>OX359267.1:37290997-37625997 GCA_947179155.2 Hedera helix | reverse complement strand
TAGTCTTTTAATGTTTTAGGAGATAGTTGGTATTTTATTTTTATTAGCAAGAGTAATTTTGTCTTTTAATATTTTAAAGGTAATTAGGGTTTGTGTCTTAATTAAATTAGGACTTGCGTATTATTTAAAGGATTGATGTACTCTCATATTATTCAGAATACATAATACAGATTAGATTAGCAATTGCTTTGGTTTAATTTATTGCAGAGATAATTATTTCGTTCCTAGGGTTAATAAAAACCCTAAACCCCTAGTGATTTATGCGCGGAGCTAAATCTTAGGTTTTCTATCTTATTATTTCCTACCAATTCATCAGTTTCATATCTGTCCTACATCACATGATATCCTTAGACAGGACTAACTTTGTGATCCAATTCTTAGGTTGTGTTTGATTGCATCTGAATGCATCTTAACAGTCTATTTCTTAATGCACATGGTGGGGGTCACAAGTCTCCAGTTAAAGGAATCCTACAGGGCCAGTGTGCTTCCCTCTCCAACAGATAAATATATTCTATGAAGGAAGCAGACGAAGCTGATGGAAAATTTATTGTTTATCAAGCTTTTGTGAACAGCAATCAAAGAGAAATGTAGTTACATAGTTCTAGACAAGGACAAGATTAATTTTTTCCCCCTTTGTTGGATAAGCACATGGAAGAATTTTATCTACCAAAAAAGAGGGCAACACCCTGCCTCTAAGATAAATTTGTTATTGTAACCTCTTTCAGTAATTAAATTTGCTATTGCAACATTATCAGCAAAAACATTAAGGCTTTAACATGATTACATGGATCCTAGAGTGAGCATAATTGACAATGTGCTCAAAACATGGAACATGAACAAATGGGAACTTGATGACTGTAAACAAACAAAACATTGAGAAAAAATGTTAATAATTTATATACCTTCAAAACTAGTTCCTCAAAACATTCCTCCACATTCATCCGAGTTTTTGCACTACATTCTATGAAAAGGCATCCATATTCCCGAGCAAAGTCAATTCCCTCTTTTTTGGTGACAACCCTTTCACTAGACTGACCAGAAGATAATTAAGATGTGAGTGATTACTTAATCCAGAACAAACCTCAGTACAGTATTTTTAAGAAGGTTACAATTGAGAAGCTGGCAATACAACAAAACTTTTGCTAATAATTATTATTATTATTTAATAAATTTCAGGCAGATTATTACATAAGAATTGACTAATTGTAGCACCTAAATTTCAAACTGAATTTTTCTCTGATGAAGGAAATCTAGATGAAGTTTCTAAAAGAGATACCTTATCAACTTTGTTGCCAACAAGCATCTTGACGCAATCTTGATTTGTTGAATAAAGGTCAATTTCCTTTGACCATATGTCAGCCAGATTTGTGAAGGTTTCTCGTCGTGTTACATCATAAACTGCTCATATTTGAAGTGAAGACAGATATGTAGTTATAAAACATGAACTTAAAGTCCGAGTTGAAGAGACAGTCTCAAAACAAAGAATCTGGACAAACTTACAAAATCCAGACATGAGACATGACAGATGTTAAACATGGTTTGATGTAAATACAACTAAACAAGAAGGCAATGACATTAAATGGTAAAAGCGTATCATTTGATTAGATATTTCACCAATTATAATGCAGAAGTAGTTAGTTCAATAACAGCTACATATGCATAAGAGAACAACTCAAGCTCATTGCACATTAAAGAATTTTATATCAGTTATTAAAAATTAGGAGTCACTCAGAAAGGAATAACTAATCAATTTCAGGAAATCCCATTCATTAGAATATTGTCACTATAATCCTTAGTTCATTCCAATATCAAAATGTGGTGATTTGAAAAACAAAGAGTTACCACTTACCCCTGGCATCTTAGTCTCACTACTACAGAAGGAGCAGAAAAGATATGTGATGAATCCTGACAAAGGCTCATGGCAATAAATCAGTTTTACATCATCATATCATCCTATAATCCATACATAGAAATGTTTGAAATCTGTAAACTATCTTTTCTCAAATACATATAGGAAAACAAGGTACCACTAAAAATCTCATTTATATCTATCTCAAATACAAACATGTTAAATCTGCATCCAGTCTACAGCTAAATCTTAATCAAGCTTACGTTTGAAATGCAAAATAGAGAATGATTTCCAACAGTGATTTAAAGCTGATTGGGCTGGCTGGGACATGTAAACAAAAAATATAATACATCATAAACATTCCCACAACTTTAAGAACTTGGCGGTAACTGGAACTGTGAATGATCCGAAAACCACGTGATAACACTAGGCACCTATAACAACTCCTGAACTACTCTGGCATGTCCATATAAAACGGCAAAACTAACGCTTACCCAATTGTACTTGACCAACTTTGTGCATTAGCCCACTTAACTATTATTTTTTGTAATTTACCCCATTGAACTAATAAAAAAATATGAAATTGGGCAACTATGTTAAAAAATCAAACTTTCATCCATTAATATCCTACATGGCTGTTTTTTTATATAAAAAAATGAATAAACAAAATGATATTATGTGGAAAATAAACCCTGGACTAGGAGGAAAATACTAGAGTACCCCTTTCCCTTACACGAGCTTCCATTCAGATGTGTACCGACTTCCGGGAAGGCATCACTACGATTTCAAGGCTTCCGGAAAGGCATCACTACGATTTCATGGCTTTCGGCAAGTCATGGGTCCATGATTCATGAGAACCTGATCTTCAATTAATTTCATCAACTTCCGGCTGATTTTAAAGCATCACTCCAAGTATCAAAGTCAAAACTCAAATCCACACCATCTCAAAGCTCAACAAAGGCATTTAATGAACCACCAAAATTCCGAACACTATCCATCAATCAAATAATAAAAATATTAGAAGAAACTGAAAATTTCACTTTTCAATTAGTAATTTCTCTCTCTCCCTCTCTCTCTCTCTCTCTCTCTCTCTCTATATATATATATATATATATATATATATATATATATATATATATATTCATTAAGTTGGTATATGAGCAGAGTACATAAATGTGATTGTGGAAGGGGAGAGAGAGCGTTAACCGACATAGAATTCAGAGTTCAGATCAAAGGTCAGTTTTTTTTTATTTAATTATACAGGGATTCTATGAAGATTGCTTATTTATGTTCGGTGGGGAGCCATGAAACCATTGGAGACTGAGAAATTGGTGACAACTGAAAACAGAGAAAGGGCTTGAATGTACTTCCTTTGTTACATACCTGCACAATCAGAATCACACAGTGATGGAACCCCAGATATAGGCCCAAATTTTTTGAAGAAACCCACCTTTAATTGATCTCCGCTTTCCATCACTCTATGAATCCTAGTTTTTCAAGAGATGAGTTTTTGTTGCTATACGATTTATGATTTAGGTGAGGGAAAGAGTGCACTAATATCTCCAGCTTGGTCCAACTAGATTGTCCACATAATATGTTTGTTATTTATTTTTATTTTTTTAAACATTCACCGTAGGATACTAATGGAGGGACCTTAGATTTTTCCAACAGAGTTGCCCAATTTCATATTTTTTATTAGTTCAATGAGGCAATTACAGAAATTAATAGTTAAGTAGGCTAATGCACAAAGTTGGTCAAGTACAATGGGGTAAATGCTAGTTTTGCTCCAATAAAAACCCAACGAAGTGCCAACTGAAACATCATCTTCACAACATTATTCTTAATGACATCGAATAGTTATTGATAGGGGCAACCAATTCTCTTAGGAGAAATCTCCTTAAACTCCAAGACTAAAAGCGAACCCAGAAGAGCCTGATTATAATATAACATTCTTGCCTCCGGACATAAGGGAAAAGAACATAGTCTGAAAAAAACAGGGGCTTTTGTAGGATTATAAATATCAAAGAAAATTTGTCCACCATTTGAGGAGTAATGAAAAAATACAAAATAAAAAATAGCTGAAGCAGAAGGAAACATACCCATTATAATTCCTTGAGCTCCTCTGTAGTATGAACTAGTTAAAGTTCTGAATCTCTCCTGTCCAGCTGTGACATAAGAGATTAGAAAATTTTCCGCATGCTTCGTTCTAGTTTTCTAAAGCAAATAATAGCAATCCAACTCTTTATTGCAAAAACATGGTAAATTGCAAACAGAAGCAAAGGGGGAGGAATAAGTGTAGATAGGAATAATAAAATATGCATAAACAAAATACTAAGAACTTGGAGATATATGAAGCATAGGTCAAAGTAACTCAGCAACATCTAAGAACAGATATCGAGACCTATCAATTTTTCAGCGAGGAAAGGGGAACTGCAAGTGTTAAGTATGTCATAATCATAAGGAGCATTACCTGTATCCCAAATTGCAAGCTTCAATTTTTTACCCCCAAGGGTAACATGTTTAACCTTAAAATCCACCCCTACAGAAAGTGGACCAATGATTAGTGGAATCATGACATTAGCCTAGAAGTATATATTATAGATCTGCCAGGATATAAATTTAAAGTCATAAGCCTTTTGCTGGAATATTCCTAAAATCCCTTTTAATAATCATTTTCTATATGGATGCCCCTCGCTCTTTAACAAGGCAACTAAACACATAACCTTGCATAGAAACTTTGAGCTACAGATGAAGAACTTAAAAGAACAAGATGGATGAGAAACTAAGGGAAAATATCATCGATGCCAAAGTATAAATATATAATGCAAACAATACGTCTAGGGTTATATATATTCTCCCTTCTATAGTTAGACAATTTTTTTTTTTATCATTATAGCACAAGAGAATATAATGCTAAAGTGGAGATCCATGTTTAAAATTTGGATACGAGAGAGGAATACCACAAAGGGAGGTTGAGGCAATGCATACATAGCCAACATATACACAAGCCATTACGCAAAGACAAAGGACTACAATCTACAGGCTGTGATATTATTTGGCTATAAATTTCATATGAGGTCGGTCAACACAGCTTCCAGTATCGATTGAAAATTTTAATGATGATAATACGAACACAGATTTTAGTAGATTATCAACACCATTAGTACAATGCAAGTCCTTGTCTAGAGAAACACTAGCGTCAAATCATACCAAACACTAGCATTACCAAACAGCTTATCATTGTTTCAGAAAGAAAAAAAAATGCTTATAATTAACTAGCCTGAGAAAAAATTGTCCATGATCCATATGTATAAGGTATTGCTAACTCTAACAGAGTGTCGTAAACTTGTTTCTTTTTAAGCTTTTGGCCTCAAGTATCCTTACCGTGCTAGAGCACCAGCTACGAAGTTACTAACCGCCTATTAAGGATTGATTTTCCATTTTGTGTATGTAAATGTAGCGCCCAAACATCAACTTCATCACTAAATATCAACATATAATTCACACAATACACAAAGGAAATAAAACTACAATTACTACCACCAACAAATTTCGATACTACCAAACCCACATGAGGTAATAAAGATTATGAAAGGCAATAGTTACCAATAGTAGGAGAAAGATCTTCAAAAGTGTTGGCAGTGAAACTCAATAGCAAACTACTCTTGCCAACTCCAGAGTCCCCAATCATCAACAACTTGAACAAGTAATCAAAATCCGGCTGACTAGATGAATCCATTGAACAATTGTCCCAATTTATCAAGCCCCTCTAAAACCCTAAAAATTGAATCGACCGCAAAAAGTAACTTTTAATCAGAAAAAAAAAATAAGTAATCAAAACTGACCACAAATTCAAGACTAAAAGAGAGAGAAAGAGATGCTACCTATCACAATTTAATTGATTTGTAGAACAGAGGGTTTCAATTTGAGGGATGAACAGCTTTTTATTTATATTTGTGTGTGTATATAATCTATGTATAATTGTGTTTGTATAATTTTAATTGAATTTATTAAAGCGAAAAGTAAAGTGCTGGCGGTTGCAGAAGGTCTACGAAGCTCGATAAAAAGTCTTTATTTAATTGATGTCGGTATGTAATAATTACTGTTTGGTACACCGGTTGCTTATTTTGGACATCAACTCGGAAATAGATTAAAATAGTTATCTACCTATGGGGGGGGGGGGGGCGGGGATATTATATTTGTATATTATTATTTACAAATATATATATATATATATATATATATATATATATATATATATATATATATATCTATATTTATTAATATTAATATTCTGATACATATTACGTGTATAAAAAAATAAAAATTAATAAAAGAGTGAAGAGAGAATGAAAGTTTTTAAATAACCGATCTCAAACTGTCAATTTTTCACTTATTTTATAATATAAATAGATGAATAGACATAGTAATTAATTATCAATATATTTTTATTAATTTACAGAATATATCATTTTATCTACTCATAACATAAATCCCAATAATTGTATTGCAATATATAAAACGACTTTGTTTTGGTGATCTAAGAGTAATTTATCTGATAAACTACACTATCACTATTTTTCTTTTAAAAGAGCTAGCTAATGGTGCAATTATTTCAATAATTTGTTTCAAAAGCCCCTAGAAGCAAGGGACGGATATTGGACATATGTATAATATATGTTGCTTTTGTATTTATAGTTTTATAGCTTCTTAAATTTATAACGAAATTGAATTATGATTAATGTATAACTCTAAGTTATAAAATATAATAATTTTAGTTAAACCAATTAAATTATTTTTATTTCATATATAGATATACGTCAATATTTATAATAGAAATAGAAAATTAATATTTTTATAAAAAAAATAATATTTTCACAAAACTCTACTAACATGAATAAGAAAAAAATACAAAAATAACCACTGTACTCTTAATATATTTAGATGTTGTGTCTCTTTTGTACTCTTAGTATATTTAAATATTGTGCATCTTTTTGATAAAGCAGATGACTAAAAATTGGCTTCTTTCAAGATTCGAACTCATAATCTCAACTTTATAATTTTAAGCAAGTGTTTAACTTATTTATATGTTAGAGTTGTTAATGAGACAATATAAATTTTATTTATATAAATTTATTTAAAAAATAATTTAAAATACATTTAGGGTGAGAGAAAGAAAGAAAACATTGGTCTCATCAATTAAAGAGGGGGAGTCATGGACATCAATTGCAACTGAGTCAATGACAAAAAATAAATACAGGGAAAAAAAAGATTGGACAATATTATATATATAAAAATTATTGATAAAATTAAATATTATATTTATCTTAATTATTATAATATGAGGTCTGTTACAAATTTTTTACTAGATATTATATTTTAATAATTGAGATATATTTTATCACCGATTTTTATAAACTTATACTTTTTCAAAAAGATTTAATTTTCTTTATAGTCAAGCAGGTTACTGTAGTCCACATACACATATATTATGTATATATGAAGATACAGTAATACTTTTTCGTTTTACAAAAAAAATAAAAAAAATCTCATTTAAAAAATTTAATAACTTTTTCAGTATAATTTTATTCCTTATTTATCTTTAAATACAATGTTATTTAAAATAATAAGATAATAATAAAATTATGATATAAATTTGATAAAAATAATGTGACATTTTGCATTACTCCTATTTTATTAATAAAAATAGATTTCTGTTGTCATTCTTACGGGTTTGCGTCATGCATACAGGCACATATGTTTCATACAATATATAAATAAATGAACGGGACGTCTGAAAAGGCTATAGCAGCTGATTGTCTATCTGTCGGCTTAGGTCAATACTAAAATATCATTGGGTTTCTGGTTCTATTTTCTTTATTTTTTTAATAAATTTATATAAATAAAATTTATATTATCTCATTAATAATTATATCATGTAACTTAGTTGAACTGTTACTTAAAGTTATAAGATTGAGGGTTTTAGTTCGAATCTTAAAGGAAATGAATTTTTTAGTCTTATTTTAACTTACTTATATATTATTATTGTCGCGTAGGACAGTCAATATTTCAAATTTTTTTAGTGGTTACTTTTATATTTTACTCCATAAATAATAAATGGGACCTACATAAGTAAAAATTTCTCTTGTTTAAATAAATTTATCGGTCATATGCAGTAAGACTCTATGGTTGTGCTACCTTCTAGTGCAGCTATTGATTGATGGTATAGTTATTGGGTTCACTGTAGCAGTTTTGTGCAGATATGAGGCCACCGCATTGTTATGACCCAAAATCTTAAGTATGGTTAGAAGTCCATTCTTTTTCACGTGAACTGTAAGCCCAATGTTTAATGAATTGATGATACTTTTTTTTGTCCCATTTTATTAGATTAAAAGTTAATTTTTATGGCTTTTCCAAAAAAAAAAAAATTAATTTTTATAGTGAAGTGAAGTCGATCATTTTCAAAATTAATAAATTGTACGTTTTTAAAAAAGAATATAGGCAAAAATAAATATACCCATAAGAAACAGATTATATTTGAACGGGAGTCTTATTGACACACACTTTATACACTAATCAGCCCAATCCATTATTTATAAGATGGCCCAAAGGTTTTGTAGATTCCATATTGGATCACTTAGATCAGTTCGAACAACCCATTACAAATATTCATTGGGCTGGCTACTTATTGCCGTAAACCAATTGGGATGGGGATTCGGCAATCTCCATGCGGACAAGCAACTGGTAGAATTCTGCAGTATGGTCGTCAACAGAGCGAGGCCCCTGACGCAGAAGTTGAAAGCGTTGATACAGTTTAAGTTCATAGTTATACGGCAGGAACGCTTCCCTTGTATGCTTCTTGAACTTCTCCTAGGAGGCGATTTTTGTCTTTCTAGTACGTGCCCTAGTTGCCTTCATCTGCTGCCACCATGCTTGTGCACTGCCACGCAGCCGCATAGTGATTAAGGGAACACGACGAGGATCTGGAACCTCCTTAAATTCAAGGACTTCTTCTACGGTATGCAACCAATCCAAAAAATCATCAGCCTGGAGGCTACCATGAAATTCTGGAATTTCAACCTTGAGTTGGTCACGGGTGCCGGCAAAAGGGTTGTCCCCATGCTCAAAATCGTCCTCCTCTGAATCAACCACATATTGTGGCGGTGGTTGTTGAAGTGCAGCCAACTGGTGAGTCAAGTGATCTACCTGCTGACGTAACTGAGCAATCTTGTCTAGCACATCTCCCATATGGGCATCATTGACACGTTTCTGTGGCGGCATGGTGCAGGATCGTATTGAATTTGATACCAATGCAACCGGAGTGGCAGCCGTGTCATCGTAATGATACAATGCAACAGGAGTGGGATTTCTGGGCCCGAAGACTCCATAAGGACTAAAAAGGCCAAATTTGACAGAAAAGTTAATTATGTCTGTTTTTGACAAAAAAATACAACTTTTTGGATAGAAACGGGCTTCTGAGCAAAACGCAAACTATTTGCGCGGACGTATTTTTAGCTAAATTCCATTGTTTTGAGAGTCAAAACGGTGTTTTTCTCATTTTTTTTAATAGCATTTTGCACTTTTTCAAAAAGTTTGGGGTATTTCGATAATTTTAATAAATTTTGTTGCATGTAAGGTTTCGTTATAAATAGTTTGTAAAGTCTCTTAAAGCTAGAAAGTTTTTGATGAAATAAAATTTCTATTTTTCATTCAATTGCTTGGCATTCTTTGTTTAGAATCAACGAGTATTTGATTTGCAACTCTTGATCACTCACGCATGCTGCTTCAATCGCCTTTAAAGAGCTACCCACACTAAGTAGTGTATGTTTAATCGAAGAATCTAGAAGGAACGATAGATTGATGCTTGTAGATCAGTTCATGGTTGCGGATTATCTCGATAGGAATAACTTATTCTCTTTCTTAAATTAATAATATCACATAAAGGTAGATCTTGAGATTGGAGTTGCAGAAAAATTTTAAATTCGATTTATGCTATATTTTCCGCTGTGTTATACAGTATGATTGTATGTATATATATTTTTGCAAATCAGCATTGATACCATATTATTAAGTAATCAACTCATTTCAAAATTTAAACCGTTAGAAAGAGTCCCCAACAATGTATATCATGCTAATTCTGATTGAATATTTTCTTTCTAAACACTTTACATCTTCCATATTTTTGAAGTTATATTTTCAGAAACTTTATATTTTCAATGACAATAATGTTCATAAACAAGTTTTGTTAATCACTTGTCAAACATGGTGACAAAGCACAAAAGTCTTCCACGTCAATCATGCCCGATATTTGTTCCATATTCTTTGCTTCTCAGACATTGAGAAATAGAAAAATCAAGTTTTTGTTGTTGCTCAGACATTGAAAAATAGAAAAATGAAGTTTTTGTTGTTGCTCAGCTTGGAGTTAGGCCAATTAAAAATTCTGTTTTTGTACAAGCTTCCAAGGGAGAACCTATCTAGTTGTGAATATTGCTATGAAAAAGTTGGAAAACATTAATCATGTCGAATTATTATCTTAAAGAAATTTGTTTTGTTTTGAATTTGGATGACAGGATGAGTAATTAATCCAAAAGAAATTGCGTGACCTAGGGATTTAGTTGAATACAACATGCATCTATGATGCTGACTATACATAGATTAAGACCAAAACCCAAGTAAGGGCAAAGACTATAAGATGCTCCATTTTCTCAAATATTTTAACCAACGACGGAGATTTTAAGGTTAATTTAAAACTTCTTTTTTTGCAATAAAATAAAAGGGATTAAGGGACAGCCTAGCTAGATACGATCACAGCAAAATGAAATGCAGCAAAGAAACAAGTACTACAGCTATAATTTTTATTTTTTTTATGCGTTGGATGAGAAACACTCCTTGATAAAAAATAACAAATATAAGTCTAGAGATTATATTGAATTGACTTGAGATTAAACTAATTTGCGTGGCCGAGGGATTCAGTTGACAATGAAATGGAATCATGATGCTCTTATTATATATTGTATAAAGAAAATAATGTATAAATTGTTGAAGTTAGACCGTATATATGAATGTTTAGTTATTGGAACAAACTCATATTTTACATTGAGGAGAAATAAAAATTTCTTGACTTTATATTATAAGACTCTTTTACTAATACTAATTAAAATATAAATGAAACTGATATTTTTATATAAAAAATGATATTTTCATATGATTTTTTCCACATGAATAGTAAGTAAGTCTCACGTTTATGTGAGGGATTATACTCATGTTATAACTGCAATCTTATATAGTGATTGATGTACAATTATGTCCTTCATTCCTTCATCTCTTACTATTGAGACTTTGATCTCATAATTATTTATGACAGTCACATAACACCAGCGCTCTTTGAGCAGCCATTTGGCTAGCATATCTGTTATGGACTCTTCATTTCATTTTTTAAATTTTTCTCTGAAGTTGTCACTGAACAATATTTTAATCGCTAAAATTGTATTGTGAAAAATTATGTGAAAAGTATAATGCAGAAGATTCTTTTGTACAGTCAAAAAACACGCTCGATCAAACTTGATCATGATATTGTTGCTCTTGTTCAAACGCTCATACTCTCCCATGTAACCTTCAAGATGCTCCGACAAGGCTGACTTATTGATGCTTTCATGATGACGTACATTTTATGTTAACCTTCTAAATTTAGAATGTCTGAACAGTTGCTTGTTCTACTTGATGAGTTAGAACCATTTGGATCCATTTGCACTTTGCTGATGCATATAGTCTATCAGTTTGTGACTTTGTATATATGTGGCGGTATCCATAAAAACAAGCCATCTCCTAGCTAGTACTCTTCACTCTAACTCTTTAATTGCCACATTGCTTGCTATGTGTCAAGATTTTGGTTTATGTGAAGATTTTGAAGCCATAAATATGATCATATATAGGAGTGTACAAGGATAAGTTTGAAACTTTTTTTTCTCTCTTTCCACTACTTTTTTTTATATTTAATTTATGTGAAAAATTTAATTAGGACATCTTTGGAGTATGGAAGGAGTAATTCAAAAGAGAACATATACACTCGATTACCAAAGTTGTGAACATATACACTTCATCATAACCGCAATCTTATATATATAGTGACTGATGTACAGATGCCCTTCATCTAGTCTTACTATTGAGACTTGATCTCATAATTATTTATGGCAATCTCATTACATCAGCGTTCTTTGAGCAGCCATTTAACTAGCATATCTATTATGGACTCTCCATTTCATTTTCCAACCCAATATAACCCAATATCTTACAGATAGCGATAAAAGTATTAAATTTTGTAGTTGAAGATGTCACTAGGCAATAATTTAGTCGCTAAAATTTTATTGTGAGAAATTATGTGAAAACTATAATGGAGAGGATCCTTTTGTATAGTCAAAGAACGCTCGATCAAACTTGATCATGATATTGTTGCTCTAGCTGCACATCCTTTGGCTTGTTCAAATGCTCATACTCTCCCATATAACCTTCAAGGTGCTCCGACAAGGCCGACTTAATGATGCTTTCGTGGTGATACGACTTACAAACGAAGTAGATAACGGTTTGAATTACCAATCCGAAGAGAATCAACATGATAAGTAGTACAAGGCATAATATCCCAAATCCAATTTTTGACCCCATATCAAATTCATAGTCATCCACAACAAATATTTGGAACAAAACTTGTATCGCAACAAGAGTGGCATTCAATTTGAAAAAAATGAATGAAGCCACCCACCGTTTCCCTTTGATCAAATCCTTGCTTTTCATCATGGCCTTAACTCCATACGATTCCTCTAACACGGTCACAACGCTTGCCAACTGCCACACAATGGTCATGTACACAAACCCTAATGCATACAAGATCAATATGATGAAAAACAGGACAACGGCAAAATTGCCTCCAATCATGAAACATACCATTAGGGTAAAAAATGCGATAATGTTGTAAACAAACATAGCCAAGAAAATGATCACGAAAGTGACCATTAATCGTTTCCATACTCTGGGGACGACTTTCATGACCTTCTTGAAGGTGACATCGCCATTCGTGTAGATGGATGCAATGGTGTAAACCACTGCGGAAGTGGAGAGGAGAGAGAAAATGAGGAGGAAAGTTAGGTATGCGGCCTTGAAGAGAAAATAGACGGCCCATTCGGAGGATAGAATGTGGCGGTTGTATGATGGATATCCGTCTATGATACGGTGGAGTTCGAATTCAGTGTAGCGGATTCTCCAAAAGAGGCGGTTGGATACTTCCATATGGATTAGGTAGATGAAGGAGAGGGGGAGGATTAGGGCTAGGGTTATTTGGCTGAATAGTTTCTTCCATGAGGTGATTATTTTGTAGCTCTCTCTGTATATGCCAAAGAGGCCAAGAAGTTGCATGTCTTCTTGAACTCTATCCATTGTTTATGATTAGGAGAAATGTTTGGTCGAGTGAAGAGGGAAAGGAGAAATGGGGAAGGATGTGGAGGAAACTAGCTTTCCAAGGGGGAATATATATAGTTTGATTTGGACTTTTGTTCACCAAATTACCCTTGCTTTATACTTTATAGTTGGAAAAATAAATATGTTTTCTTCTCAAAATTATATGTCTATGAAGGGTTGTAAAAAGAAACTATCAAAATTGTTCCCTGCACTATGAACTATTATTTGTGATGTCATTGTCCTTCGACTATGACTTATTAGCGACCTCTTTAATAATTACTAAAGTTTTTATAGTAAAGGTCTACAATATTCCTTCCATTTCAATATATAAAATCAAACAAATATAAAAAAAATGTTACATATATATTCAAATGTAAAATATTTGGCGCGAAAGCAAAATATGCACCGGTTGCAATTTATTTAGGGAATATCAAGAAAATGAAGTAGAAATGATATATGTTCGTAGAATAATTGATAAATATTGTGGGGTTTTACTAAGAATAAAAAATTGTAACTTTGTTATTTCCGGCAAAAACTTGTCCATCGGGTTGTTGTCTCATGGGCGAAGTGTCACCTGCTGTAGCAACCGGATGTGTGTATCTATGGTCTACAAATTACACTCGTAAGACAAATGGTAAAGACCGGTGTAATATACCTTCTACAAAAATAGTCTTATTTTAATTTGTTACAGACAAAATAAAATATTAAAACTTAAAAATTATGCAACTTATATAAATTTGAAAACAAAAAATAATGCAATAAAGTAATTTTTTATGGAGTTTACAATAACTATTAACGTATAAACTGAAATTCAATATTTTTCATAATTTCCAATTCAAGGATTTTGTAAATTAATTCAAGTAAAACCAGATGATTTTTATTTTTATTTTTAAAACAGATGGAGTATTTATTTCTTATTTGGAGTATATATTACCCTAGTATTGGCCGAGTACTAATTAATCCAAAAATGAATTTGCTTAGCCTAGGGATGGATTGAGTTGAGAATGACATGCATTCAGTCATGAAGTTGAATATATATTAAAATTATAAATAGACAGATAGGATCCAAAACCATATCATTGATAAGGAGTAAATAATGCAAGTTAGCTGTAGGAATTGATGCCCATGCTCCTTGTCTAGGAAATGAAAGGTATCTTCCAAGAATGGAACTTCGGTTTATACTCCACAGCTTGCAAGAAGAATTATGGACACAAAGTCGAGCCAAATTCCTACTTTTCCTACTTTTCTTAATACTTTTCAAATTTCAACTGTTAAGAGGAATTACTTTTCCTCTTGCTTTATCTCTCTAAATTTTTTATTTTAGGGCAAAGGGAGTTTCAAAACATTGATTTTTTTAATTTTTTTTTTAGGTTTTTCCTTGTAGAAAACAAAAAAGGGACAAAATAATTCAGTTATAAATGACAAAAAAAATATATTAATAATTTTTTAAATACCAGTAACAATCCAATCCCATATTCTAAAAGAGAAAAAAAGAGAAACTTAATAGCAATTTTTTGTCATAAAATTTGATTTTACATTTCTATAAAGTCTGAAATATTTTGCTTGAAATAGTTAGTGGTGAAACTATAATCCATCATTTAGATGATCCTACTAGTCTTGATCAGTCATTCAGCATGATTGGTGTGTTGACTTTATACTGTACTTATATTTTTGTTTCATATTTCCTTCTAATAACTTTGAACATTCTATTATTTATAATACTATCATTCAAAATAACTTCTTTTTTTGTCAAACAATCTTATTAATATAGCACTCTTTTGTGAAGCAAAAATTTCTAATTAAATTTTAAATTGAAGTGATTTATCTAAGTTTTCAAAACAATAATTCTTATAATTAATAGTACTTTTTAGGTAGTTTATGATATAAATTAAATAAAGTCATTTCAATTTTGAATTTAAAAATATTTAAAATTAATTTTTCAAAAATCAATATATATTAATCTTATAATTTGAAACGAAGAGAATATAAAGATTGTCCCTTTGCAAGTCTCTTGCTATTTCTCATCAAATCAGATGCCATAGTTTATATCTTAATTACCTTTCTATTCAATTGCCCTTTTTGTTTCAATAATTGAGCCTTAATATAGTAAGTAGATCAGTACTGCATATCCACCCAAAATGACAACCTATCTAAGGAAAATTAAAACCATAAAATATTTCCATGGATCTAACCGAATCCAATATTCCAATCACACCAAAAATTCCAAGAAAATAAAAAAGAAAAAGGAAAACTATAACTAAACTACAGACCAATCAATTAAAAAAATCTTAATATTCCACTAAATTGAAAGCCACATAATCAAGTCTTGGTACATGCTGCCTTCAATAAGACGTCTCCTTTAGCTAAATGGTTGAAGACTTGGAGGCCCATTGCCACACTTTCAGCAGAACACTTGACTACTACATCTTAACTAGTATGCGTATAAATTGGAAGCCCATTGGCACACTTTCAGCAGAACACTTGACTAGTATATCTTGACTAGTATACATATAAAGGGGTGAGTAATTTCTACAAGTCTTTTAAATAATTCTACGAGATCATGGATCCACAGTTCCACACCAATAAAAATACAAGATCTAAATAGTAATTGAATAAAATATATTATTATTATTATTATTATTATTATTATTAACGATACAATGTATCATTTAATACATTAGTATTATTTTTGCATTATATTCAAATTTTTATTTTTGAACTTATTAAGGATGTTTTATAATATTTTGACCTTTAATTTTCTTAATTCATGAACCTAATTAATATAAAATTATCTCATTTTCACTATAAATATGACTCTCACTACACATCAAATTACACCCAAAATTTTTACAGGTTCGTATGGATCAATAATATCTTGGACCAACTATTTTCTGGAAGTGATGATGTTACTATACAAAAATAATTATCAACACTCAACAACAATGTTATCCTATTAGATGAAGAGATATGCATATTCACTTAAACATTTCTTTCTAAAATTTGTCCAATATATAATTTTTTAAGTTTTTTCGTGCTTGCACATGTTATCGAGCTTGTTTTATTTATCATCTACTTTGGATTGATTTTATATTGTGTTTGTGGATTTTAATAAAAAAGGTTAAGTTTTGTTTCATATATACATCTAATAACTTTAAACATTCTAATATTTTTAATACTATCGGTTAAGATGATTTTTTTTATCGAATAATTTCATTCAAAAGGAAAAGGAAAACTATAACTAAACTACATACCACCGATCAAGTAAAAGAAAGCTTAATATTCCACTGAACTGAAAGCCTTATAATCATGCTTGTTACATGTTGCCTTCAATAAGACTTTTACTTCGGCTAAATGGTTGAAGACTTGGAAGCCCATTGCCACACTTGACTACTATATCTTTGACCAGTATGTATGTGTGTGTGTATATATATATATAAAGGGGAGTGTTATTTCTATCAGTCTTTTTGATAATTCTACGATATAGTGGATACACCAATAAAACACGAATATGAATCTACATTAATATAAACGGACTAGGGAAAACATGGAAACAGTCTTGTAGAAATATTATTTCTCATAAAATATCATCAGGAACGAAGTGAATCAAACTTGATATTGCTCCAACTGCACATCCTTACTCTTCAAAGGCTGATACTCTCCAAGATAGACCTCAAGATGATCCGATAACAACGATTTATCGATATTTTCATGGTGATACGACTTACAGACGAAGTATATAATTGTCTGAATCACCAGCCCAAATAGAATAAACTCGGAAAGAAGCAAGAAACACAAAATCCCAAATCCAGCCCTTTTCCACATATCTAATGATCCTCCATGCACAACAAAACTCCAAAACAAATATCCTATGATGAAAAGAGACAAATTCAACTTAAAGAAAATAACTAAGGCCACTCCCATTTTCCCTCTGATCAAATCCTTGCTTTTCATCATGGCCTCAAAGCCATACAAGTCCTCTAATACTGTCACAACGCTAGCAAGCTGCCAGATTATTGTCATATACACAAGCCCCACAATGTATAAGATCAACACAACGATGAAAAGGGCCAGAGCAGCAATTCCATCTACCATTCCATCTATTATCAAATACAGAATCACAATCGAAATTGCAATTGCAATAACATGGTACACGAAAAAGCCCAAGAAAATGATCAAGAAAGTGACCATGAGGCGTTTCCAGACTTTAGGCACAACCCTCATGACTTTCTTGAAAGTCACATCGCGTGCCGTGTAGATGGATGCGATGGTGTACACCACTGCGGAAGTGGAAAGGAGGGAAAATATTAGGAGGAAAGTGAAGTATGCAGCCTTGAAGAGATAATATACGGTCCATTCGGAGGATAAGAGATCAGAGTTTTTTCTGTAGCTTTGAGAACCTTCTGTGGTTCGGTGGAGTCGGAATTCGGTGAATCGGATTTTCCGAAAGAGAAGATGGGAGATTTCCATGTGGGCTAGGAAAATGAAGGAAAGGGGGAGGATTAGGACTAGGGTGATTTGGCTGACAATTTTCCTACATGTAAGGATGATGTTGTAGGCTTCTTTATAGATGCCAAATAGGCCAAGGAATTGCATATCTTCTTGTTCTCTGTCCATGATGTTTTGGTCGAATAGATTATGGAGGGGAAATGGGAATGGTGGTGGAGAGAAAATTTGGTTATAAGAAGGGATATATAAAGGTTTGATTTTGGAATTTTTAGCTGTTAAAGTTTAACATACTACCCTTGGGTAGTCGAGCACTTTTTTTCTATTTATTTATTTAGATATGGTACTTGTAAGATAATATAGTTTTTCTTTTTCCATTTGTTATGAAAATTAAATGGACTTAATATAATAACTCTGCCTACGTTTCACAAAAAAAAAAAAAAAAAAAAAAAAAAAAGTCTCAGGTTTACTTCTAAAGTTGTTGAGTACATGTTTAACTTAATAGTTTGAGATGATAATAAAAAATTTAATCATAAAATTGAGGATATTATGTTATTTTACAATACCATCAAAATAAATGAGACTCTTTTTGGGAAAAAAAAACAACCCAAATTGATATGCATGATAGATGCCCCTGAAAAATTATTAAAATATTTAAAACTAGAAAGGTCATGTTTCTTGTAGATTAGCTAGAAAAGAGCAGAAAATAGACAGCTTTGTTAGTTCCGGAAGGACGGCAAAGACTTGTTCATAGGGCGAAGATTCTGAAGAAACATCATCTCCATTCAACGCTAAATCCCGAGTTCTTATTATCCCTGAATCTCTACTATTAAGTGACCAAGTTTTAATGTAAGAAATAAAAACATCATAAATTAATATATCCCAAGGGCTTATGCACGAACAGGTATTTAATATTTTAATGGGTAAAAAGAAAATTAATTTTATTTTTGAAATAAAAAATATATGGATTAAGGGTCTTAAATATGTTCAAATAAGATCTGCTTTCTCTTTTACTACTCTAATAATCTCTCTCAATCTTACAGCACTTATTATAGCCCCTACACATCTACTACAGTGTTTCAAACTTATGAGGAGTTGGGTATTTAAATTTTTGCATAGCTAAAATTCTTATTCAAAATTTAATATTTGCAAATAAAAGTCAACTTTGAGTTTTTCGTTAGGAGTCACTTAATCTAATATATATATATATATAAGGGGGAGTTAAATCTCAAATACTTATCTTTCCACGGGGCAACCTAGCAAGTTTTGATTACACTTGGTAAAGGAAGCAAAACACAGAATCAAATAAAACTATACGATAATTTCTTTTTGATTTTATTTCTTTTTTATATTAAGCAAAAAATATATAAATAGGTTAGCTGTACAAATTAAATTGATATTCATTTCTTGGACAGGAAAGATGTCTTCCAAGAATGCAGCTAACAGCTTTGATATATGCTCCAAAGGTTCCAACACTTGTCTTGTTCTGGGGAATGGAGATGATTCATATATATACTAAATTCTCAAATATATTCATAATATTCAGTTTGTTAAACACAATTACTCTGAAACTGAACTAGTACCTACAAATATGATGACATTGATTAAGAAATGCGAAAACTATTGAATGAGCAAATTTATTGAGTGAAAAGATAGTTAACACAAGTTAGAAATGCCAATCATCTGGTGTCCAATGGTTTAAATCGATGCATGCATCATATTATTCCTGCATAATTTATTTCTACTAAAAAATGGTCAACATTTATACCTTTGTGCCATCATGATTTTGCCCTCGCAATATTTCTGGAGTTTGAGAACCGTAGTATTGCGCTGGCAGAGGCGTAGAGGGATTGTCAATGGATGCACAATCAAATGGAAGCCCATTGCTTTAAGCTCCTCCGGGGTGTGCAAGGGTGTCACACCGCCTTCGTCTCTCCTTGAGCTCATCATCATTTCTTGGGGTCTCCACAAAACAAGCATCAGCTCCTGCCTGCATGCTCAATCTTATTAGAAAACAATTTTATATGAGTGCGAAAGTTGTAAGCGCAGTTAATTGGTGAAGCCCCTATAGTTGTAAACTTTGATTAGAAATTTGGAACTGATTGATCCCAAGTCAGGTAAATCAATTATTTAACTCCTCATTCAAAAAGAATAACTAAAAGATAGGCATAATTGCATTCACTTTTTACATGAGCTTACATCTTTTGGTACTACACATAAATTTTCAGTCTAAGAATCTATATCTCATGAACCACGATTTATCAAGTAATTTACTAACAACAACAAAATCATGGTTTATATCATTGTGATCAGACCAAATTACATGCCAAGAAATATTATTAACTCACTATTCTTCCAATGGCTCCACTAGTGGTAATACATCACCAATTCAAACGGCTAGTACAAAGTTGATGAGAAGCATTCAAATTCAAGAGGCATCAAAACAAGCTTTATAATTAAGAACCTTAGAAATAAACAAAATATTACAAATATCACTAAATCTAGCTTTAATGTTTCTTCCAAAGCTAAAAGGACTGACCACACCCCAAAAGAACGTCATGGAGAGAAGAAAACCATAAATAAATAAAATGCTAGTTTTCCGAAACAGATATCAAGATATTTCTCTATTAGACATAAAAAGTACAAACACAATTAGAATAAAAGGAACAAATATCACTATAGGAACATAAGGTAGCAAAGTAAGAAACTAAATGGGGCAGGAAACATTAGCTTGCAATATGGAATCTGAGATTAGCCCGTGAAATGAAATCTGAGAGGCCATGTTTTGCTGATGTTGCATGTGCATCAGTCCTAGCAACAAGAAAAAAATCGGAATCACCAATCGCATCTCTTGCAGATGCTATTTTGACAGCATGTTCCTCTGCAGGTATGACCTGAAAAGTAATGCAACTGAAATTATAAAGCAAATCCCTTCACTACTAAGTTCACAAAGCAATAAAATACCAAGTCATTTAACTCTAATGTACAGACGACCTAAAGAAGAGAATTAATATTCTAGGGTTGAACTACCAGAAATTATCCTGATACAAAAATTCAAATATTCAATTGAGTACCTGTTTGCCATGCATATGCCCTGATTAAGTAGACAAGGAAAGTGCCATGCCAGAGAAAGCCAACAAGTCAAAGGAACATCTATTTATTTTTTCTGAGCTCATATAAATTTAATCTGAATAGTGGAGCTCTTACCACTTCTTTGGCCATGCTTGATCCTGGAGCAATGAAAACCATTATCAGTTTCCCATTGTCATGAAGGAGCTACAAGCATCTGGTTTAAGAAATTAAATGTCAATAAAAAAAATCTACCTGCAAGAAGCAACCAGCAGCTCCAGCTGCAATCAGGTCCTTGATGGTCCTCTGAACATTAAGAGCATTGCCACCACAGGTATCTGAAACAAATAAACAAGTAAATTGATGACATTTAATACACATCAAACAATATGGACAGCCAAATGGGCTTTATATACAGTTCTGTTCAACGTGCAAAAGAAACATAGAAAAAGTAAAGTACTCCTAAGCGAAATGATACTTATTATCTAGTTGCAAATAACGTATTTGAAATTCAACTTGAAAGTAGTGCAGGCTTTCCTGATTCCTGAGAAAGTACTATAAGAGAAAAAGGTTGCATTAAATCATTCACTGATGCACAAACAGAGACCAGCCTAGAGTTTCCCCATAAATACTGCAAGCGTGGATCTCATGTTATTTTCATTGATTATTTAATTCTCTCCTTTTCTTTTCCTTTTTTATGACGGAGGAACCTGCAGTCATAACCCTTAATAGTGTGTACTGGATGAACATACCCTATTTTCATTAATTCATAGGACTCAAAGAGATAAGTTCTTTTCATTTTATGCTTCAGTTTGAATAAAGGAACAACTAAAAAAACGAATTGTCGGCGTCAACTGCTTGTTCCTTCTTGCAAGAAACAGTAGGCAAACAAAGATGATGGGGTTGTTGTTGTAACTCTTTCAAACTAATTAAGTGATCAACTTTTATTTTGTGAGGAGGCTGTTTAAAGGACCAAGTCCCTTCTCAATTGGACAGGAAGATACAAGTCCTCACTTAAACAGCCTGCAAGTTTTTGTTATACATCTAGATATCAATATATATTAACAAATTTTCAGAACATAGAATTACTATTTTGCCACAATACTTACAGATTCCTCATTTTGTTTCCTTTTCTTTCATAGGTTATTTGGCCCAAATATGGGGATTGGAACCAGCAACCTTGAGGTTATTCAAAAAGGGCTGTGCCATTTCTTCCACCCTTGTCATTATCTTTTTTTCCTCAATTTTTTAAAATCACCTTCTCGAGTTAAAATGACAATCTCTTTTAGGAAATCCTTCAGAAGGAACAATTAAATGTAGCCAATAATGGTTGCTTTTCCAATATGGATCGCAAGGAACACTGAAAAAGGCAAAAGTTATTTTGGAAAAATCCAATTTCACAAAGAGGTAGTAAAAGGATCGAATCCACATGCCTTAGTATGGAGACAAAACATCCATGAGGGCAACTATGAAATTTTTAAGAATATGCTATAGCAGAGATCCTAAGATATGAAAGGCAAAACACAAAGGAACTCTGAAAATGTATGAGACTGTGACATAACAAGGAAGACCAAAGATTAACCGACTACCAAGATAGACAAAAAAACAAACAGAGTTATACCCACGGAGAGGACAAAATGCAACGCCATTTGCTAAAATATAAAATCACAGATTTTAAAGAGCCTGATGGGGCCATTTTTGTCTCAAATCAAGTGCAGGAAATAGAATGATACGTTTATAAATAAGATAAGGAAAGGCGTAGAGATACCTTCAGCCAAAATCAAGAGATAAAGGTCTTTGGGGATTGAAACATATTTAAACTAGTTTCACGAAAAAGTTGCAGTCATGCTGATCTGTATTATTTATGGATACTCATTAACCAACTGTTCAGTCATGTTGATCCCTTAAGGCACTTATTGCTATTCTTTCAAATTTCAGTACACCATTTCAAGTGGCAATCAAGATTCAATTTTTCTAATACCAAATCAAAAACTACCCCGAAAACATTATATTTTTTCTTGCTATTATTACCTTTATATTTTACATAATAAGACAATGGATTTATATTCTCCAATTTTTATCAAATATATTAAGAAAACATGGGAATTCAACCTTCTAGTTACTGTAATGTATACAATAAATTTATAAACTGAATTGTAGTTTAATTTTGAGAATATCAAATTTTTATACCAACGTCAATCATGACTTCCTTCAAAATTTTATAGACTAAAATGAAATTCATAGCATATCCTATCAGGTACTAAAAAGTATTGATATTTTTTTTTTTGAAAATTAGGAAAAGATGAAAATCATATCCAAACAAAGCCAAGAGACATACCAGGCTCAGCTATAATAGGTATTAATGAAGCAGCACAAACAGACCGCGCAGTTTCCGACACCTCCAGCGGCCTACATTACCAGAATTACATCAATGTCAATCTCTAATTACAGCTTCTTCTTTTTGACAAAATATCTAACTATAGGTTAAGATTAACAAAAACTAGCTAATAAAAATGAATTTTCAGTTAAAATTAACAAAAATTAGCTAACAATAATGAATTTCAGTTAAAATTAACAAAAATCAGGGAACAATAATGAACTTCAGTGTATACGTGAGCAAGCCGAAGTCGGGTTTTCCGAGGAGAGAGGCGGAGAGGGAATAGCCGGAGATAAAACCCGTGCGGAACCCGGTTTTTTGTACAATGGCGGCTGATAATGGGTCGTAGCAGCCCGGCATTAATTAGTACTATTCCTTGATCTTCGATCAGACGATGAATCCGTGTCTGCAGTCTAGCATAGAGGTGTACAAAATTTTCGATTTTTTCGATTTTTTATCGAATCGATCGGTATCGGTTTTTTCGATATCGGTTTTTTCGATATCGGTTTTTTTTGTTTCGATTTTTTTGATTTTTTATATTTTTCGGTACTGGTAACGGTATGAACATTTTTGAATTTCAGTTCGATTCGGTATACCGAAAGAACCGAATTACATAATATAATAATAAATTTATATTAATTATTATATAATTAATAATAATTATATATATTGCTAATCGGTAAAAACCGAAAATCGAACCGAAAAAACCGAACCGATACCGAAACCGGTAATTCGGTTTTGTTTTCGGTTCTTGTTTTAGGGGTAATTTTGGTTCGGTACCGGTTTGGTTTTTTCGATACCGGTTCGGTTTTTTACTGATGAACACCCCTATTCTAGCAGCCGGAATCGTCAAACGATTTGAATTTGGCCTAAAATTTGACTGGAACGACGTCGTGCGAGGGTAAGGTAGTGAAGATGCTTTGACGACCATTATCATCGATATTTCAGAGATAGAAAGAAGGGTCGTTAACACTAATATACAACAATTAAAAAGTGGGAAGCTGTCGCAAGCAACCAAAAATAAAATCTTACTTTGAAAAATATTAATGTAGTAGTGAAAGTAAGAGTCGAACCCACAGAGAGTGAATTGTTTTAATAAATCTAATGTTTTCAAGAATATCTAATTAAATGGGGGGTTTTGAATTATTAATTAATTAATTAAAATAAAACTAAATAATAAATAATAAAGATGAGAAAAATTAATTAAAAACAAACTTCAGTTCCTTAGTTCAGTATCCCCTTCTTTTAATCAACAAATTAATCAAGTTATTATTATCTTTTCCTTCAATTGAAATTAATAATCCTAGATAACCGACAATCGCCAAGCTACCCGAAATCCTCCTTAAATTATAAATCTAATGCAGCAATCGCTCACAAAAGACCCTAACTATCATACAACCTAGAACTATCAGTCTAGATTTAATATAACAGTTGCATTAAAAATTAGAGAATTAGATTATTCCAAGCAACAATCTCAACATCGCGGACCATTTAACTTGCCATCTTGATAATCATAATAATATTCAAAAGTTTGTCCACAATCAAATATTATTAATTGCTACTTATGATCAGATAAAATATCGTTTGCTTAATATCAAATCTTAATCTAGCATATGATAAATTATTGATTAATCTAACAGGCCATTATCAAATTAATCAAATAAATATCATCAAACAATTAAAACAGATCATCAAGAATAAATCTCATGCATAAAAGAATAAATAATAAAACTCAATTAAAACATTAATTAAAAATAAGGTTCAACATCCCTTTGGAACTGAAAATAAAAGCTAACAAAACATAATAAAAATAATACCTACTAGTTGAAAAACTCTCTCTAAGAAATTAGGAGAAAGAACTCCCAAAAGCTTACCTTTAATAATGAAAGATTGGCCCTTTATTTATAGGCCTCTAACTTGTCCAAATCCTAATAGGATTTACAATTAAAAATAAAAGAAAAACAAAAATAATTATTATCCTAACCCTAGTTGGAATAAAAATCCAATTTGGAATCAAAAAGTAGCAAAAATCCAAAATAATCTCGTTTTTAGCATTTCCGTGCAAAGCAAACGCGCCACAGTTGACCGGTCAACGCGGAAACGCGCATCGCTGACGTCACCATCTTCCTCCGCGCATTGCGCGGAGGCTTTCTGCACAATGGCCAAAACGGCGTCGTTTCTTCTCCCGCGCGCGCTGCTTTTGTCCGCTTCTCCGCGCATTGCGCGGTTGGTTTCCAAAACGCCAAACGGCGTCGTTTCGTTTCCGGTGCTGAGGCCGGTCGAGTCTTTTCGGTATTTACGGTTTTGCCATCAGTGCTGGTTATTTACAGTTTTGCCATCAGACTTTTGCGGTTTTTCCAGATTTGCCCCCAAGCTTTATTTTTCCTACAAAATAAAATATAAAAATAAATAAAAATAATATAAAAATACTAAAAATCCTAAAAACACATAATAATAAATAAAACACCTAAAATACTAAAAATACATAAAAACACATAAATAAAAAGAAATATTAAAATAGTATAAAATTACCTAAATTAACATAAATTAACTAAAATCCTATTAAACCTTTTAAAATCACAATATGCTAAGTAATTAAACATTTAAGCACACAATAAATATAAAAACTAAGTATTATGGCATAAAAATATCGTATAATTTAGTCCTATCAAAAAGTATTTACAAAAATAATACATACACAAAATAATTACAAAAAATAACATAATAAATTCAAACTATTTAATTTCACATTAATAAAGAACCTAAAATCAAGGTTGCCATAATTCAACATTTAAAATTTAAAATTCAAAATTCAAAATTCAAATCAAATGGATGAAAAACAAAAAAATATTTTCTCGTCATCTTCCTCCCTCGCCATCTTCCTCCTATGCCGCCGCGAATCTCCGCCACGAAAAATTATTTTCTCGTCATCTTCCTCCTTCGCTGTCGCGAATATCCGTTGCGAATCTTAAGCTTGCACATGGTCAGATTATGTTTCAGATTCTGCGAAAAAGAAAGGGGTGGAAAGCAAGCATGAATTGTCAGATTATGTTTCATTTAACTTCAACAAAAGTATAACACTGCCAATGAGAAGAAGAAGAAGAAGATTCGCCCTACAAACACAAGTTTGAAAACAAATAGATGTAATTCTTACTGTTTAGATTTTTTTTTTTAACTGTTTGGTTACCCACAAAAACTAAAATGGTTACCTCTGTATGAAGGTTTGGCTACCAACTACATCACATTCAAAAATAATTTAGTAACTTAATAAAACTGAATTGGTTACCTTGGTATGAAGATTTGGCAACCAACTGCATGATGGTAACCAAACCTTAATAAGCAGGTAACCAACCTTTAATACAAAGGTAACTAAACTTTAATACACAGGTAACCAACCTTTAATACACATGTAACCAACCTTTAATACAAAAGGTAACCAACCCTTAATATAAAAGTAACCAACCTTTAATACAAAAGGTAACCAAACTTTAATATAAAGGTAACCAACCCTTAATACAAAAGGTAACCAAATCTTAATACAGATGTAACAAACCTTTAATACAACGGTAGCCAAAACTAGTTACTACACATTGGTTACCTTCAAGAAATTACAGATGGGAAAAGAAAAGAAAAAGCGGGAAATGATGTGTTTTTTTTGGGGTGAAATTATCAATTAAAAAGGGTGACTTACCCTCCAAAAAGTGAAGAATCATGACATAGTGGACGTCAAAGGTTGTGTTAAATCTAGTTTAAGATACATTGAGATCCTTTGTTTGGGAAATGATGCTAAGTTGCTGCCAGTGAAGAAGAGCAGGGCATGGGTACGGACGGGGGTGTGGCGGTGGGGGGAAGAAGGAAGGAGGCGGGGGGATGGGAGGGGTGGGGGGGGGGGGGGGTTTGTGGTGGAGGGGCGGGGGTAGGGGTCAGCGGCTGGGGGGTGGCGTGGGGCAGGGGTGGTGGTCGGCGGGAGAGGGGGGAAGGAGGAGGCGGGTGGTTGCAACGGATGAGAGAGATTGGGGGATGAAAGAGATAAATTTTTGTTTCTTTTTGATGATAATGATGATGACAGCAATGAAGATGATATTTAAAATTTAAAATACCACCTAAATTAAAGGGATACTAAATATATTAATTTTGTAAATAAATATGAAAAAATGTATTACTTTTATAATTATTTTATGGATGCACTATTATTGTAATTATTTCTAAAAATGTACTAAACTATGTAATTCAACCTAGAAAGAACAGAGAGCTTTGGCTTTTCGGCTTTATGCAACGGAAATGGATGACCCAAAATCGCCCCACGAAATACATCAATCACTCGTATAAATCCCCTTTGCAAAATTTATATAGCTAAAAAACTATTTTGTACAAATTCTTAAAAAATATAATGAGTTTAATTTAAAAGTCATAACGTGATGTTAAATTTTAAAATGTTGCATTTTATATTATCATAATTATAAATATTAAAAAAATTGTGATACAGAGAAAGCAATATATAATCATTCATTGTTTTTATTTGTTTAATTTGGAAAACAATATTGTCATAACAATCGGTTGTTGGATCACTATTTCAGCAATCAAAATAGAGGTGGCATTTTTGCCGCTAGAGCCTCTAGCGGCAAGGGCCTTTTTAAGTTAATTTTGAATTGCTGAAACTGTAGCCATAGCAACCGGTTGCTATAGATTAACTTCATATATATATATATATATATATATATATATATATATATATAAGGACGGATCTATTGATAATGTTATAAAAATGTATCTATACTTACAATATATCTAAGCCGTCTATTCTTGAATCTAATAGTTATAAAGTTCCCCGTTTGCAGTTTAGTTTTCAGTATATCGTAGTTTAAAACTATGAACATGGTTAAATGTCCAAAATAGCCCCAACAAAAAATTTGGGAATGTACTGCCCGTAATTTAATAATGCGAATGCTATAGTTTTATATTCACCACCCGCATTATTAAACGGTAGGCGCTGGCTAAATGTTAAAACAACTAACATAAGTCTCGTCTGCACTTTAATATTGTGGACGCTAGTTTAATTATAAAACTGCATCCTTCATTGTTCATAGCAATTATTTTTAATCTCATCTCATTTTGACAGTAGTGATTTGCGTAGTTCGACTTAAGGTTATTAAGTTTTCTATTTCTTCTTGGGTATTTTTATTCTTACTAATTCATGTGATATGGGCTGATGAGAAAAAAACATGGCTAAACAATTGGAAAGGTATATCGCAGTATGTTGTCTCCCATGCTTCATACTATGAGAAAACACTGCACCCCATTTGTATATATCATTCCATTTGTTTAGTCATACATGTTTCTCAGTCATCCCAGATAACATGAATCTGCAACGAGAATATGAAGAAAAAATAAAAAAATTAATAGCTTTAATAATCCTCAGTCCGCAATTTAATAACGTGGACGCTATAGTTTTCACTACTACAAAACAGTAAAAAGATAACACCTAAAAAACGTTGTAATTTTCTCCCTGAAACGTCGAGGTTAAGGGTGTCATCTATTTGACACATTTTATACAACGTTTTTAAAACGTTGTAGTTGGCTCATAACACAACGTTTTTTTACTAAAAAACGTTATACATTATCTTTAAATAAATACTAAGATGCTTGAAAACGTTGTAGATGGTATCATTCCACAACATTTTCTGGTATAAAACGTTGTAGTTTGATACATCACACAACCTTTAGACTAATTTATACAACGTTTATAAGATGTCATCTATTGTAGTACGTTTAGACAACGTTTTTAAAATGTTGTAGTGTAACATAAAAATGTTGTAATATATCTTTGTTAATACATTACACAACGTTTAGGCTCATTTATATAACGTTTTAAATGTGTCATCTATTTAGCACATTTTCTGGTTTAAAATGTTGTAGTTTGTTACATCATACAACATTGAAACAAATTTATACAAGTTTTATAAAGTGTCATCTATTTGGTAACATTTAAACAATGTTTTCAGACAGTTGTAGTTTAACTGAAAAACAGTTGTAGTTCACCCATATTTGAAAATACTTACACAGTTTCTCATTAATGCAATGATATATAGCTAAAAAAAACTCTAAATTCTCATTTAAAACCAAAATGTATCAACCATTCTCAGTTTCAAAATACATCCAATAATACCATACGTTTACAGTTTCAAATTACTACATCCACAAAATATAACAACTATCCACAAAATTTACTAAACTAACTGTGGTGCACTACTACCTAATCATGTGCAAAAAAGCCTTATCCCAAAATACATTCATCTAAATTAACCTGCACACCCACCGTTAACTCCTAAAATACATTCATCTAAACATGTACATCCACTGTTAACTCGAGGCTTATATGTAGTTGCTCACATAAGCTACTAACTCACCCCGTACTTCATCAATTTGTTCTTGTGTGTACGTTAATCCATTTGCCTTATCCCACTGAAATAAAATAACAAAAAGTTAGTCTCCCACTGTAGACTAATTGGCCAAGTTTAGTACAAATTAGAATGTTAGCAAACCACAACAGACCCACAAACAAACCCAAAACTGCAAAACAGAACAAATAATCAAATGCTCCTACACTGTCAAAATAAAAGGTAAAATAGTCAAACAATTGGTGGACATGTATGTATCTAGCAATTAACAATAAATTCGTAGAGTGAGAGATCAATTACCCAGTTTTATGACACAAACATAGGTTGTAATAAGCCAACGGACGAAGATCGTATGATCATGCTGTAATAAGCCTGGAGCATTTTTTAACTGTAGATTGAATAACAAAAAAATTAATAAGTTCAGTATCACACATAACGTAGAGATTAAAACTTAAATGAAACAACCAATTGTTATCCTTGCTACTTAGTACCAAGCAAAGATGTGCACTTTTCCTCTTCACTGATAGTCTATGACATCAAGTTCAAGGTCAAACTAATATGATCAACAACAAAAAGAAATCAGCCACGTCCACTTCAGTTTGCTTTTTCTTATTATTTTATTTCCTCCGTATAATTTCTTTTAGATGTAAAGAGAACTAAAACCATAAACATATACCAATACCAAACTCAAAAAACGCAGATAAAATAGTATAAAAAGTGCGAGTTGACAAAGTATGTCATGAGTTAATTCTGCAGTCCTAAGAACTAGAACACATCAATTCTAAAATATCTATGAAAATAGGCAAACAACAATAGTGAAAGAAATTGTAACAAGCAGTGAGCCAAATATAAAAATCACTAACATGGTGCATATTCTTCTAGTGCAAATTAGTTCCAGTGATGCAAGATATAAAATGCAGCTTCCAGTAATACTTCAGAAAACTTGAGATGTCTTTGCATTATCTAAGATAAGTTGTTAAAACAGAACCATCATGTGTAGCTATGGTAGGAAAATTGTACCCAAGTCCTCATCTGAAGAATTCTCTTCGTTTTCTGCAACAGCATCAATTTTCTCCTCTACTAATCCATCGTCCACTGGTTCTAACATTGCTGCAATACGCTTTTTCAGGGCCTTCTTTAATACAGGAAGTGTGATCAAGTCTACTTACAAATCACACGGGACTTGCTTCCTTTGTTATATGCCTTGGTCAGAGCAGCATTGACAGCTGACCCATCCAATGGATTTGGGTGTCCCTGATGCATGAAGTATTCATACTATGAGTAGAAAGATTGAAATCTAGTGTGAGATAAAGAGGATGCGTATAGATAATTAAACCTGAAATTTTGATATCTCCACAATAGTATCAAAGTCTTCCTGACTAGCATCCATAAACTCCACAGCCTTGTCAACAGCTTCATCCTGGTGATTAGTTCCACATGTAACTCATGACATGTTCAAATAAGCTCTTATGGACTATGCTGCGTAATGGCTACATAGTTCAAATTTCAAAATTCATCACCCTTCTTTTAAACTAAATAATATAATGATGTAAACATCAGTCTAACCTGTCTGCGAATTCTGGACCTCTTAGCTACTTTAATATGTGTGAGTCCCTTCCTTTCTTTTTCCAATTCACGTTCATCATGTCAAAGGAACAAAACAAAGTGCATTACTAGAGATCAACAGTCTAAAATAACTATCACCGTGATTGATTAAGACTTTCCTGATTGTAGAAAACCTCTGTGAAACCTAAATAGAAACAACATGCCAACAAAATGGATAACAACAAAAATACCACCTTAAAGATACCTGAATAGGTTGATCAGTTTTAACCTCTTTACATCCACCCATATTAGTTGAAACTGCAGGCACAGTAGATTCAATAATTCTCACCACCTTGGATTTGGATTTGCCAGATGGTACATTGGAGCTCATCATATTCAAATGGGGTTGTGGCATGGATACCAAATGTTTAAGATCGTATGATTGCTGAATATATTCGGAGCTAGTAGCCATACAGACAGTGGCTTCTTTACCATACTTCTACAAGACCAAACAGGGGGGCTTAAGATGAATTACGAGAATCAGTGGGTGGATATCCCAACCATTCCAGGAGCTTTAAAAATATTGTTTAGATAGAAAACCCTACATATTTTTTCATTCATATGCAAACTAGTTTGGAATGAAAGGTGAAGTTGAGTTGAAAACTTAGGCTTATTTTGGTTATGAAATAAACCACACATGAAACTAAAAAGATTTCATTTTGAATATATTCAGCAATTAAGCAAACTATAATAACTAAAAATTAGCAGGAAAATAAATTAACTCAGAAAAAACAAGAGATCTCTCACCATCAGAGCCTGACCTCTTAACTTGCTTGATCTTCTTAAGCTGAACTTGAGTATCCATAAATAACTGCATCATTTGAACCTCCAAATCCTTAGCAAATTGCATCCTCTGCTTCTCCAATTCAATCATCTGCCTCTGTTTCTCCTCTTCCACTCTCTTATATATCTCTCCAAACCTCTCAATCGCCCTAGCTACTCTTTATACCCTCCACCTCCCTTCTTATGCTCTCCTACTCCACCGTTGTCCTCGTTTGTCCCTAAATCCTCCGATTCCTGTTCTTCCTCCGATCCCCCTTCCTCCTCAGCCGCTGCAGCTGCCGCTGCAACAGCAGAATAATTTTGCCTAAAATATGAATCATCCACAACCAGGCACAGCCGCTTCTGAGGCAGCACCACTGGCGTCATCACACCAAACGCTGCCAATTTCCAGTACGGCAAAGCAACCGCTGTCGGCGGCGAAGCCGACTGCTTTTTAACAGTGGATCCGACCAAAATATCAAGGCAAGAGAAAAACGGCCAGGAGCTAGTTATGGTTCCATTAGAATCAGAAACCCTAGCCTTTTCCAGTTTGTATTTCTTCTTAAGAGTATCAATCCGATTCTTACACTGAACGTCAGTGCGACTAATTTTCTTCTTATGCCCATTACGGGCGTTAACGGCGTCGACAACCTCCTGCCAGTCCTTTTGATGGAGATTCCTGCGATTAAGCTCGAGATAACGGCGACCCAAGGCATCAACAAGCGTAGATGTGGCGTCCTCGTTTCAGCAATCCTCACGGAAGGGCAACGAACGTGACGGCACCGCTTGAGGAACCGATGATGGTTTCGTTAGGTCACACATTGTTGTTCGGCTATAGAATTTTGATGGTGAGATGAGGGAGAAAAAGAGGAGAGAGAAAGACAGCCATACAAAATGCGTAGTTTGTTGTCCGTGTTTTAATTTTAAGTTTTCACTTCCGCGCTATTTTTTTAAGCTCCGTGTTTTTTAAATAGATAACGTTTTTTTTAAGAAAACGTTATAACTTTAAAACTAAATATTGTCCTTATAAATGCATAACGTTTTTGCATATGTATCTATAACATTTTTTGAAAAAACTGTTAGGGTTTCGAAACAGTGAAAGCAGCGGAATTTAAAAAAAAATAAATTCGAAACCCTAAGACAGGATCCAAGCGAAAACAGATCAATCAGAGGTTTAGATTATTTTACCGATTATCTGAGATGGAGAGAAGACGATGGAATTCTGGAACGGCTTCGAATCTTTAACGCAATCCAGCGACTGCGTCTCTACGGTATCCACACGAACGCTCCGCGAATCGTCCCACGATCTGCAGCAAAAGGAACCGCGGTACTAGCCACCAAGATCAGGATTTCCCAATTATTTTTCTCTCTAGCCTCTTTCTGAAAGCGGCTAGGGTTTTAGTTTTTCCTTACGTAACTTTTAGACTACTGATATATCATATATATAGTAGTTAATAGGAATTAACTAAAACCTAAAATAAATAGAAAAATAAAATCCGAATTTATATATATTATATTTTAATTAAGTCTTACTTAATTAATATACATATATACAAATTATCCTATTAATTTAAATTCGTAATTTTTAAATACTATCAATCATATTGACATATTTAAAATACTTATAATTTAAATTAATTCCTTTTTAATTACGTCCTAAGTGTGTGACCCTATAGGTTATTATTATGTTGGCAATAATTTTAAAATCATATTATAAAATTATAAACAGTGAGCGGCATCTAGTAATGCATCACTGCTACCCAAATAATAATAAGATCGGTGATTCGATACAACCTTTTCGTGACCAATGTTTCAATGTAATTTAATCCTTTTAACCTTATATCCTAGATTAAACTCGAGGCATGGAATGTGTCATACTCTTCATAATTTAATCTGAGTTTTCTTGATCAATGAGTAGACTATATGAAACAAATCAATATTTGAGCATGGCCATGCATTTCATAGTCCTACTCAATCAAGAGGCCTATGGATATCACCCCTAATATATAGGAGGGTTAAATTCCATCTAGATCACTCATATTCCTCACACGATTCATGATGTACCCAATAATCACCTTTATTGTCCACCCTATTAAAGGTGACATTTGATGATATCAAAGTACACAAATTCTCGTGTAATAATATAGTGACTTCAGGTCGGAGGATCATTACATCATTGTCACTATAAGAATTTCTTATGACACTTTGCATAATGCTCCATGTAGAATTCTCATGGTGGGTCAGTCCAGTACATTGTTCTCTAACATGTACCTATGCATTGACTCAAATATCTCATATATTTATGACCAATGAGATTTGGCCATCAGTCAATCCACATACTAATCTCAATGCATCATTGTTGTCCCATTAACAATGATACTCGACTAGGAACATTTAAGAGCAATGTTACTAATTATAATTATATAATCTCATGTTCAAGTCACATACTTACAGCTATATAATTCGTATCATTATTCTAAGGGCTTTTATTATGTTAACATTTATATAACGCAGTAAATGAAATCATAATAAAATAATCCATTTATTCAATCAAATATAATATCAAAAAAAATGTTAAGCAATTACATCAAATAATTAGCCTCTAGGGCATATACTCTAACAATCTCCCACTTGCACTAGAGCCAATCACTCATGTATCTAATACCCATGAAACTAGTGTGACCTTCGTGCTTCTGCTGCGACAAAGCCTTGGTCAGTGGATCTGCAAAATTATTATCTGTTGGCACTCTGCATATATGTACATCTCCTCTATTAATGATTTCACGGATGAGATGGTACCGCCTAAGTATATGCTTGGATCGTTGGTGAAATCTGGGTTCCTTAGCCTGTGCAATGGCTCCATCATTATCACAGTATAACTCAACTGGATCAACAATGGTTGGAACAACATCAAGTTCAGTGACGAACTTTTTAATCCATACAGCCTCATTAGCTACACTAGAAGCAGCAATATACTCAGCCTCTGTTGTAGAATCGGCTACTGTCTCTTGCTTCGAACTTTTCCAGCTAACAGCACCACCATTAACGCAAAACACAAAACCTGATTGAGACTTATAGTCATCACTGTCAGTCTGGAAACTAGCATCTGTGTAACCCTTTACTGCCAGTTTATCTTCACCTCCATATACCAAGAATGAATCCTTAGTCCTTTTCAGGTACTTGAGGATATTCTTGACTGCTGTCCAGTGACCTTCACCTGGATTCGATTGGTATCTGCTCGTCATGCTCAAAGCATACGAAACATCCGGACGAGTACATATCATTGCGTACATGATAGATCCAATTACCGAAGCATAAGAGATCTTTCTCATACGCTCCTCATCATCTTGTGTTTTAGGACATTGGGCCTTAGAGATCTTTACACCATGAGTCATGGGTAAGTGTCCTCTTTTTGCCTCTTGCATGCTGAACCGTTTCAACACTTTATCAATATATGTACTTTGACTTAGGCCGAGCATTTTTCTCGATCTATCTCGATAGATCTTGATACCTAAAATGTAGGTTGCATCACCCAAATCTTTCATGGAGAAACATTTTCCTAACAATGTTTTTACAGCCTGTAAGGAAGGAATGTCATTCCCAATAATTAATATGTCGTCTACATATAATACCAGGAATACAATCTGACTCCCACTAACCTTCTTATATACACAAGGTTCATCTTCATTTTTTATAAAGCCAAACTCTTTGACTATTTCATCAAATCGAAGATTCCAACTCCGAGAGGCTTGCTTCAATCCATAAATGGATCGATGTAGCTTACATACCTTTCCAGCATCCTTTGGAATGACAAAACCCTCAGGTTGTGTCATGTACACATCCTCAAGAAGATTTCCATTAAGGAAAGCAGTTTTGACATCCATCTGCCAGATTTCGTAATCATAAAATGCTGCAATAACAAGTAAGATCCTGATGGATTTAACCATTGCCACTGGAGAGAAGGTTTCATCATAGTTAACACCTTGAACTTGTTTGAAACCTTTTGCTACCAGTCGGCCTTTATAGGTTTGTACATTACCATCCATGTCGGTTTTCTTCTTGAAAACCCATTTGCACCCGATTGGTTTTACTCCTTCGGGTGGATCAACCAAAGTCCATACTTGGTTAGTATACATGGAGTCCATCTCAGATTTCATGGCTTCAAGCCATCTCTCAGAATCTGGTCCATTCATAGCTTCTTGGTAGGAAGCAGGCTCATCCTGATCTATGAGCATCACATCGCCGTTTTGAGTCACAAAAAATCCATAATATCTCTTGGGCTCTTGGCGTGTCCTACTAGATCTACGAATGCCTTGTGTAATTTGAGCAGGTTCATTTTCCACAATATCTTGTGGTTCCCGCTCATGTTCTAACTCAGGTTCAATGATATTTTGTGGTTCTCGAATTTCTTCGAGTTCTACTTTCCTCCCACTGTTTCCTTTAGAGACAAATTCTCTTTCTAGAAAAATACCAGTTCGAGCAACAACCACTTTGTTCTCAGAAGGTTTGTAGAAATAATACCCTTTTGTTTCCTTAGGGTATCCCACAAAATTACATTTGTCAGATTTGGGTCCGAGCTTGTCAGAAGCCAGACGTTTTACAAACGCCTCACAACCCCTGTGACGTCCCCAAATTCGGGTTCCAAATACCCGGATCCGGTCATCACGATCCAATACAAACATTCACCTCTAAACAACATACAATAACTAAATGCGGAATAATAAACATATGTTGTTCATTCAAAAGGTGTTACTAGTCCCAAGATACGATAACCTTACACAAAAGTACACAAATACCCTTAATAAAGTACTTAGGGTTTATATTACATAACAGTTAATTTAATTAACTACAGGGCTGCATCTCGAAGTCTATTACTTCATCTTTCCTTTACCCTTGTTCTTTCCCGAAGTCTCGGATTGCACTGCAATAAGGTTTCATGATATAGCAAGAGTGAGCAACTAATTTGCTCAACAAGTTTAAATAACAACAAGGAACAATATATCATGAATGAAAGGGAATAGCTGAACAATTTAATAATGTTAATAACATAAGCAGGAATAATAAATTACATTTAAATTTAGGATAGTCAAATAGACTATGAACTATAAATATCCACTGGAGTCAATAGCAGGTTGACCCGAGGGGATCAGCCTCAGTACAATATGTGTATGCATAACATTTAATTTCCGTATTTTTGTACCTGATATTAGATACAGGGTACTCCCCTATAATAAAGGGGTGTTCATAATAGTCTAAGAATCTGCATCTTCAATGATTTGGATAGCTTTTAAAATCTTTAACATAAATGTCTAGCCGAACAATGGCTTAGACCTACTTTGAACAGTTCTTTAAACAGTAGAACAGTAATTAAGTACAAGTCAATGACTATACAATCTCAAGTGCAATCAAGTGCGAATAACAATAATATCGATGTGGAATAATTGTAAAGTAATTAAACCACTCAAAGCATGCTTGGAAATAACAGTTCAAGCTTAAATAAATAATTTGCTCAATGAAATGAGTTTAGAGATAAGGAACTTGCCTGTCTGCTCAGCTACAATTAATGTCTAGCTTTAACTAACTGGCTTTGAATGACCTAACATTAATAAAGCCGGTCTAATAATTAGTACGGCGTATTTGCATAACTATACGCTCACTAAGGTACTTATTTATCATATAAGTACTAACACATAATTTACGTTAGTCGAAATAATATTATTAACCTTATAGACCCTCAATCAAATTAGATTAATAATTTAATAAGTTAGAAAATATTTTTCTTAAGCGTTGGACACTTATTAAACCCTTAAACAACTTATTACAATTGTTTAATTAAAGTATAATTAAATTAAATTTATTTTATTAATTCAATTTCTATTTACTTACTATTTAATCTTGGTTAAATAGAAATTAATTAATTAACTCTAGTTATTATTTAAAATAAATAATAACTAATTGTACTTACTTATTATTTAATCATAATTAAATAATAAATAATTATTGATTCATTTTAACCTTCTTTAATTTAATATTAATCAACTAATAGTTAACTAAGTAATTAACCTTACCTATTATTTAATTTAAGGAAATTAAATAACAGTTTACTCATTTTAATCCTCTTTAATTATTATTTAATGTCAATTAAATAATAATCAATTATTTAATTAATTTTAATTATTGTTTAAGATTAAATAAAATTTAATTTATTTATCCTTATATTATTTAAATTAAATAACTTAATTTTCCTTAATCATTATTTAATGCTAATTAAATAATAATTAATTACTTAATTATCCTTATTTATTATTTAATAATATTTAAATAATAAATAGTTAATTTATAAATTTTTATATCTTCTTTAATTATTATTTAATGAGAATTAAATAATAATTGCTAATTTATCTCCTTTATTTATTATTAACATTTTAAATAATAAATAACTAATAAATTTATTTAACTTAACCATGATTTAGCTAACTAGATTAATATTTAAAATATTTAAATATTAAACTTAATTAAAAATATCCTTCCCAATATCATTTTTGTGTTATTATTATTTTTGTTATAATTTTAAATTACTTTTTAAATATTTAAATTAATTAAATTAAACCCGAATGACATTTCTGTAAATAAGTTGAAAACTGATCCGAGGGCAAAATAGTAATTTCGTCGAGAAAAACACGGAGGGGCATTTTGGTAAATTCTCGGAACGGTTCTCGCGCATTGCGCGCGTTATCCGGAAGCAGGCCCAAAACGGTGCCGTTTTGGGACACTGCTGATGGCTTCCGCGCGTACGCACGGATTGATTTTTTTTCTTTAAACAAAACGACGCCGTTTTGTCTCCGCGTTTTCGGTGAACAGTTGTCCGCGCATTGCGCGGAAATTAATATTTTTTTTTCTTTGCAGACTGTGAACAGTGTCCGGCAATACTCATTTTAAATAAAAATATACCATCAAGTAAGCTTTAAATCCTCAATAAAAATCCAAAAAATTTACCAATCACTTAATATCAATTTATAACATGAAAATTTAATTTTTCATGATTTAATATCATTCTTTTTTTATAAAATTTTTTACATCACATAAACTACCATAACTCATAACTTTTTGTATATAACTCCATTTTGAGTGATTCAAACTTTGTTTTTCTCATGATTTAATGTTCTATAATATTAGAACATCAAATCTAAGTTTTATAAAAATATTTTTGGTCATATATTTCAAGACTTGATTATACACTATTAAACACATATTTTAGCATACAAATGATACCAAAATACAAACCAAGCATATTAAATTCAAGCATGGCCTAAATATTACTACCACACATTATTAACTATATTAACATATTTATATACACATGTTAGTTTAAAACGAAATTAGATTTAGAATAACCATTACCTTGATTTAATGGCTATCCTCCTTTTTCTTCCAAAATATGTGGTGAAAGAAGATGACATGAACCAAGAACTCCTTCTCTTGGTATTTTTGCTCTCAAAATATTTTTCTACACTCTCAAATGCTCTCTAGCTTACAAAGTGGAAGAAGAAGAAATGACCAGCATGCATTCCTAAATTGTAAGTATACTTACAATTTGGATAGATATAAAACTTATATCTATTAAAATTGTCATAATGAGAGTAGCAAGGATACTTACACAAGCTAGCACAAGGAATGGGTTGCATGACACATTTGGTGAAAAGAAGAATGGTGTCTATGTACTTTAAAAATAAAACAAGCAATCTTTTAATTAAATAATTGAAAAATAACAAAAAATCAAATTTTCTCTCTCTCCTTGTATGCTCTCGGCTGATAGCAATTTGGTTGTCCCAAAATTGAGTCACTTTTCACTTTTTAATTAATTAATTAGTTATTTAATTGTTTTTCCAAATGGGCTAAGTATTGGACTTTAATTTAAAATACCAATTGGGCTTCTATTAAATTGTTTGGGCTACTAAATTGTCAAATTTTATTATTCTCCACTTGGGCTAGTAATTGACCCATGTTGGGCTAATTTAATAATTTACACATTAATTATTCAATCCACGATTAAATAAATAATTAGATTGAATAAATAATTAAATATTCTAACCCATAAGTATTAAATTACTAAATGGACTAATAAATATTATTATTAATATTTCATATTATTTACATTAATTAATAATCATATTAATTAATTTATTATATTTAATTAACTCATTATATTCAATTTAATTGAATATTTAATTAATAGGAAACTTATCAATTATTTTGATATTAAAACTTTAGGGTTTGTTCACTAATTTAAATAACATATTAGTGACCCCCCTTTAATTAATTTTAGTAATTAATTACATAATCATTTAATCACATAATTAATTAATCACATAAAAAGATTTAAATAATCTCGTAAAACTAACTCGTCGGAAATTAAATTAATAATTTAATTAATAATGACGTGGAAATTCTAGGACATTACATTCTCCCCCCCTTATAAAAATTCCGTCCTCGAAATTGAAAAATAAGGTTACTCAAATAAAAACGGGTAATTCGTTCTCATTTCTTCCTCTAGTTCCCACGTAGCTTCTTCAATTGCGTGATTTCTCCAAAGTACCTTGACAGAATGAATTGTCTTATTCCTCAGTTTCTGTTCCTTCCTATCGAGTATCTGAACAGGAACTTCTTCATATGATAAGTCCTTCTCGACTTGAATTGGTTCATAGGAGATAACGTGCTTGTAGTCCGGTTTATATGGCCGTAACACTGACACATGAAACACGTTGTGAATGTGCTCCAGTTCAGGAGGTAATGCTACCTCGTACGCCACTTCACCGACTCGCCTCAAGATTTCAAAAGGTCCTATGAACCTAGGGCTCAGCTTGCCCTTCTTACCAAAACGGATCTTCCCCTTCCAGAGAGATACCTTCAGAAATACGAAACTGCCCACATCGAAGTCCCGCTTTTGGCGATGCAAATCTGCGTACTTCTTTTGACGATCTTGAGCTGCTACCAGTCGATTCCTGATAAGTTGTACTGTGTCTGCAGTCTGCTGCACCATTTCAGGTCCAAGCATTCTTCGTTCACCGACCTCGTCCCAACACAACGGTGTTCGACATTTTCTTCCATAAAGCGCTTCGTATGGTGGCATACCGATACTAGCGTGGTAGCTGTTATTATAAGCGAACTCCACTAGTGGCAAATGGTCATCCCAACTGCCCTTTAGGTCCATCACGACCGCACGGAGCATATCCTCCAAGGTCTGAATCGTTCGCTCGCTCTGGCCGTCAGTTTGAGGATGGTACGCTGTGCTCAACCTCAACTGTGTACCCATCCTTGCTTGCAGACTTTTCCAAAAGTTTGACGTGAAGCGCGGATCTCTGTCGGACACAATCGATACCGGTACTCCATGTCGTGACACTATCTCCTTCACATAGAGCTTCGTTAACTGCTCCAGATTGTATCGTATTCTGATAGGTAGAAAATGAGCTGACTTGGTCAGACGATCCACTATTACCCAGATGGCGTCCAAACCTTTATGTGTCGGTGGCAAACCCACCACAAAATCCATCGTGATGTGCTCCCACTTCCACTCGGGAATCTCTAGTGGTTGAAGCAGTCCGCTCGGCCGCTGATGCTCTGTTTTAACCCGCTGGCATGTCAGACATCGACTGACACATTCTGTCACTTCCTTCTTTATATTCGGCCACCAAAAATATTTCCTTAAATCCTGATACATCTTCGTACTCCCGGGATGTACTGAGTACCTTGTACTGTGAGCTTCCTGAAGAATCTCTTCCCGAAGCTCCGGATCTAACGGTACCCAGACTCTCCCTTCAAACCTTAGCAACCCTGTGCTATCAATCTTGTACTTAAGCTCCTCGCCTTCAGCAAGTCGCTTCTTAATACTATCACAATCTTCATCCTTTTCCTGAGCCTCTTTGATCTTGTCTAATAAGGTCGGGCTTGCTGATACTGTAAATAACTTCTCGTCTGGCTCCATCGGATATTTGATCTCCAACTCCAAACGTTCAAAATCTCTCACCAACTCTTCCTGATTTGTTAGCTTCAACAACTTCTCCCTGCCTTTTCTGCTCAAAGCATCCGCTACTACATTGGCCTTGCCCGGATGGTACAGAATCTCACAGTCGTAGTCTTTGATAAATTCTAACCATCGGCGCTGCCTCATATTCAACTCCTTTTGAGTGAAGATATATTTCAGACTTTTGTGGTCTGTATATATCTCACACTTCTCGCCATACAGGTAGTGCCTCCAAATCTTTAAGGCGAAAACTACCGCTGCTAACTCCAGGTCATGAGTCGGATAACCCTTCTCATAATCCTTTAACTGACGTGACGCATACGCAATGACCTTGCCGTGTTGCATTAGCACACAACCAAGACCCTTGTGTGACGCATCACTGTACACTACGAACCCTCCCGTGTCGTCTGGTAAAGCCAACACTGGTGCCTGGCTCAACCTCTTCTTCAACTCCATAAAACTTTCCTCGCACTTCTCCGACCAAACAAACTTCACAGTCTTTCGGGTAAGATTGGTCAACGGTGATGCTCTCTTCGAAAAATCCTGAATGAATCTCCGATAATACCCCGCTAACCCTAAGAAACTCCTGATCTCAGTCGGCGTCTTCGGCTGTTCCCAATTGATAACTGCCTCCACCTTCGCTGGATCCACCGAAACACCGTCTTTGTCGATAACATGACCTAGAAACTGCACCCTCTGCAACCAAAATTCACACTTCGAAAACTTAGCGTACAACTTCTCCCTTCTCAAAGCCTCCAATGCGATCCGTAAGTGTTCTGCATGTTCTTCCTCCATCTTCGAATACACCAATATGTCATCAATGAATACGACCACGAACTTGTCCAAGTACTGTTTGAACACTCTGTTCATCATATCCATGAATGCCGCTGGTGCATTCGTCAGTCCAAATGACATCACTAGAAACTCGAAATGACCATAACGAGTTCTGAATGCCGTTTTCGGGATATCCTCCTCCCTCACCTTCAGTTGATGATAACCCGTCCTCAAATCTATCTTCGAAAAGTATTTCACTCCCTTAAGTTGATCAAACAGATCATCAATTCTGGGCAGCGGATATCTGTTCTTAATGGTGACCTTGTTTAACTCTCGGTAATCAATACAAAGCCTCATCGAACCATCCTTCTTCTTTACAAACAGAACCGGTGCTCCCCATGGTGACACGCTTGGTCTGATGTAACCTTTATCTAACAGTTCCTGCAGCTGAACCATCAATTCTTTCATTTCTACTGGTGCCATACGATACGGCGCCTTTGATATCGGTGCGGTCCCCGGTACCAAATCAATAACAAACTCCACTTCTCTGTCCGGCGGTAACCCCGGATTATCTTCTGGGAAAACATCAGCGAATTCCCGTACAACAGGTATCTGACTCAGTTCGCCCTCGACACGTTGAGTATCGACCACATGAGCCAAATAACCTACGCACCCTTTCCTGAGCAACTTTCGTGCTTGCATCATCGTCAGACAACTTGATTGTCTCGGCGATTTACTACCGTAAAATATAACTTTGGACTTATTCGGAGTCTTTAAGTGCACACACTTCTTCTTACAGTCAAGAATCGCCCCGTGACTCGATAGCCAATCCATCCCTAGGATTATATCAAACTCCCCCAGACGAATCGGTATCAAATCTACGTTAAGTCTAAACCCCCGTAATTCAGCACAACAGTTCCTATGAATGTAGTCTACGGGAATGATTTCTTTGTTTGCTACTTCTACGTTCATAGGGTGTTCTAGCTTTTCTTGAGGTAAATCTAATCTCTTAGCAAAATCTTCAGAAATAAATGAGCAGGTAGCACCCGAATCAAACAATACATATGCATTAATATCATTGATCGGGATGATACCTGACACCACGTCCTTGGAGTCGACTGCATCCTGCACGGTCATGTTGAAGGTGCGCGCTGTGGGTCGGTTGGCCTGACTGGCTGGCCCTCCAATGCTCAGCCTGTTGTTATTGTTGTTGTTGTTGCTGTTGCCTCTGTTGCCACTCCCAGCGTCTCCCTTCCTCTTTGGGCAGTCATTGGCATGATGATCGGTTGCTCCATAGGAGAAACATACTCCCTTCATCTTCTTCGGGCATTGTGGAGCCATGTGCCCTGGCTGTTCGCAGCTATAGCAAACACTCTTCCCTTTCAAGCATTCGCCCGTGTGGTTCTTACCACAATTGTTGCATTTGCCCACTTTCTTAGCCTCTCCTCCAGATTTGTTACCTCCGGACGATTGACTCTCATTCCACTTTCGTTTATTGGGGTTGCTGCCTCCACTGCTCCCCGTCTTCTGTCCTTCATGACCTTTCTTCCTCTCCTGGTTGAATTTAGCCAGGGCCTCATTGCCACCCTCTGCAATGATTGCCCTTTCCAATAGCTCTGCAAAGCTCTTGATTTTTAATACCGCTACAGAACGGTACACCCACGGCTTCAGTCCCAGCTCAAACCTCCGAGCCTTCCTAGCCTCCGTATCCACTTGATGAGTTGCAAACCTTGCCAACTCATTAAACTTGGCCGCATACTCGGCCACAGACATACTCCCCTGTTTTAGCTCGAGGAATTTCACCTCCATTTCTTGTTGCATGCTTTCTGGAAAGTAGTTTTCCAGAAACATTTCCTTAAAGCGTTCCCAGGTGATGACGCCTTCTCCCGCACGGCCCTTGTTGGCCTTCCACCAGTAGTTCGCCTCCCCCTTCATCATGAAGGTAGCGAAACTAGTTTTCTGTGCTTCAGCCACCCTAGCGACCTCGAACACCTTCTCCATTTCCTCGATACAAGTCTGTGCTTCGATCGGGTTTAGAGTTCCCTGAAACTCCGGTGGTCCAACCAGTTTGAAGTCCTTAAAGTTTGCCAAGTGCGGCGCTGGCTGCGGTGCTGGTTGTACTACCACTGGTGGGGGTCTAGTTTGCATGGCTTCCGCCAACATTTCTGCAAACATCCTCATAGGATTGGGTTGATCCCCAACCTCACTCACCGACTCTGGGATACGTTGATTGCGTGGTCTACCTCTCGGCATGATCTGCTAAAGAGCAAATCTTAGACTTATGCTTATAGTTCTACACATTATGTTAGCCAAATTAACATTTAAATTTAACTATATATCAAGCATATTTGATTTAAACAAGGAAATAACTGCATTTATATTCATATACCAATGTTTTAGTACAGACTCAACAAGTGGCATACTTCTATAAACGCTCAAGGCACAAGTTGCCTAATAACGACTATCCTCTGACGAACAAAAGTGAGGATTCACAACCATCAACCCCCCTAACAGAACAAAAGTTGGGGTCTAACTGACATCCTATGCATACATCAAAATATAAAGGCTTACAACAGCTGAAACATCCCTAATAGAAACAAAATATGGGACTCGCTACTTCTAGGTACAAATAAGATAACAATAATAAATCACCGTCTGCTGCGGTGAACAGTCCTACGAATAGCCCTGCGTAAAGCCTGCTGGGCCAACTCCTCCACTGTACGGCGACGAATCCAGCGTCTGCTATTACCCGCCTCCCTAGGGTGTCTCCTAACCCGACGCCTCAGTCGATCAAACGAAGTGCCAAAAGCATATTCTAAGGTGTCGACCCTAGCAGCTCTCTCCCTATCAAGCTCAGCCCTGACTGTCTGGAGAACTGTCTGACTAGCCATCTCCCTAGCATCCAATCTCTCCACCGTCTGCCTCAGCTGACTATTCTGGATCATCAGCTGCTGCACAGTAGGACCCAACGGAGGTGCAGCGCTCTCCAACTGCTGAATTTTGGCCTGCAAATCGGCCATCTTCTCCTTAAGTTCCATGTTCTCACCAGAGAACATGTAAGCTGTGTCCCTATACTGCTCCTCAGTCTGCTGGTGAATCTGGTTCTGCTCCTCTAGGTACTGAACCCTCTCCTCTAGTTCATCATTAGCCGTAGTCAAAGTATCGATGATGTCATTGGCAGTAGTGCCCATGCCATCAGCATACTCTGCTGGCTTCTCCTGCTCGTCATCCTCAGAATCGGCCTCATCCTCAGATTCGGCTTCCTCCTCACTATAGGGCCTCATCACCCCACCCCTGACGGGCTCCGCGGCATCCCTACTATCATCCTCCTCCGGATCGGACTCTCCTACTGGTGCTACAGGTGCAACGGGTGCATACCCTACCAACTGCTGCGTATCCACTGGGATATCAATGAATACCACGTCCTCTCGAGCTCCGCTCGTCTCGCCTATAGCCATCCTACAACACAACAGAAAAACTAACATCAGTACAACAATAAAATATATTCATTGAAGAAATAAAATTATATTTCATTGGGTACGACTCGACTCGATGAATTCCCCAATTCATCAAAACCACATAGGATAAATCTCCTCGATTTATCTCCTAACCCCCAATACGAGTTTAATACTAAGGTTATAACTTAGGTTTCGCAATCCTAACGTTTCTAACCTACAGCTCTGATACCAACCTGTGACGCCCCCAAATTCGGGTTCCAAATACCCGGATCCGGTCATCACGATCCAATACAAACATTCACCTCTAAACAACATACAATAACTAAATGCGGAATAATAAACATATGTTGTTCATTCAAAAGGTGTTACTAGTCCCAAGATACGATAACCTTACACAAAAGTACACAAATACCCTTAATAAAGTACTTAGGGTTTATATTACATAACAGTTAATTTAATTAACTACAGGGCTGCATCTCGAAGTCTATTACTTCATCTTTCCTTTACCCTTGTTTTTTCCCGAAGTCTCGGGTTGCACTGCAATAAGGTTTCATGATATAACAAGAGTGAGCAACTAGTTTGCTCAACAAGTTTAAATAACAACAAGGAACAATATATCATGAATGAAAGGGAATAGCTGAACAATTTAATAATGTGAATAACATAAGCAGGAATAATAAATTGCTTTTAAATTTAGGATAGTCAAATAGACTATGAACTATAAATATCCACTGGAGTCAATAGCAGGTTGACCCAATGGTTACTACCAGAAATATGTACCTGAGGGGATCAACCTCAGTACAATATGTGTATGCATAACATTTAATTTCCGTATTTTTGTACCTGATATTAGATACAGGGTACTCCCCTATAATAAATGGGTGTTCATAATAGTCTAAGAATCCGCATCTTCAATGATTTGGATAGCTTTTAAAATCTTTAACATAAATGTCTAGCCGAACAATGGCTTAGACCTACTTTGAACAGTTCTTTAAACAGTAGAACAGTAATTAAGTACAAGTCAATGACTGTACAATCTCAAGTGCAATCAAGTGCGAATAACAATAATATCGATGTGGAATAATTGTAAAGTAATTAAACCACTCAAAGTATGCTTGGAAATAACAGTTCAAGCTTAAATAAATAATTTGCTCAATGAAATGAGTTTAGAGATAAGGAACTTGCCTGTCTGCTCAGCTACAATTAATGTCTAGCTTTAACTAACTGGCTTTGAATGACCTAACATTAATAAAGTCGGTCTAATAATTAGTACGGCGTATTTGCATAACTATACGCTCACTAAGGTACTTATTTATCATATAAGTACTAACACATAATTTACGTTAGTCGAAATAATATTATTAACCTTATAGACCCTCAATCAAATTAGGTTAATAATTTAATAAGTTAGAAAATATTTTTCTTAAGCGTTGGACACTTATTAAACCCTTAAACAACTTATTACAATTGTTTAATTAAAGTATAATTAAATTAAATTTATTTTATTAATTCAATCTCTATTTACTTACTATTTAATCTTGGTTAAATAGAAATTAATTAATTAACTCTAGTTATTATTTAAAATAAATAATAACTAATTGTACTTACTTATTATTTAATCATAATTAAATAATAAATAATTATTGATTCATTTTAACCTTCTTTAATTTAATATTAATCAACTAATAGTTAACTAAGTAATTAACCTTACCTATTATTTAATTTAAGGAAATTAAATAACAGTTTACTCATTTTAATCCTCTTTAATTATTATTTAATGTCAATTAAATAATAATCAATTATTTAATTAATTTTAATTATTGTTTAAGATTAAATAAAATTTAATTTATTTATCCTTATATTATTTAAATTAAATAACTTAATTTTCCTTAATCATTATTTAATGCTAATTAAATAATAATTAATTACTTAATTATCCTTATTTATTATTTAATAATATTTAAATAATAAATAGTTAATTTATAAATTTTTATATCTTCTTTAATTATTATTTAATGGGAATTAAATAATAATTGCTAATTTATCTCCTTTATTTATTATTAACATTTTAAATAATAAATAACTAATAAATTTATTTAACTTAACCATGATTTAGCTAACTAGATTAATATTTAAAATATTTAAATATTAAACTTAATTAAAAATATCCTTCCCAATATCATTTTTGTATTATTATTATTTTTGTTATAATTTTAAATTAGTTTTTAAATATTTAAATTAATTAAATTAAACCCGAATGACATTTCTGTAAATAAGTTGAAAACTGATACGAGGGCAAAATAGTAATTTCGCCGAGAAAAACACGGAGGGGCATTTTGGTAAATTCTCGGAACGGTTCTCGCGCATTGTGCGCGTTATCCGGAAGCAGGCCCAAAACGGTGCCGTTTTGGGACACCGCTGATGGCTTCCGCGCGTACGCGCGGATTGATTTTTTTTCTTTAAACAAAACGACGCCGTTTTGTCTCCGCGTTTTCGGTGAACAGTTGTCCGCGCATTGCGCGGAAATTAATTTTTTTTTTTCTTTGCAGACTGTGAACAGTGTCCGGCAATACCCATTTTAAATAAAAATATACCATCAAGTAAGCTTTAAATCCTCAATAAAAATCCAAAAAATTTACCAATCACTTAATATCAATTTATAACATGAAAATTTAATTTTTCATGATTTAATATCATTCTTTTTTTATAAAATTTTTTACATCACATAAACTACCATAACTCATAACTTTTTGTATATAACTCCATTTTGAGTGATTCAAACTTTGTTTTTCTCATGATTTAATGTTCTATAATATTAGAACATCAAATCTAAGTTTTATAAAAATATTTTTGGTCATATATTTCAAGACTTGATTATACACTATTAAACACATATTTTAGCATACAAATGATACCAAAATACAAACCAAGCATATTAAACTCAAGCATGGCCTAAATATTACTACCACACATTATTAACTATATTAACATATTTATATACAAATGTTAGTTTAAAACAAAATTAGATTTAGAATAACCATTACCTTGATTTAATGGCTATCCTCCTTTTTCTTCCAAAATATGTGGTGAAAGAAGATGACATGAACCAAGAACTCCTTCTCTTGGTATTTTTGCTCTCAAAATATTTTTCTACACTCTCAATTGCTCTCTAGCTTACAAAGTGGAAGAAGAAGAAATGACCAACATGCATTCCTAAATTGTAAGTATACTTACAATTTGGATAGTTATAAAACTTATATCTATTAAAATTGTCATAATGAGAGTAGCAAGGATACTTACACAAGCTAGCACAAGGAATGAGTTGCATGACACATTTGGTGAAAAGAAGAATGGTGTCTATGTACTTTAAAAATAAAACAAGCAATCTTTTAATTAAATAATTGAAAAATAACAAAAAATCAAATTTTCTCTCTCTCCTTGTATGCTCTCGGCTGATAGCAATTTGGTTGTCCCAAAATTGAGTCACTTTTCACTTTTTAATTAATTAATTAGTTATTTAATTGTTTTTCCAAATGGGCTAAGTATTGGACTTTAATTTAAAATACCAATTGGGCTTCTATTAAATTGTTTGGGCTACTAAATTGTCAAATTTTATTATTCTCCACTTGGGCTAGTAATTGACCCATGTTGGGCTAATTTAATAATTTACACATTAATTATTCAATCCACGATTAAATAAATAATTAGATTGAATAAATAATTAAATATTCTAACCCATAAGTATTAAATTACTAAATGGACTAATAAATATTATTATTAATATTTCACATTATTTACATTAATTAATAATCATATTAATTAATTTATTATATTTAATTAAATCATTATATTCAATTTAATTGAATATTTAATTAATAGGAAACTTATCAATTATTTTGATATTAAAACTTTAGGGTTTGTTCACTAATTTAAATAACATATTAGTGACCCCCCTTTAATTAATTTTAGTAATTAATTACATAATCATTTAATCACATAATTAATTAATCACATAAAAAGATTTAAATAATCTCGTAAAACTAACTCGTCGGAAATTAAATTAATAATTTAATTAATAATGACGTGAAAATTCTAGGACATTACAACCCCAAATCTTCATGAACGACATACTAGGACATTTCCCAGTCCACATCTCATATGGTGTCTTTTGAACCGTCTTTGTAGGAACACGGTTAAGTGTGAATGCAGCTGTCTCTAGGGCATGACCCTAGAAGCTTATTGGAAGATATGCATGACTCATCATTGATCGTACCATGTCCAACAAGGTGCGATTCCTCCTCTCAGACACACCATTCCATTGTGGTGTTCCAGGTGGAGTGAGTTGTGATATAATACCACACTGCTTTAGAAGGTCATCAAAATCTTGGCTTAAGTATTCACCACCTCGATCGGATCGAAGGGCTTTTATGCTTTTGCCAAATTGGTTTTGAACTTCATTCTTGAATTCCTTGAACTTTTCTAAGGATTTGGATTTGTGTCTCATAAGATACACATATCCATATCTACTGAAGTCATCAGTAAATGTAATGAAGTAATAGAACCTACCTCTTGCTAATGAACTCATGGGTCCACATACATCACTATGTATAAGTCCCAATACATCACTAGCCCGTTCACTATGACCAGTGAAAGGGGCTTTAGTCATCTTACCTAATAAACAAGATTCGGATTTCTCATATGATTCAAAATCAAATGAATCCAAAAACCCATCTTTATGGAGTTTGGATACGCGTTTCTCATTTATATGGCCTAAACGACAGTGCCAGAGATATGTCGGATTTGAATCATTTGATTTAAATCGTTTTGTATTTATGTTATAGATAGACATCTCTAAAGCAAGAATATAAAGACCATTAAACAATTGTGCAACACCATAACATATTTCATTTAAGTAAAACGAACAACTGTTGTTCTTTATTAAAAACGAAAAACCTTTCTTGTCCAAACAAGAAACAGAAATAATGTTTTTGCTCATAGCAGGCACAAAATAACAATCCTCTAATTCTAATACTAGCCCAGTGGGCAAAGATAAATGATAAGTTCCTACGACTAGTGCAGCAACTTTTGCTCCATTCCCAACTCGTAGGTCAACCTCTCCTTTCGCCAAAGTCCTACTCCTTCGGAGTTCCTGCACATTAACACAAATGTGAGAACCACATCCAGTATCTAATACCCATGATGTAGAAGTGGACAAATTGACTTCTATAACATATATACCTGAATCAGAAGTCGTACTTCCTTTCTTTTTCTTCAGTTCTTCCAGATATGCATGACAATTCCTTTTCCAGTGTCCAGGTTTTCCACAAAAGTGACAATCACCTTCTTTAGCTACCCCACCTTTAGGTTTTAAAGCCTGTTTGTTTTTGAAATTGGGTTTGGCACCAGATTTAGATCCTATCTTCTTCTTGCCTTTCCCTTTTCCCTTAGCATTCCCCTTTTGTACCATCATTATAGGATCGGGTCCTGCCTTTTTCATGTTGTTCTCGGCAGTTCTTAACATGCTCAACAACTCAGTAAGTGGTTTCGTAATTTCATTCATGAGGTAATTCATGACAAATTGCGAGTAGCTGCTGTTCAAAGATTGTAAAACTAGATCAGTTTGGGCTTCCGCAGTAATCGGAAAACCCAACCTAGCAAGGTACTCAATATACCCAATCATTTTCAGAACATGTGGACCAACTGGATCACGTTCACCCATCTTGCAGTGATACAACGCCTTGCTTGTATCATACCTCTCCTGTCGAGCATGCCCTGCGAACAATTTCTTGAGATGCTCGATCATCTCATAAGCATCCATTAACTCATGTTGCTTCTGAAGCTCAGAGTTCATAGTTGCTAGCATGAGACAACTCACGTCTAGAGCATCATCTTGATGATTCTTGTAAGCATTATGCTCTGCACGTGGTGCAGTGTTAACTGGTGCTGCAGGAATGGGCCCATCAAGGACATAGAGCTTGCGCTCTTGTTTGAGGACAATCCTCAAGTTCCTATGCCAGTTTAGGAAATTAATTCCACTCAGCTTTTCCTTCTCAAGGACTGATCGTAGTGAAAGACTATTTGTGTTGTTGGTTGCCATTGATATCTACAATTTATAAGTGCAAAAATAATAAGTCAAATTGCAGAGTTTTGATATTATGTAATTGATAATAGTACATTCCAAATATACCTCCCACTATTTTAATCAAATTAATAGCCCTCACCATTAATTCGGAAAGCATTTTCTATTAAATCTTTCTAGTGAGCTAAGATCCATATTTCATTACGCCTTAAGTTAGCTTTGGCTAATCTCTTAAAACATAATTATTTAGGTAGACAATCATTTGTCAATTATATCATATATAACTCTTAGACAGTTTGGTGAACAACATTTGTTCTAGTCCATCTAATGGTACCTGCCAAACTCTATACCTCTAAGTCCACAATCCTATTGAGATAACTTAGTTAAGTCGGACCCAATGCTTTTAACATTTTGGATATCACAATTATCCTATCGCATCTTACCAAGATAAATGGGGTACTTTGCTTTGGCAAACCTACATTCATTGATCAAGGTCTTGATGAGTGCCATTCATTGGAAGGCATCTGATTTAAACTTAATAATTTTATGAGGGATTTTATTAATTAATTTAGATCTCACCAATTTTAATCTTATTAAGCATGCACATTATTTATCATAGCATATCGTATACAAGCATAAATAAAGTGCAAAAATTAAACGTGTCACAGTTATGGCCCAACCCTATGTCAATCCTTTCAAGCTAATGAAAAGATTGAATGTCAGACTAAGGTGGTAAAAGGTCTTCAAAACAGCAGCTTCGTTGGACCTTCCTCGTTCACGTGTGTCTCCTCTCCATCATCATCTTGTCTTCTTGACTACACTTGTACATTACATGTTATAAAGAAACCTCGAGTTACATTCGAGGGGATTTAGATGATAAGAGAATATTACATTAGAATTTATAGAAAGGCACGACATGCAAGCCGTATTTCAAAAACCAAAAACCACTAATCCTATGGGTCAAAAGGGCCATAACTATGCACCATGCATATCACAATAAGCACATAACACAATTTATATCATTTAAAGAAAATTATAAATAATATTTGGGGTCACGACCATCGTGCGCTACTGCGGGGGGGGTCCAAGGGGGGGACTCCCCCCCTGGCGGTGGTCGGGGGCAGCGCCCCTGGAAATTTTTTTCAAACTACAATCTGTATTGTAGAATTCCTGAAATGCAGATTGTATACGAATCTCGAAAACAATTCCAAAATCATATATAATCTGCCATGCAAATTGTATATGAATCTCTGAAACAATTCCAGAATCATATACAATCTGCCATATTAAACAATATACCCAGAACAATACACCCAGAACATATCATATATGTCCAGTTTCGTTTAATCATATTAAACCGAATCTTCATACTTCTAATCCAATTAGAAGAGAAGTTGTATTGTTCTTCCATCTTATAAAATACGATTAACAGAAACTATATACATGGATATATTTCAGATTTCCAGAATACGCATACATGTAAAATATCATATATTTAAATTCAGATCGATAAACATGCATCATCATATATCATATATATCGAGTACAATTAAATCACATAATCTGAATTAATCGTTTCGCAAGTAGCTCTGATACCACTGTTAGGGTTTCGACACAGTGAAAGCAGCGGAATTTAAAAAAAAAGAAATTTGAAACCCTAAGACAGGATCCAAGCGAAAACAGATCAATCAGAGGTTTAGATTATTTTACCGATTATCTGAGATGGAGAGAAGACGATGGAATTCTGGAACGGCTTCGAATCTTCAACGCAATCCAGCGACTGCGTCTCTACGGTATCCACACGAACGCTCCACGAATCGTCCCACAATCTGCAGTAAAAGGAACCGCGGTACTAGCCACCAAGATCAGGATTTCTCAATTATTTTTCTCTCTAGCCTCTTTCTGAAAGCGGCTAGGGTTTTAGTTTTTCCTTACGTAACTTTTAGACTACTGATATATCATATATATAGTAGTTAATAGGAATTAACTAAAACCTAAAATAAATAGAAAAATAAAATCCGAATTTATATATATTATATTTTAATTAAGTCTTACTTAATTAATATACATATATACAAATTATCCTATTAATTTAAATTCGTAATTTTTAAATACTATCAATCATATTGACATATTTAAAATACTTATAATTTAAATTAATTCCTTTTTAATTACGTTCTAAGTGTGTGACCCTATAGGTTATTATTATGTTGGCAATAATTTTAAAATCATATTATAAAATTATAAACAGTGAGCGGCATCTAGTAATGCATCACTGCTACCCAAATAATAATAAGATCGGTGATTCGATACAACCTTTTCGTGACCAATGTTTCAATGTAATTTAATCCTTTTAACCTTATATCCTAGATTAAACTCGAGGCATGGAATGTGTCATACTCTTCATAATTTAATCTGAGTTTTCTTGATCAATGAGTAGACTATATGAAACAAATCAATATTTGAGCATGGCCATGCATTTCATAGTCCTACTCAATCAAGAGGCCTATGGATATCACCCCTAATATATAGGAGGGTTAAATTCCATCTAGATCACTCATATTCCTCACACGATTCATGATGTACCCAATAATCACCTTTATTGTCCACCCTATTAAAGGTGACATTTGATGATATCAAAGTACACAAATTCTCGTGTAATAATATAGTGACTTCAGGTCGGAGGATCATTACATCATTGTCACTATAAGAATTTCTTATGACACTTTGCATAATGCTCCATGTAGAATTCTCATGGTGGGTCAATCCAGTACATTGTTCTCTAACATGTACCTATGCATTGACTCAAATATCTCATATATTTATGACCAATGAGATTTGGCCATCAGTCAATCCACATACTAATCTCAATGCATCATTGTTATCCCATTAACAATGATACTCGACTAGGGACATTTAAGAGCAATGATACTAATTATAATTATATAATCTCATGTTCAAGTCACATACTTAAAGCTATATAATTCGTATCATTATTCTAAGGGCTTTTATTATGTTAACATTTATATAACGCAGTAAATGAAATCATAATAAAATAATCCATTTATTCAATCAAATATAATATCAAAAAAATATTAAGCAATTACATCAAATAATTAGCCTCTGGGGCATATACTATAACAAAAACGTTGTAAAAAAAAACACAACGTTTTTTATATAAACCTTGTTGTTTAAGTGTTATCTTTTTACTGTTTTGTAGTAGTGTTTATATTCACCACCCGCTTCATTAAACGGCGGGCACTAGCTAAATGTTAAAACGACAACGCTTTAATGTAAGTCTCGTTCGCAGTTTAACACTGTGGACGCTGATTTAATAGTAACACGGTGTTATTTTACATAATAACATGGATCTGCAGAACTATACTGTGAATGGGTAAAAAAATTATACCATCCGCAGTATTAAACTGTGGATGAGGTACCCTCATTCTAGGGAGTTTTTTTTTAAAAGATATGTTAGTTCGCAGTTTAATGAGTTAAAAAAAATTCACTTCTTCCACATTTTTTGCTAGAAAATTTTCCACTCATAAGTGAATATTTTTTTTTGAATTATTGACCATACACCAGTATTAAACAAATAAGACGTGAAAAAATTGTGTAAACTTGTAATTTTTATTAATTGAAAAAGTTTGTACAATGGATAATTGAAATAAAATATATAACAATTTATATAATGGATAATTGAAATAAAAGATCTAACAATCCTATCCCTTCAGCTAAGTATCTATTCGACTCTTTAACTCTCTCAAATCTCCATGATAAGGAAGCCAAATTAGTGGATTAAGAGAGAGGCACCCGTATATAGTATCTCTAACTTGTAATGTATTGTTTGACAAGGTTACAAGCTCGTGTTAGTGATCCAATTTAATATAGATGGATGTACCCTTTCGAGAGGGTGATGGGAAACTTTAAGAGGAATGTAAAAAATAGGGCTTACGTCGAGGGGTCAATATTTGAGGCATACAATTTCGATGAAATATCTATGTTTGTCTCAAACTATTTTTCCTACGAAGTCTTGACAAAGTTCAATCGAGTCCCGAGACATGATGATGGGGGACCTGTGCCATATGACATTAATAATGAGGAGGAAGAGTTATTGACTGATACTGAATCTAAAAAAGATGATGGTTATGAATCTCCATATAATGTTCAAAATAATTATGACTCAGACAACGATTTTCATTAAACTGCATGTTTAGTTTTACTTGTATTACGTACAATTACATATATATATGTTCTTTGTGACGCCCCGAAATTCGGGTCTCAAATACCCGGATCCGGTCATCACGATCCAATACAAACATCCACCTCTAAACAACATACAATAGCTAAATGCGGAATAATAAACATATGTTGTTCATTCAAAAGGTGTTACTAGTCCCAAGATACGATAACCTTACACAAAAGTACACAAATACCCTTAATAAAGTACTTAGGGTTTATATTACATAACAAATAATTTAGTTAACTAAAAGGCTGCATCCTGAAGCCTATCACTTCATCTTTCCATTACCCTTGTTCTTCCCAGAAGTCTCGGGTTGCACTGCAATAAGGTTTCATGATATAGCAAGGGTGAGCAACTAGTTTGCTCAACAAGTTTAAATAACAACAAGAAACAATATATCATGAATGAAAGGGAATAACTGAACAATTCAATAATATGAATAACATAAGCAGGAATAATGATTTGTTTTTATATTCAAGATAGTCAAATAGACTATGAACTATAAATATCCACTGGAGTCAATAGCAGGTTGACCCAATGGTTACTACTAGAAATATGTACCCGAGAGGATCAGTCTCAGTACAATATGTGTATGCATAACATTTAATTTTCATATTTTGTACCTGATATTAGATACAGGGTACTCCCCTATAATAAATGGGTGTTCATAATAGTCTAAGAATCCGCATCTTCAATGATTTGGATAGCTTTTAAAATTTTTAACATAAATGTCTAGCCGAACAATAGCTTAGACCTACTTTGAACAGTTCTTTAAACAGTAGAACAATAATTAAGTACAAGTCAAGGACTGTACAATATCAAGTGCAACAAGTGCGAATAACAACAATATCGATGTGGAATAATTGTAAAGTAATTAAACCACTCAAAGTATGCTTGGAATTACAATTTAAGCTTAACTAAATAATTTGCTCAATGAAATGAGTTTAGGGATAAGGAACTTGCCTGTCTGCTTATCTACAACAATCTAACTTTAATTAAATGGCTTTGAAGGACCTAACATTAACCAAGTCGGTCTAACAATTAGTACCGCGTATACTGGCACGTTTGTATGCTTACCAAAGAAAAAAAAACTTATCTATTAAATAAGTCTAACACATAACACACAACTCGATGTACTATCATTAATCCTATAGACACTTAATTGATCTTAGGGTAATGATTTAATTAGTTAATAGTGTTTATCTTAAGTATTAAACACTTATTAAGCCATTAAATAATTTATTTATAATTGTTTAATTTAATTATTTTTATTTCGCTAACTCTATCTTCTTTTCATTACTATTTAATATGAATTAAATAGTAATTAATTAATTACCCTTAGTTATTATTTAATAATAAATAATAACTAACTATGGTTATTTATTATTTAAAATTAATAAAATAATAAATAATTAAATTATTAATCTCATTTGTCTTTAACTATTATTTAATATTAATTAAATAATAATTAGTTATTTATTTATCCTTATTTAATATTGATTAAATAATAAATAATATATTTAATAATATATTTGTCTTTAATTATTATTAAATATTAATTAAATATTAATTAATTATTTATTTATCCTTATTTATTATTTTATATCATAAATAATTAATTTAATTCTATTTGCATTTAATTATTATTTAATTTAATTATTTATCTATCCTTATTTATTATTTAATATTAATTAAATAATAAATAATTAATTTCTTAACCCCACGTTTCCTTAATTATTATTTAATATTAATTAAATAATAATAATTTATTTATTTATCTTTATTTATTATTTAATATTAATTAAATAATAAATACTTAATTTATTAAAGTTTATATTAATTAAACAATATTTAAATGAGTAATCATCATTATTTATTACTTAATCTTACTTAAATAATAAATAATTAATTTATTAAGTTAAATACTCTTTAATCATTATTTAATACTAATTAAATAATAATTAATTACTTAATTCACTCTATTTATCACTTAATCTTAATTAAGTGAGCAATAGTTAAACTAACAACACTAAATGTATTTAATTATTACTTAATGTTACTTAAATAATAATTAAATAAACTTAAACAATACTTAAGTAGTTTAATCGTCCATTAACATGCATAAAAAAAATAATTAATCATGATTTTTAATGATTAAATGGATTTAACATTTTGCTATTTTCGGATTTCATGGACAGATTTGGGGTCCCGAGCGGAAACTTGTATATCTTGAGTTCTACAACTCCGATTGACCTCTAGTCGGTATTGTTAGCTTCGTATCTTCTTAAACTACAATTTTCAATCATCGGATCATTTATTTGGACAAGGTTTGGCCACTGAAAGTGGCCAAACAGCCGACTGCCAGTGAGCTTTCTCCAACAGCGGGGTGTTTTCTTAGAAAATTTGTAACTTGCTCATTTTAAATCGGTTTTTAGTCAATCCACTTAAAAATCTTCGTATCGAATAGCTCTATCATCCAGAGTTGACGGATTATGATTCTGACTTACGTAACGTGAACAGTAACTCCAGGAGAAAATAGAAAGAAAAGACAAAACTAGAGTTTTAAGGGTTTTCTTGTTACCTTTTTGGCTTGATACCTCCCTTCTTCTTCTTCTTCTTCTTCTTCTTCTTCTTCTTCTTCCTAGGTATGAGATGAAGCTAGATGGTAACAAGGACTCCCTCATCTTCCTTCTTAGTGGCGGCACCTCTCCTCCTTCTTCTCTCCAAGAACTCTTGATCTCTTAGGTATTTTGCTCTCACTTCTCTTTAAACTCTCTCTCTAGCTTAAAAAATAAAAGATGATGAATGACTAAGTTTTGCTCCTCAAAGACTTAAATCTTGCAAGATGTATAGATATATATCTTATATCTATACAATTGACCATCATAAGCTAGCTTGCTCACTTACACAAGTAAAAAAAACTCTAAGGACCAAAGTTGGTGAATGAATGACCACATTTTTGTACTAACATGCAAGCAAAAAAATTTCAAACAAATCTCATGTGGGATCCCCCCTCCATTTTCAGCAGCAACAAGGCTTAAATGGCTCCAATTTTTGTTTTATTTTTATTGTATTTAATGAATAAGTAAGCTACTTGAATTATTTTTCAAGTGGGCTAGGTTTTGGGCTTCTCTTTTATTCTTTTTGGGCTCTCATTCAAAAGTTTGGGTCACTAGTTAACCAAGTTTATTAATTAACACTTGGGCTACTAGTTTAATCTATGTTGGCTAATATTATTTGTCACACATAAATTATACAAGTCCATGATTAAATAAATAATTAGATTAATTAAATAAATAAATATACTAACCCATTAGTATTAAGTTACTAAATGGACTAATAAATATTATTATTAATATTTTACATTATTCACATTAATTAATACACATATTAATTAATTTATAAAATTTAATTCACTCATTATATTCAATGTAATTGAATAATTAATTAATGGCAACTTATCAATTATTTGATATTAAAACTTTAGGGTTTGTTCACTAATTTAATTAACATATTAGTGACTCCCTTTAATTAATTCTAGGAATTAATCACATAATCACGTAATTAATTAATCACATAAAAAGATTTAAATAATCTCGTAAAATTAACTCGTTAGAAATTAAATTAATAATTTAATTAATAATGACGTGAAAATTCTAGGACATTACATTCTCTATATCCTTGTCATGTTTATGTACTTTTCATTTATAGTTGTTGTAGTTAACTATATTGTACAATTACATGTGTCATTTTATTTGTATTTATTATCATATAACTTATAATAATATTATGAAATTTTTATTTATAAATGCCTTATTTAGCAGAGCCAAAAAAGTGTGGCTTGGGTCGGGGTCCAAATCAGATCCCGAAAGCTCCGGCTAATCTGGATGAGCGAGTTCTCATCCAGATTCGACATCCTCCCGACAACACGTAAGTTATATAACTATCATATTAAATAATTATTTCATATTAGCATTATTGTAGATACTAATATAAATTATTTAAAATATTAAAATAAAATTACTTATCTTTAATGTAAATTATTGTATATTTTAGTAATTTTACAAATAGCAAGATTGCGAAGTGCATTTCATAATTATGTTTACAAAACTGGCATACGCCAGTGATTACGTGGGCGAGAACACCTCTCTCGCCCATAAAGACGCAGTTTGAGTTGAATTTCAGGTATATTTTTTTGATTCTATAAGATAGTATAATTAATGAACTAATATTATTTTGTAAAGTTGGATTATATTATTACCGTTGTAATAGTATTATTGTATTTTTATTTGTAGAAAATGTATAGATGGGACGACACACGTGCAACAATAATACAAAAACTTTTTTGGCAAACGTGTTGCGTCCGAACAAAAGACAAACTTGAATAAAGAACGACAGAAAGCCCTGTAGAATACTCAGATTGACTATCCAGGGTAGGCTGAGCAGTATATGCATGAGTACATCCCTTAGTGGTGTGCGCAGCCCATATGGGCTGACATGTGTCAACAGTGGAAAGTTGAGAGCTGGGTGAAGCGACGTAGGACTGCCACCACGAACAGAGCCTCAAGTGGACCTGAAGGCAACAAGGCAAAAAGCACTTATAAGGGTAGCAATATCTCACAGTTGCAACATGTTGCTGCCAGGGTATTTATCTTTTGCTTAGTATTTTTTTTATGTTTATAGTTATGGTATTAGTATGAGAGCATGTGATTAATATATATACATATATATGAATTTTGAGTTATATTTGTAGGAGACTACGTCCCAGGGTCAGCTTATCCATTAAATAGATGTGTACGTGGTGACCACCCACGATGGTTTGCCTGAGGCTATCCAGATAGTTGTAAGTTTTTATAACTTGGATATGTTGTTTATAATTTTTAATGTTAATCATTCAATACAATATTTATTTATTTATAACCTATTTAATTTTTAACCTAATGACATGAGACTTATAATTTACTTCTGGACGAGTGTTATCCTACCAGCACCTTGCGGCCGCCGATAGATCAAGAATTGTGGGAGAGGGCGTCGGTTGCGAAGAAGAATTATGTCAAAGGCTAAGGACAATGATGCCGATCGACTATTAGTGTAAGACCCCGAATTTTATGAAATATAAAATTTAATTTTTCTTCATATATATTTTTTATGAAACAGTAAGTGGTTAAATTGATAAAGTTAAAAGTTAAGGATGTTATGTGTAAATTATATTATGTCGGACAATATTCGTTTGGTCGGGGAATATTCGTTCTGTCGGGGAATATTCGTACGACGGCGCTGTACGAACCAATCATTGGTGGACCCCACAACGAATAATTGTCGGATATAGAAAATGACATAAACAATTTTTAAATGGTCAATGATACTATCACTTTTAATTGTTAAAATATCCGGTGGTAAAAGAATAGTAATATAGGGTATTACACAGTAACATACGGTATTGCACAGTAGCATACGGTATTGCACAGTAGCACACGGCATTGCATAGTGTTTCGTATTATTAAACTGATAAAGTGGTTATCGTACAATATTTGACTTTATTGTCACATGCACAATAATTCATGTTATTAAACTGATAATTGTCACTGTAGCATATGCACAGTAATTCACATTATCGAATCAATAATTGTCATGACACAGTAACGTATTCTTTCTTTTACATACTTTATGCATTATTGTTATCTCTATTATGATGTTATTTAAACAGTTGTATTTCATTAATTAATTGACTTGATATCTACCTCAGAGAGCCAACTACACTGTATTTATAACAATTAGTCATAATAATGAATAAGTGTGAATTATTGTTGAATAATTGAATTGATAAAGTTATTTATTTATAATATAAAGTTAAGTGATATAAAATGAATGGTATAGATTAAAATTTCAAATGGATGGTGTAGATTAAAGATGATATTTAAATGAATGGTTTAGATTAAGGAAATCTTAAAAGATGAAATGAATGGTATAGATTAAAGATAATATAAAATTTGAAATGGATGATGTAGATTAAAAATGATCTTTAAATGAATGGTTTAAATTAAAGAAATCTTAAAAGATGAAATGAGTGGTAAGGATTAAACATTATCTTGAAATGAACGATTTTGATTAAATTAGAAAATCTTGGTTATGATAAGATTTTTGCCTATAAATAAAGGTCTTAACTTAAGGATTTTTCATAAACTTCATTACTTGTTCTTTCTTTCACTCTCTAAATACTTCTTGTGTAAGTTCTCTCTAAGTGTGCTTAAGTCATCTTGAGTATTTGTGAAGATCTATAAGTGTACGTGTACTGTTCAAGTTAATCAACCTCATTTAAATCAATATCCAGTTACGTGTTAAGGTAAGGAATATCATCTTCTTTCATATTCTATTATTTAAACTTACTACGGTAAGGGATTATCATTCTTTGATTCTCAAAAATAATATCGTTTCTTTCTTACTCATAAGATGTACCATTTATTTCCATGTATTAATTTGTGGGAATAACCTTACGGCGCGGATTACAGCCTGTTTGGTGAATAACTCTTCGTATTCAAATTTTATTAAATTTTGGGAATAACCTTATTGCGCGGACTACCGCCTGTTGGTGAATAACCATTTGTATTTATTTCTTATTTGTCTCTTGTGGAAATAATTTGTCAACACGAATTATCACATGACACTTTTATTACATATTCGTTTGTAATATCATTTTCTTTCATATTCGTAAGCGATATTATTTTCCTTTATACTCATAAGGGATACCATCTTTTTTATCTTCTATTATTCAAACTTATTATGGTAAGAGATTTTAATTTTCTTCACTTTTTGTTAATTAAACCTGCTACGGTAAGGGATATTATTTTCTTTCATACACCTAAATCGAAACTTATTATGAAACTATTGCTTCTATAATTCCTGAAAATATTATATGTTCCATAATAGTTGCACTTCATCATTTCAATTGAACTTTCCTATTTACGTGAACCTTTCTATTAAACTGTAACCGTTATTCTGAACTGTGGATCTTGAATATCATTTTTGAATTTCACTCCACATCATGTTGACAATTTGAACATTATTTGAATCTGCACAAAGTAAACTTCTGATACTTATTGTTTATCCTGTTTCTTCTGTTCATCATTTATATCATTCTAATCATTAAAAATCAAGTTGTTGGGAATATCTGTGGTCGGGGGTACAAATGCGATATAATTGTTGAACAGATGATAGGTTAAAGGCGATATAATAGGTTAAAGGCGATACATCTATTCGGTGTCTTTTATGGCACGTGGTGAATGTTCTCTTTGGCCCGTAGTGCAAAGATGAACTATTATTTGGTATGATTATGACCAAAGGCTGAATCTGGTATAATCATGACCGTTGGTGTTATATTGAATATCTTTGGCCCGTAGTGCAAAGATGAACTGTTGTTTGGTATGATTATGACCAAAGGCTAAATCTGGTATAATCATAACTGTTAGTGTTATATTGAATATCTTTGACCCGTAGTGCAAAGATGAACTGTTGTTTGGTATGATTATGACCAAATGCTGAATCTGGTATAATCATGACCGTTGGTGTTATATTGAATGTCTTTGGCCCGTAGTGCATAGATGAACTGTTGATCTGTATGATTATGATCAGGAACTGTGAATTTGTATTATCTTGACTAATGGTATTTCAGATGATAAAAATTGATGTTTTTCCTAAAAAGAGAAGCGAGTAAACATTATAGTCTGCATTATTCTTCTAATAGATTGTTCATTCCGCTGCTATTATTGATCTGAACGTTATTCAAGAATTTAACTGCAGTTTTTGATATAAATCTTGTAGTTTATTGTATTCTATCAAGAACTCAACTGTTGAAGGCTAATAATAATTTATTCGTCATTATCTTAGTCATGATATTTCTTACTGGGCTATTTAAGCTCACCCTTTCTTTTTGTTCCATTGTTTTTCAACAGGAGATGAGAACGTAATTGGGTCTAGCCGGGGAATGGAGTGAGAGTCCGAGGGATAACTATCGTAGTCTTCACGTGTTGTAAAATAGTGTGACAATAATAGTGAAGACTTAGTTGTATATTATTATACACTGTATTGTTAAACGTTGTACTACCTTATAATAATTTTGTTGTAGTCTTTTGACAACTCAAGTTTGGGCTGTGTGGGCCCAGATTTGGGGGTGTCATAATTAGTGGCACAGACAGTTCTGTTATTCAGTCTACTCAGTCATTAGGTCACGCGTCAACGCCTCATGCTGCTGCTAATTGTGTCAGAACGATATGTCGAGATCGTGATCTTTTTCATACACTGGGTTCACAACTGCAGTCTCTGGATCCTGATGAGTTAGCAGATGCAGTGGCGACTACAGTACAATGGCATGATGACTTCGATGTAATCTTAGTACAATCAAATTAATCATATATATATAACATGTTTTATTCTTTTGTTATAGGCCCATTTGGATGATGATGCGTGAAGACATTTTTTTCTCTTAATCTTTTTCTACCTTTGTATTGTTCTTTTTTTTTAACGACTGTATGCATGGATGTTTATATTGTGATGCCATTTGTATATAAATTTTATGTTGCTTTATTTATATTTCAATTCGAATGGATTATATTATATATTTTTAAATATAATGAATGAATTAGTTGATATTATGAATGTGTGTTGGAGTTACTTTATATATATGAACTATTGTGTGTTGTAATATAAAGTAGGTACAATTATTTTTGGAAAATCCACAAAACAGACAATTATTTATTTATTTATTTAGTATCAGCGACCACACGCTGTCACTAATAACTTTCAGGGACCGCCACATCAGCGACCATACACCGTCGCTGAAACTATTAGCGACCACAAAACAGGCAAATTATTTATTTATTTATTTAGTATCAGCGACCGCGTGTGGTCGTTAATATTTTTCAACGACCGTCTGCCGTCGTTGAAACCATTAGCGACCGATACTATCAGCGATTGCTATGGTCACTGATGGTGGTCGCTGACACGTCGCACCACGTTAGTCTAAAGCTGACTCAGCTTAGCGACGACGGCGGTCGCTATTTGCGGTCTCTGATAAGTTAGTCGCCAGTGTCCTTGTTGTGACCAGATAATCAGCGACCACTATTAGCGACCGCATTCGGTTGCTGATAGCTATCTGTGACCGACTGCGGTCACTGATAGGCGGTTGCAGATAGGCTATTTTTTTTTATAGTGAATTATATTTTTGATTACTATAACTAAGTTTGTGTCTTTTGGCTAGGCCAAGGCTACCTATTTTCACATAATTTGTGAGTATTAGAAACTCACCAATTATTGTAAGGATATGGAGAATCGCCTAATCCAACTAGAGATAGAAGATACTGATGCCAAGAAGCTAGCCTAGGATCGTGAAAGTCAACTAAAGACTTCTTATGACATATTTTATAAGGATGAGGCTGAATGGAGGTAGGTTGAGGCAGTGCAAATGAAGGCTAAAGATGGCAAAAAGGCATCTAATGAAGCTGTTAAAGGTGAGAGAGTGAAGGCATACAATCTGGAGCAGAAGCTGAAGAAGTTTGAAGCTTCACTTTAAGAGAAGATGTCCCAAATGCAATAGCAGACTGAGCAAATTCAGACCTTAACATTAGACATTCAAAAAGTTGTTGATGACTGGTCAACAAAGGAAACTGAACGAAAGAGGCAACAAGATGACTCAACTTCTCAGTTTCCTAGCCTTATTCTCTTGAAGGTAAGACAATAAATCATCAAAGAGTACAAGGAGTTTACTGAATTCATTGATGAGGTCAATTTAAAGGTTACTAATGAATTAGAAGAAGGCTTTGAGTATGCGAATAAATTGGTCTGGGAGAAGGGGCTAACCCCTGAAGAAGTGGAGATTGTGGACCTCTAATTTTATGTAATTTTTACTTTTAATATTTAGTGTAATTCTATAATACAATTATTTATTCTGGTTAACAAGTTTTAAATTTCTTTTATAATGAATGATTTTATTAATATCTAATTCTATATTGTAATGTTTGACAGAATGTTAGCACTTAAGTTTTCTTGAACCCCAGTTTTATTCGATGAAAGTAGAGGTAAGACAGAGGATTAGAGTAAGTGATGCATTGTATCAAAACAAAAATAAAAATAAACGACAATATAAGGTAAAATCATCATTTTATTAAATATTAGAGAAATAACATTTATTGGTTGAAACAATCACATAAAGTATAAATAGTAAAATTGACTATTGGTAGTATCGCCGAAGCTGAATGACGTGTCATATATTAGGGATAAACTTTCCATCCATTATCTAAAGCTTGTAACTTTCAAGCTTTAGCACTTCAATGACCATATAGGGTCCTTCCCATATGGGCATAGTTTTCCTGTATCTTAAGGCGTTGATGTTTGTTTGCAAAAATAAGACATACATACAATCAAATTGATGTAACGCAATGAAAGCAAGCATAAATCATATTTAAATTTTTTCTACAAATCAAATTTCAGGATCTTTCTTATGCGATACCATTAATTGAGGATTGGTAACGGGTTGTACCTTTATAGATTTAACTCTTGAATAACTATGCGTTCACCTCCCTTTAATCCTTAGCGTTCTTCTTTAATTTCACCGATTAGAATTTACGGGTCAACGTTAGTTATCCAAGTTTATAGCCTCTAATTAATGTGATTCACCAAGAGATAATAATGATTGAAGAAATAGATTTTGGTTTATCCAAAATTAGGAGTGGCTAATCCTAATTTCTCTCTCTTTTAGTTCTCTGATTGTAGAGAAAATATGAAGTATTTTCCAATACTTGTGAATAGAGTATCAACCCAATTTATAATAAGACTCCTCTTATTTATAGCTGTGTTCAACCCTCCTAAACTCTTTAGGAGTAGTATTTTAATTTAACTCCAAATCTAATTAGAAACTAAATTAATTAATTATAATAATTATAATTCTTATACCATTTAGGAACATAATTATTTAATAATGAGAGTACTTCTTATTAATTAATTCATAAACCATTTAGAAACTAAATAATAATAATAATAATAATAATAATAATAATAATAATAATAATAATAATAAGACACCTCTTATTAATTTATAATTAACATTTCTAAAATACTAAATTATAAATATTAAGCTATTTAATTTATTCTATAACTATAGTATATATTAAATATACTTAATTTATTATTACCATTATGTCATCTACTTCTAAAATAAATTTTACTCCTTTGAAGTGTGACCTTTTAGGTTCTCCCTATTAAACAGGTTGTAGAATAAATAAATTAGAATTATTTTAATCTTATTTATATAAATTATTTAAACTATTTAATTTATTTAAATAAATAATATTTATTCTACAATAAGAGTAAGCCTCCTTAGCGATCAACGACTTTTTAGATAATATGAATTTCAACATTTAATCACAAAAAACATATTTTGTGAATAGTTGCTGTACAATTCAATTATTCTACCACACATTGTCCCAATCAAATATAAGACATGTAATTACTGTCAAGTCTTATTTTATTTGATCATATGCATTTCAATTCTCAAATGCACAACTCTGATATAAATTAGAAACTCCTTTCTAATTTTTATTCTATATTGATTAAGAATTTCTGAGCTGTCATTTATCGAATTACATAGGACATTCTCTCCCTTTACTAAAAGTGGTAGATCATTTGTTGATCATTCACTTATCTCTATGTGCACTTTATTATACCCGAATATATCATTTGATATACCAACAAGCCTTAAGGAATTTGTCAAAGTATAACTCATAATACACAAAGTACTATGATGATCTCAAGTCTAAGGATCACATGTACTTCTATCACATAAGGAACTCCTATTGATAGACAAGTAAAATTCTATTAGGTGTTCCTTAAACAAGTCACGTTCAGTGAACTTATTTATTAATAAACACCTACATACTTGACTACGCCAGTAGCTTGGACATGAAATTGTACAGAAAGGGTCACCAAAAAATACTTGACTACTTGTGCAGCCGGGGGATATCTCCGGTGTGAGAGTAAGATCAGGTTTCATGATAGATTAACAATGGAGGTAAGAAGTTTTTAGTAGGAAAAAATATGTTGTGTGTGCCTCTATTGTTCACCTATATTTATAATTTAGTTACACCAGCTTAATAAGGTTACAATCCCTAATTGGAATTGTATATGGAGACCATATTAAAAAATATAAGTACAATATATAAAAGTTAATATTGGATATGATAACTACATGATGCCTTAATTGCCAAGACAATGATACAATCCTAATAGACTTAGGAGTCTATCATGGGCGCTTAGGAAATAATGGGCTGACTGGGAACAAATCCCATTAACGTAGCCTAAAAATATGTGGCCCAAAAATTTCCTTTATTTTGATTTGACAATCATCGAAGTTAGAATCAACTTGAGTATATATCTGTGTGGGTTGAGCTATTCATTTATGATCGTGGTACTTCTCCTTTAGTTATTAACGTCATGCCTCTAAATTCGCTTCCTATTCAAGCGCATCTGGTACTGACTATTCAACATTTTGCATAACAGTCATCAACGATATAATTGATAAAAACTTGTTTATTTAAAACTTCACATCATATTCTTTATTCTAAGATTGTATATTTTACAATCTTCTTATTACATCTCAAAATCATATACATTATGATTGAATCTATTACATAAATCTTTAACACTAAATCATTGTTCTTAACTTTCTCTTCAATTATTCATAGTCCATCTTTCATAACCTCAATCTTTTCAAGATTCATAGTATTAACAATAAGATCACTCTTGGGACAAAGGAGGCTTTTCGATAATGATGCATAATTAAATAACCTAACTCCGGTCATCGTAAAACTTTCTGTATTATCAATACACTCACTCAGATCTATAGATATTATCATTAATGTACTTCTTAGCATAGTTAAATGATTAAAAGTTATCACAATTTACTTTCGTTACAAAAAGTCATATCGACTTAAGTTCTATTACACATAAAGAGTACAATAATAAAATGCCTCTTAACTACACTTCTTTCCTTTTACAAAATAAAGAAGACAATAATAATATGCTTCTAAATTTTAACTTCATTTCTTTCCTTTATTGCCAGACTCTTCTGGTAATCTTCCTTAACTACAAAATAAAAAATATGTTTGCAAAAATGAGCAACTAAATGCTCAGCAGGTCTAAAAGATATACACATGAGAAAAAAAATTACATTCTCTAGATATACATATAAAGAGTAGCCAGACACAAGTTTTACCAATATAGTAAACTGAGTAGTTGTTAAACTGAGAACAATAAATCAACTCCCCATCTTATCAACACTGCGATGAAAGTGTTATCAGTGCATATCGGTTATCTGATACTTACTGATCATCTCAAATTCGTAGCAGCATCTCACAAGTCGATTAGCCGTCATACCATAACCCCTGCCCATACAAGGGTCGTTCAACTTTGTTACCAAAACGAATAGGTGTGCCATAATGAACTTATTATAATATCAAGAATTATAACAATTCAATTTATCAACAATTATGACTCCGACAAGAATAACTTAATAACCGAGTTAAGCCGAATTAAATGGCAATAAACTTCTTTTAATAAAAATTTCACATACCTACAAAGAATTTCATAGAAAAAATGAATTTCAAACACTTCAAAAACACATAAGTGCACGGAGTACAAAAGTGAAGAACGACTTGCTCAATAAATACAAGTATATAATAAAGACTTGCTCAAAATAAACTTGAACAGGTAAAAAAGGACTTGCACAAGATATAAAACTTGCATGTACTGCTTATACCGTTTACGTTAATTTTTGGCATTCATTGTTCAACCTACATTTATATATGAGATCGACATAATCATTAGTTAAAATAATGACTCATTCCTTAGTCTTAATTATGACCTTAGCCTTGATTAATTAAAAAATATCTAGACTGCACATAGCCCTGGCTGAGCCTCGACAGCCCGTCCCAGTGGCTTGATATACAATAATTAGTCATAATATGACTTCTAACATTTTTATTTCAATTTAAACTTTAATTAATGTCCCTAACTCCGTCTCTACATTTTTCACAATATCTGATTTTCAAAATCTGGAAAAACTTAGCATTTTTTGAAAAAAAAATTAGACCTTTGCCCTAACCGCTTGACATCTGCCACAAGTGCCTGACAAATGCTGACAGTTGCCATAAATGCCCGACAATGGTCGCAAGCCATCTGCAGCCGCTGTTAGGCCAGCGCCCCACATTGCCTCAAGCGCCCCAAGTGCCTGCACACACCCGCACCTAGCTGCACAAGCCCGCACACGCATGTCCAGCACTGCACACTTCCCCTACGTGCCCCACAGTGCGCGCACTCTCACGCGCCCCCAATGCGAGCTTGTGCCTAGCAACCTATGCAGTGAGTTTCAACAACCTTGGCTGCTAGACCTTGCTCACTTAAATGCCCATAACTTCTTCGTTTTTTCAAATTTTTGAGTGATTTAAGCACCCCACGTCTTTGTAACTTCCTCCTCTATAACTTTGCTTTAATTTTAGCCACCCAAATCTAATCAGAAATGGACTTAAAATCGCTCACAAGGACATGAGGAAAACTAGCTTCATAAGTCTTTAATCCACTCGATAAAACTTGATGCCACACGTATTAATTAGCTAGGTCACCATGTTTTATGAATCTATAATACTAAATTATAAAATCATAAACCTAAACATGCATCATTTCATGAATTCTACTCAAGAACATAAACTAAATTATAAAAACACGATTTTATTATTTCTTGAAGTACAACCTTTACACCTTCGATTATGCAAGGCTCAATCCTTCTTCCTCTCAACTGTCACTCTCTTAAGATTATATTAGCTTCTTAAGCTCTTGAATACTTGGTGAAATGGTGAGATTTATGAAGAGTGAAGACCTCAATTTATAGGATTTCAAGAGTTATGGTATTTTGGACTTTAGGTTAAATATCTTCCACCAAGTGACCTCATTGCCTACATCATGTCCCTCCATGACATCATCACTTACGTCACATTAGCCTCGATGACATCATCGCTTATATCGTCCTTCTAGTTACTCCAACTTAGTTTGCTTCCTAGTTTGGTTTCTCAAACCTAGTTAGCCTTCTAGTTCGATGGTAACTAACTTAGTTAGTCGCCAAAGTTGACTTTTATTTTTTCACGTTTGTATAATATAATTATCATATTATATTCGTATAATAATCCGTATTATAATCATATTATTCTCCATATTTGTTAATAGTGATTTCGCATTTATATGTCGTATAAATACTTAAAACTCAATATACTTCATATATACCTTATTAACCATTTCTAGGTTTTAAACAAGTATATATATATACAATACTTGTACCAAACAATAAATTATACACACTTAATTCCTAACACATAGATTAGGTTAAATCGTTTAATCATTCCTACACATAGATTAGGTTATCAGTTTAACTCTTAATTATATACAATCATATTTTCGAGTCGTATTTTGTCTTAATATAACTTAATGTATACCCGAACAATCGTTCCTTAAGTATTCTATTCACCAAAAGCTAGGTTTTTAATCTTAACCTTTATTTAATTTTTTAAGATCATTTTTACAAGTCTTATAAATATCTGGGTTATTACAGCTAATGCCTCCATCGTGAATTGAAAATTAATATAAAATATTCTCAAATTAAAAATTGACTATGAATTTATTTAATTTTTGTAAATATAAATAATTATTAAATGGAATATTATAAAATATTAAAAATTACTAATACCTATTAGGAAATTTTATTGTTTTAAAATTTATCAGAATCGTGTCAATTTTAAACTTGAAATGGTATCAAAGTGACTTTAAAAAAAGTCAATATTAATATTATATTTTAGAATAAAAGAGGGAATATACGTCAATTTTAAACTTGAAGCGATATTAAAGTGAGTTTGAAAAAATCAATATTAATCTTATATTTTAAAATAAAAGAGGGAATATGTTTTTAAAAAAAATAATAATATGAATTTGTATACAATTAAAATCTACAATAAACTATAAAAGACTTTGATCTTACTGAATTAAGTTTTCACGTTCTTTTCCGTTTTGCTTATGTTCTTTGGTAATTCTAAATTAACTGCAGGAGGAATAGATAAAGAAACAACTTGAAAAACTGATGTAACCAGTAGTAGATGCAGATAAATAGCAAATATGTTGATTCTATTACAGAATGTGAGGGCAAGGGGCAATAAAAGAAAATTAGGTTGGGTTTTGGCGGATGCGAATTTCAATAAAAAAACAGCTGTGATCTATATTTTTTAAAGGATTTTTCCAGGTAAATAATTTGATTGTGAAAGCTTGTGATATTTTTGTTCCTGTACAATCTGTGTAATATGGTTTCAATATGGGGTGAGGTTGTGTGAGATATATTGTGGAAGGACTTATTTCTTGGAAACTATTTTGAACTTTTGAGGGGTTGTGGAGTGATCTATCCTTTATGGTTGGTTTTATAATTCATGTTTTGGAAAAGGTTCTAGTTTGAGTTTTTATTATGTTCTGCTAGATGTTGATATTAAGTTTCTTCACACATTTGGGCTACCGTGAATGAATTATGGGGGAGAATTATCATATGCAGTGATTGTTTTCGATATGGAAGGTACCGCAGCTCCGAGGTTGCAACTTTAGTTTATATGCTACAAATGTTTTGTTTAATGTCACTATTGAGTGTAAGGATGCTAATGGCATGGGGTTTCTTCAAAATTGACCTAAAATGTGCACATGGGGAAAGAAGGTAAACATTAAGAGTTTTGGAAGTGAAGAAGACGGTTTTCTTTATAATTGTTTGAGGTTTTTATGTTTTGATTAATTTATATACTTTTCTATTTTGGCCTTATCCAAGTCTAATGAATTTGCCACCGTCGTAGTTATTTGGGTTTTAATGAAAACAAAGCCTCACATGCAATCAGACAGAAGTATTTAATATGGCAAGTTTGATATATAATACTCCCCTTCCCTCTGATACCATCCTTCTTCAATCATGGTTTTGGTATGAATGTTTCAAAATATAATATAATTTTATTTAGGAACATGAAATGTGGCAATATAATTAATTCAATTTTAAAAAAACAAGTACTCTTACTTACTAAAACTTTTGTTATACAAATATGATTAATAATTTTGGTTTCTGATTTATAGATGATACTATTATATAGCCTTTGGGCTAAACAACTGAGGACTAAGATCAAATTTAATGAAGGTTAGGATCAATTATATAGAATAATCATTTAACATGTCAAGAATATTTACAAAGTATGATAATGTGTAAATTTAAAGCACTTTATTAGATATCCTAATATATGATTAACGAATATTTTAATGAATGTTATTTAGTGTAGCCAAATGTGCACATTGAGAGTGTCAAACAAGCGATGATGATATGACATAATATCATTGAAAATGTTATTAGTTCACCGCGCTTAAAAAATATATTGTCAGAGCACACTTCAACTATATCTCTCTATAAATATATTTTCAGTGCACCACGATTTTAAAAAATATATTTTGCACAAGCTAAGTGATTCAAATTTGCTTATTCCTAACGTATTCCGTGTTATAAAATATGACATTTTTTGTTTTTAATTTCATTTTAATACCGCATCGAACCACGTACCATTAATTTTTTAGCAATTGAATTTTCTTGGTTAGTAAGTTAAATAGATTAATAATATTGTGCTTCATATGATTCTTTAACAAAATTATCTTAAAACAGCTTAGGGACCGAATAACTAAAAGATATTGATCAGTTACCTTGTTTGCAACTTGCAAATCTAACCAATCAGCCTGAGGTGCATATACATGGAAAGATTATATATATATATATGTGTGTGTGTGTGTGTGTGTGTGTGTGAGACTTTTAAATAAATAGTAAAATAATTATTTTTCAGATTTCTCCATATATAAACTCCCATGTAGTTACTTTAAAGAGCATGTTCCGTGTAACTTTCCAACATTGTGCAAGTGGCCCTTTGCATTTTAAGGAATTCTAAGTATTTCCCATCTTCTTGAAAAGGATATCTACCTATAACTGAAATATCGAGGCTACCATTTCACAGACTTCCTCTATTCCCCTCTCAAAGAAACTACTAAATCCAGTAACTATAACTTACTCTCTACAAACACTACATTAGGTACCCCACAAAATTTTGTTACTATTCGTGCTGCATAATTTTTCTACATTTGATCATTAATATCATAAGAAAAAGAAAAAAAAAGATTTGAAATCCAACAGTATATAAGACTTCAAGTATGTGTGTGTGCGTGTTTGTATCATGCATGCTCGATCGATTCATAACTACGTACAAGATTAATGTGCATGTGTACGTATATTATGCATGCTCGATTCATAATTACTGAAAATATTTAATTAAAAAGGGTTTCAAAAACTATATAATAACAGCCATTAAACATTAGTAAGTCAGTTAATCTAACTTTGATATAAATGTAATACTAATAAATTAAACATGCAAAAATAGATGCAATTTGGGAAGCTAAAACTAACTTATATATATAGAGATACAAAATAAGGAATGTCAACTAGTGAAGGAGGATTATATATGCCAATCAAGAAGACATCCCAACACCAAGAAAATCTATGAAGGGTATATCCTTCTGTTTGCTTGATTCATCTTCCCTTCCTTTCTCAATAGCTGCCCTAACGTTAGCAAAGTTGAGCGAATTATCCCTTAAACTTATCAAATCCCTCTTCATAGTCACATGCTTAGTACTTTCACTACCCTCACCATTCTTAGAGTATAGCCGCTTGTAATTTGAGAGCGGATATGAGCCAAAATCTCGGTAAGCCCCATATATTGATGGATTCAAATGATATCGATGAAAAGATTGATCAGTATTATTTGAGCCGTCTCTAATTCCATTATTTGAGCTCGAATAATTTAAGTAATCTCTACCTTCTCTTCCAAGTAAATCCATTGAAGAAGAATTGAAACTCCAAGAAGTACCTGAATCTTTTTTGGGATTTTGAAATTCGAATAATTGAGTATTGTTAAAGCATATTTTTGTGCTAAAACCCTCTTGAGATTTGGAATTTCTTCGTCGAAAACCATAAGAAGGGGAATTTGGATCAGTACTAATAACATCTTGGCAACTTCGTTTGCCACATAGCTTGGATTGTTCCCTTTGTTTTCTTGCCATGATTACATGCCAGTGATTTTTCACGGCGTTATCGGTTCGGCCCGGAAATAGCCTGGATATAAGTGCCCATTTGTTTCCATGTATACGATGAGCTGCCAAAAGCTTTTCTTCCTCTTCTTCTGAGAAAGGCATTCTATTAATTCTTGGGTCTAGTTGATTAAACCATCTCAATCTGCAGCTCTTCCCTACATATAGAAGAAAGAAATTAGCCATCACACACAGTATTTAAATTCTGGGAACTAGTTTGAATAGCCATCTTAAAAACCATAAAAATCAATCAACTCTCTCCTTAAAATTTATAAGCATGTTAATGTTTGCCTAGAACACAATTAAGCCAAAAAAAATTGAAATATTTTTCATTATTTAGGTGATGCCATCAAATACGCTATTTAAATTCTAGGAACTAGGTTTAATAGCTATCTAAAAACAAATAAAAATTAATACTCTCTTCATATAATTTATAAGCATGTTAATGTTTTCCCAGAACACAAATTAAGCCTATTTTTTTTATAAAAAAAAATATTTTTCATTATTAAACTTGAAGAATAAACTTAGTTATTGGAAAAAATATTTAAAAAGTTATGATATATGTCATATATAGATACATCTCAATAGGCAATTAATAAAAAAATTGAAACAAAGTCAAACGAGACTTTTCATTTCTTGATGGAGGTCGTACGTAATTATGTATGAATTTAGATGATGGGAGAAAGAATTGGAAAAAGAAGTTAATCCGATAAATCTTGACAACTCCAAGAGGTAGACACAAGCTTATACTTGAATTTACCCGATGCAAGGATCTTGTAGGTGACGTGTACTCATGAGAGTAGTCGAACGCTCGAACAGGTTCAGATGCCTAAGATTTCAAAAATAAATTGAAAGAAATAAAGCTAAAATTAATTATACCTGATCTTCCTTGGAGCTTCTCAGCAATAGAATTCCAGTTCTGGGGACCATATTGTTCGACGAGCTGCCGAAGTTTATCATCCTCAGCCGGTCTCCAGTGTCCTCGAGGACAAGTCCGGGCATCATCACTAGAGCCGCCTCCACTTTGATCTTCCATCATATCGCCGCCACCGCTAACCACCACCGCAGTACTAGCAGTACTAGTAGTAGTAGTTGTTGTACAGCTTGTTGATCAGGGCAATTAATTAAGTGGGAATAATTAGTTCTTGAACATCAAATAAAAGAGAGAGATTTGTAGAAGAAGATATAAAGAAGGAAAGTGAAGAAGAAAGTGGGTTGGTTTAATTAGGGTTGTGGATGGGCAGTCACTTTAGTTGTTTTTACACGACATATTGGAGCTACTATCTATAGCTTTTATGCCTGTACAAACACTGACCCTTTCTTTTCTTTTGGTATTTGCCCCTTCAACTTCTTCATTAATTGTAGAATTGTACCTTCTTATTTTAATTTATCACATTTTTTCCTCATGAAAAAGGCTAGCATATATACTCCCTTCGTTGCATAAAAAAGTACCATTTATAAAATTTACAAATATTATATATATATATATATATATATTTGTTCTACGTATGTAAACTCCCAAAAAAAATAATAAGTTGCTAGTTTAATAATGTGGTATAATAATAAAATTATGATTTGACCGAACTAATAATATTGTGTCATTTTATATTAACATTACTAGCTAAACTTTAATTCTTTTTGTGAAATAGAAAAATTGACAAATAAAATTCTTTTTGTAAAATAGAGAGAGGGTGTGTATGTATATATAAATATATATACATATATATACTTACACTTGGTAAATAAAGACTAGTACTTTTAGCATACTTGTGAAATTCAGGGTTTTCAAGTATATAGGGTTAAAGTTTGTCGCAATTCCTAACTCGAAAAAAATTCTTAGTAGTACTTTTATGAGAAGAAAATAGTTTCATTTATTCATCGTTCAATTGCACCTGAAATATGCGATTAGCTTTGGGTGGCTTTTGGTAAAATAATGGTGGTTAGTTTTTGACTTTTCTCTTTCTTATTTCAACGGTAATATGTAAAATATAGGGTTGTCATAAGAAATGAGAAAACAAAATAAAATAAATTCAATAGAAATATTAAAACTAAATAAAACAAAGTAAAAAGAGGTGGAAGTGCCTTCTCAAACATAGGTTAATTAATTTATATCCTTTTTAAATAATATTATCCCGTGTTTACATTCTACTAGCTAGATTCATATATAAAATTGGCAACATTTACTAGAAAAAAATTAAAACATTTTTTAGTAGCGATAACCTAAGTTTTGCATTTACATTAGTAAACAAGTGTCACAACTTACTGTATTTGGAAATCAATTATGGTGGCTACTTAATTAGGTCAAACTAACTAAACGTATATTTTAGGACATTAATACTAATCTAATTAAACACGCTTTTCATATTCATGAGGTAGGGTGATGATAGGACATATTTTGACCCCTTTAAAAAATACTCTATAAATAAAAAATGCAGACATGAAGTATGGACTTCCCTATATATGTGTGCATGCTTGGACAGTATACATTGAATATTTTAGCTTAACAATGTTAAAATATAACTAAAAATATGAGAAATTTTAATGTAAAGTTTTATTGTTGTCATTTTAATATATTATATGCGTGTGTGCGTGTTTTTAGTTAGTACTAGGTGAGAGGATACCAAAATATATTCGCTCCATCTCCGAAGGTGAATCCAAGTAGAAAAACCAAACAGCTTTAAAAAGTTGCCTAGTAATTCCTTACTCCCTCCTTTGTAAAATAAACAGTTTTCTTATAAGTAATGATTCATATAATAATTTATTATAAAATAGTAAATTTTATAAGGCAATTAAAATATAAGACCCACTATTTTATAAAAGATATATCATTATATAGATTATTACGTATAGTAATATTCATAGAATAAGAGGCTCATTTGTTAAGTTTCTTTTTTTCTTTTCAATGCATATCAGTGTCATTTATTTTGAAAATAGTATATAATTATATAATAGTCTTAAATTAAATATCATAATTTTATTATCATGCCCACAATAGCTAAATATTTAACAAATTTTGAGGTAAAAATAGAATAAAATATATACTTAAAATTTATAAAGTGTTCAAATAAAAGTCTCTCTTTTTCTTTCTAGAACTAATTAATGGATATTATTTATACTAAATTTTGAATGTCATGTCACTTTTAGTCTATTTTTTTTTAAAAAAAAAAGGAACTCAAAATTGGTGAGACACAAACGGAAAATTGGGAATCTCATTTGGAGATATAAAAAAAAAAAATAACGTTTATCAGGATTTAGGAAGGGCGAATTCAAGATATATAACCTTGTTAATGTTCACCAATAATGTCAGAAGAGTAATATTTACATATGTTTTTTAAAGTAATAAGTATCTCTGAAATTTTGAAATATTGTTGTGTGGATAAATATATATTTGTTCCGGCAAAATAAATGTTGTTGTGATAGTATTAGCTGCCTTATTAATATCTTATTATTTAGTCTCTATCCAAAAAAAATTCTCCACATTTTTTTCCTGAGAATTTTATTTAGTTGGCGTGTGAATACAGCATGAAAATATATACATATGGGTAACCCGTCCAAGTTTTGATACAAACTAATACATATACTTGGATTAATTCTAGAGCTAACTTGCACGCAGATGGCAACAGCGCGGATCCAATGTGTAGACAGTACTGTAATTTTTGAAACAAAAAAATTGTGTTTATTTTCTCTCTTTTTATATATAATATATGTGTGAAGTATGGTGATTTAAATTAAGTGATTTTAACAAAGAAACAATTATTCTCAAATACAAAATGGGATCTGTTAAAAATATCAGCCTAAGGTTGTGAGATCCAATGTGTAGACAGTACTGTAATTTTTTAAACAAAAAAATTGTGTTTATTTTCTCTCTTTTTATATATAATATATGTGTGAAGTATGGTGACTTAAATTAAGTGATTTTAAGAAAGAAACAATTATTCTCAAATACAAAATGGGATCTGTTAAAAATATCAGCCTAAGGTTGTGAGTAATTTTGGAGAGGTTGAAAGTAATTTTGGAAATATTAAGAGTAAGTTTGGGAAAGATTGACAGTAATTTTGGAAAAGACTGAGAAGAATTTTTTTAGGTGATAATATGGAAACAAGATGATTGTAGAGGATTTGGTGGAGATGATATATTAAGGTGATTGTAGACTAATTTGGTGGAGATAACGAGCAATAATTTCATGTTTTTCCATAAACAAATTAAAAACTTAAAAGTCAAGAATTGATCGAAAATACATATAGATAATGGTTATTTATCTAAGCATTTTCTTTAAATTATACTTTGAATTATAACATTTTTGTGTTATATATATACACGTTGTCTATGTACACTGAGTCGGATTCCAGAAAGATGACCGGCCAAATATTCAAGGATTGAAAGAAATTTTGTTTAATGAATAAAATAGTGGATTTCTTAACCGATTGATATTCCATACCCTACGAAATCAAACACTCCTCATCCATCTAAATAAATATTCCAATAAATGAAAATAGTTTATACATTAACATCACAAAGTTAATCAAGTAAACAAGACATGTCTAGTGGTTGGTATTAAATCGGTTTCTAACTATGATCAATATATATATATCATACCTTTAATTTTCTAAAGGTCCAACCATCTAATCAATCACCTTTCAATTTCTTGAATTAGATAACATGTAAAATTCTCCAGATGGTTTCATCGGTCAAGTTGTTAGTTTTTTTTAAATACTCTCTTCTTTTGTCCTAATTAAAATGATGGTCATTATTTCATTTCTTTTTCTCATCTCAAAATGAGTCATTTTTTATATAAAATAAAATAAAAAGTAAAATGATGTTCCTAGTATGACTTAATGAAAAATAGATACAGCCTAGCTTTTAATTCATAATATATTACTCCCTTCGATAATTTTTCTTTGTCTTTTCATAGAAAAAAAATATATTCTATTTTATTTGTTATATATATATTTCAAGGAATAATTATTGGCTTAGTTTTTCATATTACCCCTAACCATTAAATAGATATTCCGTCTGTTCCAAAATTAGAGATACAATTTGACTTTCAAGATCAAACGACAGCGTATTAAAATTCAAATTGATGTGAATTTATTTAATTTTAATTGATACAATTATTATAGTTGTATAGTATCTAACAAAAAATATTAATCACAAAATTTATTTTATTCTAAATTTTTATTAGTCATACAAATTTTGAAGTTTAACATACCGTCGTTTGAAAGTCAAATTGTGTCTCTATTTTACAACGGAGCTAGATAGTATTTGTTTATTTTTAATCCTTACAATGAATTTTATAAGGATAATTAATACTAAGATTATATATCTAATTTAATTAATTAAACAAATTATTAATTATATTTCTTAATTTATGTGCTTTCTCCTAAAGTTTCAATTGTAAGTGAACGAATTCTTACTGAATGAATGATTTCTTAGGTTAGGCCTCCCATTTTAGGATTGAGGAATATATTAAGGAGACTATTTATATTGAAATTATATCTCGAGGGGAAGAAAAACATCATCTTTAATTGGGACGAGAACAAAGACTAGCTCTCTATAGGATGGAAAATTAGAAAAGAATTCTCTCAATATTACTAACTTTCCACCGACGCATAATTATATTGTAGACAAAACTAATTTTTGATATCTCATCTTTGTATGACTAAAATGAAAAACTATCCTCTGTTTTTGTGCCATTTTGATGGTTTCATTCTTGAATTTGACAAGTTAGAAAACTTCTCCTGTGCAAGATCGTAATTTTTAAGATAGAATAAATACAGTGCAAAAATGGTTTAAAAGTAAAATAATACACTGTTAATTATATTACAGGATAACGGTTTGCTATATTGTAAAGTAAATTATCTTATTTCTACAAAGTGATAAACTTGGTATATAATTTTATATTTTCTGTATTTCTGTATTCATGTAATTTAAAGTTTAAACAAGCATGTTTGAACTTTCCTGCCTCCTGGAAGAATTTATAGTTTTTTCTTGTTGAAACATTTGTGAAAATTACTAGTTTCCCCATTTATATACACAACGTGTAGAGTAGAACCATCTATTTACCCAAAAAGAGTTACATATATAATGATTATAAAATCGCGGAACGCAACTAGCTAGCTAGTACCATCATTACTATAGAACATTAAAATTTACTTTTTCTCTATAAAATAAATAAAGTATTGTAATCAGTGAATGAGTTTTATGGGATCTAATAATGGATAGATAGCGTAAAATGACAAATTTAAATTTTTCTAGAATTATATATATATATAGATATAGTATTCAGTTTATACACTCTCAGAGGTTTTATAAAATAATCATTCGAAAAACAAGAATGATTAAAACACTCCAAGAATAATCTCCAACGCAGACTCTTGCGGGAATCAACTTAATAAAAATAAGGTTTTAAAGAAGAAGTAGTTAGATGTTTATTATAATTGAATATTATATATATATATATATATATATATATATATAGACCGAGTTTTTAAGTGTTTCTTCAATGGTTTAAAGAAAACTATATACTCTGAATATAGTAAAGTAACGAAGAATTAAAGAAATTTGAACGCTACCAGTGAAAGAGAAATTTCATCTCTTGAAGAATAAACACAGAATCGTCATCCATGGTTATCTCAATATTGGTACGTAGTCCAAATTAAAACAGTTTCATTTTAACAAGTGGTAACAATTTATTTATAATTAGCATGACCATGTTGAACCGTTACTTAAATTATTAGAAAGGTCACTAGCTCTCTTTTTGGGACATATTCATGAAAAGAAAAAGTAAACCTAAAACTAAACACTTTCAATAATGTTGTTTCTCAATAACAAATTGAATTCTTAAAATTCAATATTAAGGAAGAAATTATCAAATTAATTATTAATGTAGGTAAAAATAACTCACCAATGACAAGTTGTCATGTGTTATTTCTAAAACGGTAATATAATAATTTTGCTCACCGAGTATTCTAGAAATATATTAAATCTAGTAAATGATAGAATTCTCAAAAAGTTTAACCTACTAAGATTGACAACTTGAAAGGTCTTTAAAACTATGTAAGATTCTAATTCTCAACTTTTGAAGGAGAAGACTCTCATGCTATAAATAAGGGATGTTTAATCACATTCATGGTACTTTGTTCATTCTAATATTAGCTATTTCCCTCCATATCAGTGTTCTGACTTTAGTATCGAAAAGTCCTCCCGGAATTCCCTAATTCCGGTGAACTTTTTACAAGTTTTTTAAAACAAAATCAAGGCGGTCAAGCAATTGTCAAAGTCAAAAATTGAGGTCGGGTTAACCTAAACCCTAATTTGGAACTGCTAATTGACACATCAATTATAGCGACGTGAGTCATACCGAGGACGAAGCGAGGATTATTTTTATTTTGGGGGAGGGGGGTCGAATATTATAATATGCTTAAATGCAAAATCTATAACTTCATTAATAAAAATTAATATAATTATAAAAATAGTTAATTATTAATAACATAAAATTCACTTAACAAAATTGATTATAATATACAAAGCATTGACTTTTTCATCCTTCTTTCTATATGTTATTAATTTTTACCAAAAAATTTGGGAAGGCCTAGACAAAAAATATAAAAACTTTAAAGGGTCATTAAAAAAAAATTAAAAAAAAAAAAAAAAAACTCATGCTAGTCTGTGGTGGAGAAATGATCCCCAGTTAATTGTCGACCAATATCTTACTCAAATCATACTCCAAACTTTTTAAAGGTACTCGGATTCGTACTCTGAAGCCGAATATAATTTTACAATATTTGCTCATATTTGCGTTCGACTCATTTTATTGTACTCAAGTTTGACTAGACTTGACTCATTTTTTAGTCAAGTTATGCGAGAGCATTTGAGACATACATGAATTCAAATTGGATCATGTATATGATGATAATGTGAATAAAATTAACTCAAATAACTATTTGGAATAATTTAAATTTGAACTCTTCAAACTAGACCCCGAGATTTATAAAAAAATTAATGAGATAATATTATTATTACTCTTAAATCAATTGATGAACATGAAAAAGGAACATAAAGAACCCTTCCACTTGTTAAAGTATATAGAGAATTTAATTGTTGAATATTATATATTAAACAAATCAAGTATATACTCAATATTATATAAAACTAAGGATCAACGAACTTGTATCTAGTAGGGATCAATGAAATTAAAAAATAATAATATTCTAAATGAACGAACAGTAGACGGCTCATATTTGACTCGTATAAGTGTCCAAGTATCAAAAGAGATTTGAATTCGACTCGTTTATGTATCGAATCCAAGTCTCGCTCGAATTTTTCGAATCAATCTCGAATGGGGTTCGAACCACTCGTGTTCATTTTCAGCCCTATTAGTCTGGCCTCCTCAGGCCCCTTAATGCCTCTGTCCTTGAGTCATACACGGATCTTGCCTATGAAAAATCTACAAGTTAAATATGACTCTTAGTTTTTGAAGATTTTACAAGTACATAACCTAGTAATATGAAGAAATTAATTTTAGGATAAGATGGAGCTTTTAATGGGTACATGGAGCCGCATTCTAAGGTAACCCCATAAGCTAGAAAGTGACGCTCGTAATAGAAGTTAACAGAATGTTGCTTTAAAATGTATTTAACTTTCTCATCTAGGCTTCATATTTACATCTCCACAAAGCAGAGATATTCTTTCGCACTCTCTCACACACACATATACACACGGCTTGTGTGTGTATAGATATCATATGTATAAACTATGAATAGAAAGGTTTAAAATAGCTTTCCAACAGTAAATACAAAACATTTCAGTTACTTGAAGAACCAAGCATCCATTTCTTCCAACTGTCTTTTTTTATGAAAACCATAATATACCTTTATCTCACCCTCCCCTAAGAAACCCTACAACAACCTTTGGAAAACATCAACAAACCAACCTTTGCACTCCATTAACCCCCTCTTCATCATCTAAAAAACTTAATCATCATACAACTCCTTTTTCCAGCCATTTACAATTGTAAACCCTAGTTTTCTTGTTTCAAACTATTCCTTTTTGTTAGTCTCAATTAATGCATTTTGTTACATGGTAGTTGATATGATGCCGGCCTCATTAATTCTCAAATTGTGCTTTCGCAAGCAGAATTTTATGTTGATAAATATCACGTGTCATAATTTGATTCTTAAACCCTAGGACGCTTGTGTACATAATTGTTTTCACAATAATAGAGTTTAGTCTTAAAATTTACTTTATAATATAAAAAAAAAAACCTCCTCCAGCCGTTCCAAAAAAAAAAACCTCATTCTGATGTCAATTTGTGAGATCCTAACGATCAAAATCAATATGAATTTGTTTCGGTTGATACAATCACAAATATATACTAGTAGGTGAATTCGTGCGAGGTACAGTCCTGTTTAAATATTAGTATGTAAAATTTATCTAGACATTATGATTGTAAATTTTAAAACATGTGTAATAAGGAGTATATTGTTAATTAATTCATTCATGGACTGATTACAAAATTTATGAATAATATAAAGGGTCTCAATATTGAATATATGTAAATTTTGTGGTGGTGAATATGTTTAAATAGTTTAAATGGAGATTCAATTACATGAATTTAGAAATGAATGGTTATTTTTTTATTCAATGTATACTATTAAAACTGTGAATACATTTGCTGATGAAGTTGAAAGATCTTAAACTTTTGAGTTTTTTTATTTAATAAAAAAGGAAAAAGAAAGAAAAAGAATTTGGTATTGAGATAATGAAATATAAAATGGAGATTAACTCATTTGAATCAACTCGACCAATCAAATTGACTCACTCAATCGCTTGTCAATTGAAAATCGTACTTTTAAATATAAAAATTGAGGAATTGATTGTAAACTATCTAATTAAAAAGTATCATTAATTACATAATTTGTTACTTTGGATCAAAAATTAACTTGTGTGCTTGATTAAATTTCTTAGAAATCATACATAAAAATTAATTCTTAATTTTTCTAAGGCGATATCCATGACGGGGTATCCAACAAATTAACATTTGAAGTAACCCTTTACTTAAAAGAATGTCTGCACTTGACCTTTCTTGTTCCATCCTTAATTATATTTAAATTAACTAAACCCTAGTTGATTATGTAATCCTTACTAAAATATGAAGTTTCTATTGGAATAAAGTACAGTTAGTTGGTGTTTTGTATTTTCTTTAAATTAAGTTCTCATTTTCAAACATACAAAAACTGCCAATTCTCCATTAAGGTATATCTATAATTAAAGTAAGTGGAACGAGATAGTGACAGTTTAGCTACCTTACGGTTTTCTGTTCAAATGCTCATATATTGTAATCTTCAAACCTCATCTTAAGCACAAGATGGACCCAAGTCATCTTATACATACTCCCACAACTGGATAAAAGAGATTTTATTCGGAGAAATATTCATTTAAAAATGAGAGTCTAATTTGACTTTAACTAAATATTTTTTTTATGTGTATTTAGGTTTGTGTATGACTCATTTTAACCTGTTTTTTATTTTTTTTATTTCTTTTCTTAAAGAAATAAATTTTATAAGAGCGATATGCAAACTACTAATTTTATATCATTCAATCAGAATTTGTTAACTCTGCATTTTGAGATAAAATTAAGGAGTTTGATTGTCAAAATAATAATCAAATCAATTTTGTCATGGTAAATAATATTATTAATTTGTTAACATAATTAAAACTCCTTATTTTTAAAAAAAAATATAAAGTTGTCAGATTTTATTAGATGATATAAAAATACTAGGTTATTATAAGCAGTCGGTATAGAATTGGTTCTCCTCTCTTTCTTTTTTTCACTATGATTTTTTATTTTAATATAAAATTTTGAACTGAAATTATGTTATTGAAAAGAATTATACATATTTTCCTAGTCATGTCAAAGAAATTAACTCCAAGTTGACGAATCCAAAAATATATGGTTAAAAGCCAATGTAGCCGGATATATAGCCACCTTGCCGTAGTGATGTAACATCAATATATAGTAGCTATCAAAATCATAGTTGGTATTGAATAAATGTATTATTATGCCGCCATTTGGTTAAGATATATACTAATGGAGGTCTTATACAAAATTATACCTGGCCTATGTAGCCTATTTTGATTGATTAGCCTAAGTTGCTTGCGAAATCTAGCTTTGTGGCATGTCTTTTTTTTTTTTTTATAGCATAAATCAATCAATTAACAATTATGTAATTTAATATTGTTGGTAGTTGGGACAGTTATCGTATTCTTGTAATCTTCACGTACACCTAACTCTTAAACCCACAGACATGAACAATCATTCTTACAAATACTGCCACCGTCCATGATTGAATTTCGTTTTTGAACTTTTTAGTTTATTAACTGCATATAGAGGTTTATCTGTGTCTACTGTTCTAGGACACATTTCCATATTATTTTTAATAGGGTTTTCTAAGTACCCCATATATATATATATATATATATATATATATATATATATATATATGAAGAAGCTACATGTCATGTTGTGAGATCAATTGACCCCACTAATAAAAAAAATAGTTACTTTATAATATAAGGTAAATTTTAATTTTTTTAAGTATTATATATTAATTGACTACGCTCAAATTTTATAATTTTTTTACTATACCACTACAAGAAAAGTACCTATCAGCGACCGTAAATAACAGCGATCGAAAATTTTCGTCGCTAATAAATGGTTATAGCAACCGAAAACTGCGACCGAAGATTTTTTCCGTCGCCAATATTTTTAGCGACCGCTCAGGGTCGCTAATTCCGTCGCTGTTACGAAAAGTCACCACCAAAAAAGCGCGGGAGAATTGGCGCCAAAATCAGCGACCGAAAATCGGTCGCTAAAGCAGTAGCTACTATATTCGGTCGCTATTGGTTCTATTGCGGTCGCTATTTCGGTCGCAACAAATGCCACGTAATTTAGTATTCAGCGACCGAATGGCGGTCGCTGTTACGTCTTTACCTAAACGTAGTCGCCCCTGAACAGTGCATTCTGCTTTCTTTTTCTACTGGAAGGAGAAACGGCGAAATGGCGAAAATGGAGACTGAAATCTTCTAATTTGGGAGGCAAACAGTAAGAAATCGTGAGAGAGAGAAGGTGCTCACTCCAAAACCCTGGTATGCATATTTATTTGATTATATTTTCGTTAATCTGATATATATAATATCAATTCATTTTCTTTATTTTTTGGGTTGAATAAGTATAGTATGTAAATTCATTTTATAAATTTGTCCAGTCATAATTGTGGGAAATCGATGAACAGTTGTAGTAGGAGGAGGAGGAAACACCTATTTTTATGTGATTATTATGCCATCAGATTATTTGCTATCAGATTATTTGATTTAGTGTGTATGTGATTAATTGAATTTCGTTTCATTTGCCCAAGTGAATGAGAATAGACAATTATCTCCTGTTCATTAGCGTTTGTTTCATAGATTTATTTATTTGCATTAGAAAGATAGCCATTTGGATTCCGATGATCTCACGCTATATTTGAAAAGTTTTGTGTGTACTTATTATTTCCTTAAAATTATGTGTTGCATTGCATACTTTGTTAAATCCCACTTAATAATAATAGTAGTAGTAATAATAATAATAATAATAATAATAATAATAATAATAATAATAATAATAATACTATTACTACTACTAATAATAAAAATACTAATAAAACTAATAATAATAATAATAATAATAACAATAATAATAATAAAAAAAAAAATAACAATAACAACAACAACAACAACAACAACAATAATAATAATAATAATAATAATAATAATAATAAAAATAAAAAAAACTATTACTACTACTAATAATAAAAATAATGCTAATACTAATAAAAATAATAACAGTAATAATAATAATAATAATAATAATAATAATAATAATAAGAAGAAGAAGAAGAAGAAGAAGAAGAAGTAGTTGTAATAACAATAATAATAATAATAATATCAATAATAATAATAATATTATTACTACTAATACTAATAAAAATAATAACAGTAATAATAATAATAATAATAATAATAACAATAATATCAATAATAATAATAATATTATTACTACTAATATTAATAAATATAATAACACTAATAATAATAATAATAATAATAATAATAATAATAATAATAATAAAAATAAATAAATAAATAAATAAACTAAGTAGATTTGCTTAGTTTACCCCATCTAAAATAAACTGAATACTACTAATAATAATAAAAATAATAACACTAATAATAATAATAATAATAATAATAATAATAAATAAAAATAAATAAATAAATAAATAAACTAAGTAGATTTGCTTAGTTTACCTCATCTAAAATAAACTGAATACTACTTCTAATAATAAAAATAATAACATTAATACTAATAATAATAATAAAAAAAATAAAAATAAATAAATAAATAAATAAACTAAGTAGCATTTGCTTAGTTTACCCCATCTAAAATAAACTGAATACTAGTGCATGTAACATTAGGAGCTTAGAAACCCGTTCGACATTCACTCATTAAGAGTGAATGTCGAATAGTCCCCAGTCTGGGACTATTCCTAGATGTTTCATCGCTCACTTAGGCCGGTGTCAATGACTTGAGTCCGTTTTTTTTTGTTTTGAGGATTTTTCGACTAGTATCTCGACATGTTCTCTGAGTGCATACTTAGACTAAGTTGTCTTGGTCTATTTTGTGTACTTGGAGACCATGGCGAGGTGCTGCCGAAATTTTCTTAAAACAGAAGAAACGTGCTCAAGGTGTTGACACTAGTGAGGAAACGCATCTAGGAATGTGATAGAAGCCTGGCCCTTGAAGATATGTAGGATTCATGCATATAGCACATACCTAAAGACAACAACACAATTTAATTAATACAGTAAATCTTGTCAAAATAGGTACCCCATACTATAATGGATTTCTATTCAGACCGTAGCTGGATGAAGCGACGAAAGTCAAGTGGTCAGATAGGTGCTACAACTGAATTTAGAACTGGTTGCGAAGTGTTTCTGAATTATGCATATAGTCACAAAGAATGTGTCAATGCTAAAAACAAGATAAGATGCCCTTGTTTGAAGTGTAAGAATGTTAATTATGCGGACAGAGATTTGGTCGCATATCATTTACTTGTTAAAGGGTTCATGAAAAATTACGAAGAATGTTGGTGGGCACATGGACAGAAAAGAGGGAGTGTCATCACACAGGGACAAAATACAGGCAGCAGTACCTACCGTATGAATGACATGGTTCATGATATTGCAGGACCAGATTTTGATTGGGAACAAGATAAAGAGCAAGTTATGAATTCTGATGCCAAAGCATTCTTTGCTTTATTAGAGGAGGGTAGCGAACCATTGTGGCCTGGATGCACCAAGCAAACTGCGTTGTCTGCAGTGGCGACGTTACTTAACATCAAGAATGATCACAACATGAGCCACGAGTGTTTTGAGTCGCTCTTAAAGGCCATTAAGAGTATGTTACCTGACGGTGAAAAATTACCCGATAGCTATTACTTTTGTAAGAAAATGGTGAAGAAGTTAGGTCTTGGATACCAAAAGATCGATGCATGTCCGAACGATTGCATGTTGTTTTATAAGGAAAGCGAACAGAAGACAAAGTGCACGTTGTGCAGTCATGATCGGTTTAAGCCTAATAAAGAGGGTGAGACTCCGAAAAAGAAAAATATACCTTTTAAGATTTTACGGTAATTTCCAATTACACATCGGCTACAAAGATTGTACATGTCTTCAAGAACAGCTGAACATATGACTTGACATGCGAGATCTCCAGCTAAAGATGAAGAACTTAACCATCCAGCAGATGGGAAGGCTTGGAGAGATTTCAACTTAGCACATCCTGGGTTTGCCTTAGAACCAAGGAATGTGAGACTTGGATTATCAACAGATGGTTTCAACCCTTTCGGTCACTCAGCTGTTCCTTACTCTTGCTGGCCTGTGTTTGTGACTCCTTACAACTTGCCTCCTTGGATGTGTATGAAACAACCATACTTGTTTCTTTCACTCATGATTCCTGGTCCCAAGAGTCCTGGAAAGAATCTAGATATTTACTTGAGACCTCTGATAGATGAGTTGAAGATATTGTGGGCGGATGGAGTACAAACTTGGGATGTTTCGACGAAAATAAATTTCAATCTTCGTGCAGCGCTTATGTGGACTATCAGTGATTTTCCTGCTTATGGCATGTTATCTGGATGGAGTACACATGAGAAGATGTCTTGTCCATATTGTATGGAGCATACAAAATCTTTCACTCTACCACATGGTCGAAAACCCTGCTGGGTTGACTGTCATCGTCGTTTTTTGCCAATAGATCACCCTTTCCGAAGAAATAGAGACAATTTCAGAAAAGGAAAAGTAGAGAATGATATGCCTGTAGCACGATTGTCTGGGACAGAGGTACATGACCGTGTGATGAGATTGCCAATAATCCCATTTGGTAAGAGTGCTAGCTCAGAAATAATCAATGGTTTTGGTGAGTCTCACAATTGGGTTCGGAGAAGCATATTTTGGGAATTACCTTATTGGTCTACAAACTTGATTCGTCATAATCTAGACGTCATGCATATTGAGAAGAATGTGTTCGACAATATATTTAACACCGTGATAAGTGTAAAGGGCAAGACGAAAGATAATGATAAGGCACGGTTGGATATGAAAGATATTTGTAAGCGTCCTGGTTTAGAGCTTTATCAATCACCTAATGGAAAGATAGTCAAACCTCATGCAAAGTACACCTTATCCAAAAAGCAGGTAGAAGATGTATGTGCATGGATTAAGTCTCTGAAACTACCAGATGGATATGCGTCAAACATTGCAAGGTGTGTTCCAGGTGGAAAAATACAAGGGATGAAGAGTCATGACTGCCACGTGTTCATGGAGAGACTCATGCCTATAGCATTTCGGGACTTGCTTGATAAAACAGTTTGGGATGCTTTGACTGAGCTTAGTCATTTTTTCAAAGACATATGCTCAAAAACGTTAAATGCAAATGACATGGACGTACTTGAGAAGAACATTATTGAGATCACATGTAAACTTGAAAAAATATTCCCCCCAGCGTTTTTTGACTCCATGGAGCATTTGCAAATTCATCTACCTTATGAAGCTCGTTGTGGTGGTCCAGTTCAATATAGATGGATGTATCCTTTCGAGAGGGTGATGGGAAAACTTAAGAGGAAGGTAAAAAACAGAGCTTACATCAAGGGTTCGATATGTGAGGCGTATAGTTTTGATGAGATATCTACATTTGTTTCAGACTATTTCCCCGACGAGGTCTTGACAAAGGCCAATCGAGTTCCAAGACATGATGATGGGGGCAACGTTGAACTTAATGGTCGACTTTCTGTATTTGGTCTACCTGGGCGCGCTTATGGTAAAGGAAAACGCATATTCCTATCTGAGGCAGAATTACATGCGGCACATACTTACATTCTTCTCAATTGCGAGGAGATTGACAACTTTGTGAGGTATGCATGTAAAACTCATATTTAACTTAAATCTCATATACTGTAATTTCATTATTTAACATTTAACTTAATTAAGTATGACTTAATTAGTACGAATTCATTTTATTTAATTTATGAAACACTTATAACAATATATTTAACAATTGTAGGCTCTTAATGATGGTACAATTAATTCAAATGTACAAGTCTTAGCCATGGGCCCAGACAGGGACCAAGTCACTCGCAATGGTTATAAAGTAAATGGCTATGACTTTCATACGAAGCCATATGTCATCGGTAAAAGAACAACCAATAGTGGAGTGTTTGTTCAAGGAGATTGTTACAATGAGGTTGGTCGTGCCTTTTATGAGGAGTTGGAGGACGTTATTGAGTTGTCGTACAAGGGTACCTACGGAGGTCAGATTAATCTGTTTAAGTGTCGTTGGTTTGATTCAGAAAAAGGCATACGTGTCGATCGACATGGAATTGTCGACATTAACCTCAACAAAAGGACATATATGAATGCACCATTTGTGTTGCCAACTCAAATACGACAAGTATATTACACTCCTACTCCTATTCGAAAAAGGGATAGACCGCCTACAGATTGGCAAGTTGTCATTCATACTCCCGCACGCAATCGTGTCCAATCACTAGACGGAGAAGTCTACCAAGAGGAGACGTTACATAACCCTCCTATAATAAATGTCGATGACAACAATCAACTCAACAATTTAGAGGGTGGAGGTGATGATGATGAATTGGATCCCGATTTAGTACAGCAGTTAGATGACAGTAATACTGAGGAGGAAGAGTTTTTAAGTGACACCGACACTGAATCTGAAACATGCGATGGTTATGATTCTCCACATATTCGTGAAAATAATTTTGAATCTGACAGCGAGTTTCATTAAAATGTATGTTTAATATACATGTTTTATATACACTTGTCATTAATAATTGCACACATGTTTTATATATTGTTGGCCTGCCATAAACCATTGCACACATGTCATAATCATTTACATTTAATATGTCATTTTTTAAAATAAATGTCATCTTCAGCACCGCCTAGAAAGTGCGGTTTGGGTCGGGGTCCAAATCAGATCCCCAAGGCCCCAGATAATCTAGATGACCGCATTCCATTGCAGATTCGCCTTGATCCAGACAGCACGTAAGTTATTAATTAACCATATAGTAGTATAATAAAAAAGTATTATTATTGTATATATATTAATATAAATTATTGTATATTTCAGCGATTTTGCAGATATTAGGGTTGTTAAATGTATTGCACAACTGTGCCTGCAAAACCGGCCTACCCCAGCTGTTACGTGGGCCAACACACCACTTGCCCACAAGGAGGCATGTTGGCAGGAGTTTCAGGTATTTTTTCCTAAGTTACAGATATATAATGTTTACTATTATCAGATTATAATAGAACTATTTTAATGTTATTATTGTATTTTAATTTCAGAAAAGATACAAATGGGACGAGGCACAGAATAGTGTTATACAGACACTGTTCTGGCAAAAGTGTGTTGTTCGAACAAAAGACAATATAAAGAAGGAGCGAGAAAAGGCACTCCACAATGCTGGCATAGACCATCCTGACCATGCTGAGGAGTATATGCATGAGTTTGCCCCGTGGTGGTGCTCACACGATATCTGGGCTGAGATGTGCCAGCAGTAGCGGAGTGAGGAATGGGCAAGGAAATGTAGGACTGCTGCCAGGAACAGATCCGCTGGTGTACTTGAAGGGGAAAAGCCAAAGGGTACATATAAAGGCGGTAGTATATCACAGGCGGAACATTTCGCTCAAAAGGTACGAAGTTTGTTATATAGTAGTTTATTTATGTTTACAGTCATATATTTATTTTATTAGTATGCATTTGCATTATATAAACATATATTTATACACTTGTCATATTTGTAGTCTTGTGGATCCGAAAGCCAAACTGTAAATTGGTTGGATGTGTATGTGGCGACCCGTGATGGTCTGCCTGATGCTTTGCGGATACGGGTATGTTTTTATCTACGTTATATGTTTATAATTCTTTGATGTTATTATTAATGTTGATTATTTACTTGTAACTAATCAATGTATAACTTTATTACAGGACACTTACAGTCAATTAATGGACGAGCGGTATCCCCCTGGCAGTCCTCGTCCGTCAATTGATCAAGAATTGTGGGAAAGGGCGTCAATTGTAAAGAAGAATTTTGTCAAGGGCCAAGGACAGCGAAGACGGCCGATTATTAGTCCTTCTGGCAGCTCGGGTAGCCACTCTACGCAAGCATCATACAATCCGACGACACATAATGCTGCGGAGTGTGTTCGAGCCATATGTAGAGATTCTGCCCTCCTGCGTGAACTGCAAGATCATCTTAAGACGCTGAGTCCCGAGTCCTTATCTAATGCAGTGGCGACAGCAGCAAGCCAGACAGACCGGGAGGAGGCTTCGCATGACGAGGTAATCTTATCAATTGCTACAATTAAATTAATCACTCAAAAGTACTATATATATATAAAGATGTTTCAAACATGTTTTTTTTTTTTTTTTCAGGAACGTACGTAGCAGCCTTATATCTCGATGATGCATGAGCTACATATCTTTCCTGCATTCCCTTTTGTGCTCATTTTATGTTATATCACATGCACGATCGAAAATATTATTGTAATTTTGGGATTTTTTATATATATATATGTATTTAGATTAATGGATGTTGATTTTATGTCATTATTTGGAATGAATTTAGTATTTGCTTGGAGATCTAGATAAGATCTTATTGTGCTGTGTGTTGGGATTTTAATACAGGTTATAAAAACTGAGGAAATCAGAAAATCAGAAAAAAAGATTTATTTATTTATTATTATCTGCGACCGAATTCGATCGCTAAAGTTACTTCCGTCGCTAAAAAAATCGATCGCTGAAATGTGTTGGTCGCTATTATTCCTTCCGGGCCCTAAAAATCGGTCGCAATTTCCGTCGCAAAAAATTTCGGTCGCATGACGTGGTGCCACGTCAGTACAATGCTGATTAGGCTTTAGCAACCACATCGGTCGCTAATGTCGGTCGCTGTTTATCCGGTCGCTGTTATCAGTCGCTAATGTGCACTCTAGCGACCAGATTTTATGCGACCGCCTTTAGCGACCTATTTCGGTCGCTATGTTAATACTAGCGACCGCAATCGGTCGCTAAATGTCGGTCACTAATAGCTGTTTTTCTTGTAGTGTACGAGGTTAAATTAAAATTTTAGAACTTTGTCAATTAAATTTTACCCACATATGACTCATATCTCCTTAATATATGTATTTCTCTCTATAATATTTTTAAACTAAATAATAATCTAATTTATAATATTTTTCAAAATAATTAATTAATTATGAACAGTTTGTTAACTTGGTCATATTCCAACCTTGTATTTTGATGATGACTTTATTATTGATTTAAAGTCTTGCAGTTTTGTATCTACAGGTGTCTTGAGCATGACAATGATACATCAAACTGAATTGACACTGCAGCACTAAGTAAAAGTTATCCCGAGAAGCTACTTGGATTGAAGATATGGAGCTAATGTTTTGAGTCTTTAGGATATCAATGTAAGATCCTAACTTTAATTATATCTCAATCGAGACTCTAAGTTTTGCATGTTAAATTTGCATTGCCTTGATCATAAAAATAATTATAAAAGTAATTAATTATGAAAATAATTAATAAAGCCTTTATAATTAAAAAAGATGCGAGTTCTTTAATATTGAAAAAATTGATTTGAAAGTTAATTTGATTTATTCCCAACATAGACATTTGGCCTAGTCATAATTAATTCAATTAGTTTAAAGTTCTTTTGTTATCAAATCTGTTATTAAAACTAATTGCGTTATTTTCGCAAAACTCTTTTCAAGTTGGTTTTGGTATTCAAACGAATATATTTTGAAGTATGGGAAAACTATTTTTAAAAGTTGATTTTATTCATCCCCATAATTAGTGGAGTTTAAATTATAAAACAAGAATTTTATTATATTTTTGTTATTAAATCTTGTTATCTTAAATCTTGGAATTCAATAATCACGGAAGTAATAAATTAATTATGAAAAGAATTATTTGGGTTTTTTAAAATTAATATGGGAATATTTTAAATACTAAAAATTTAATTGTCTTTCATAATTAAGAATGAAATAATATTTTAATAGTTTCTAAACTAATAAGTTGTCCATCCGATTGGTTAATTGGAATTTAGTCACTTCCTTCCGTATTAAAAAGTGTCTATTATTTAAGTGAATCTTGTTTTATATCTTAAATTGGTGAACTTACCTTTTAGCAGTATGATACCATGGTTGGCCAAAAATGAAAACGTTAACATGATTGGTAATGGATTGTACTCCTTCGTTCCATAAAGGAAAATCAAGTTGCTAAATAATCAATTGGTTGAATCTTTGCTTATCTCTCTTCGTGATTTCCAAACGGTTATATAATCCTAGCGAATCAATTATGGAACATGTACTATGAACTTCAAGAGGAAAATGTAGCAACGGTTATATTTTAATGGGCTAAAAATCTTTTTTTAAAATACATGAATGGGTTCCTTAAAATCATGAGCGACAATATTATTTTCGGTAAATCATTTTTGCCTTAATGCTCTCTTAATTGCTAACGGCTACTACTCCATCATTATATAAATTGAATCAGCTGTGGTTTTAAAGTAGATGAAAAAAATATAGAGAGCTATATTGCAAAAGTGTTTTCTGAAAAATTATTCTTCACATACTCTCTTTAAGCAATATCATTTTTCTGTAAAGCATATCAAACTACAGTATATCAAGTTTTATCAATTCGTCTACAGCTTTGTGAAAAATTGAGTTTAACTAGTAATATCTTTTCATAATACTTTGATCATTGAATTATTTGAGCCTTGAATTGTTTATATAATTATTACTTTGATCATAGTTTATTTTATAATCACTCTTTGATTATTCCAAGGTTATTTGATAGACTAAGTGTGTTGTCTATTGAGTTGTTACAAACAAGTTCTAAGTGAGCATAAGTGCTCAGGAAAGATAGGTACTCAAGGTAAGCATAAGTGTTTGGGGTGTATAAATTTGCACAAGATGAGTAAAGGTGTTCCGGGATGATAAGTCCTTAAAGGTTGTGGGAATTTATTTTGTAAAATGGGTTTAATTATAAAACAAGTTGATTGATAAAAGTGTCTCCAATACTAACTTGGTATTGGACATGGATTAGGCCACTAGAGTAGAGGTTAAGAGCTGAACCACGTAAAAATTTATTGTGTTCATATGGTTGATTGCTTGACATTATTCGTTCATTTCATGTTTTAATTTTAAATTATAAAACACAATCTGAAAATTTTGATATATATATATATTTCAATGGAAAATTATTTATTTTAACTCTGGCCTTTATTTGGTACAAGTAAATTAATTTCTAAAATCGCTGTCGTAAATAGTTTTCTGTTAGAGTCATATAACCTGCTGAATTGGTTAATACAGTAGACTACATTTTTGACAGATTGTTTAAATTATAAACCCTTCTAAATGTGTCTATCTAAATTTTATTTGGTATCAGAGTTTGGCTCTACTTATCTTGGTGTTAAAGGTGCCTTGTAGGGAAATACTGCTATGACACATTTTGGGAACTACATTCAAGAAGGACAATCAACAACTAGGCCTCTATTACTACTAGGAGCTGAAAATTACAACTTCTGAAAATTTCCCATGAGGATTTATCTTAAGAAGGATCCTTGGGAATGGTGGGTTGTGGAGAATGGATCGGTCATTTCAAGAAAAAAGGATGATACTCTAAAAACCTTAATGGAGATGGACTTAACCGATGTGACACCCCCAAATCTGGGCCCACACAGCCCAAACTTGAGTTGTCAAAAGACTACAACAAAATTATTACAAGGTAGTACAACGTTTAACAATACAGTGTATAATAATACACAACTAAGTCTTCACTATTATTACCACACTATTTTACAACACGTGAAGACTACGATAGCTATCCCTCGGACTCTCACTCCATTCCCCGGCTAGACCCAGCTACGTTCTTATCTCCTGTTGAAAAACAATTGAATGAAAGAAAGGGTGAGCTCAAATAGCCCAGTAAGAAATATCATGACTAAGATAATAACGAATAAATTATTGTTAGCCTTCAACAGTTGAGTTCTTAATAGAATACAATAGACTATAAGGTTTATATAAAAAATTGCAGTTAAATTCTTGAACAACGTTCAGATCAATAACAGCAGCGGAATGAACAATCTATTAGAAGAATAATGCAGACTATAATGTCCACTCGTTTCTCTTTTTAAGAAAAACATCATCAACTTTTATCATCTGAAATACCATTAGTCATGATAATACAAATTTACAGTTCCTGATCATAATCATGCAAATCAACAGTTCATCTTTACACTACGAGTCAAAGATATTCAATATAACACCAACGGTCATGATTATACCAGTATTCAGCCTTTAGTCATAATCATACCAAACAACAATTCATCTTTGCACTACGAGCCAAAGAGAACTTTCACACGTGTCATAAAAGACACCGAACAGATGTATCACCTTTAACCTATTATATCGCCTTTAACCTATCATCTGTTTAACAATTATATCGCATCTGTGCCTCCGGCCACAGATATTCACAACAGTTTGATTCTTGATGATTAGTGCAAATAACAGTAATACAAATGATGAACAGAAGAAACAGAATAAATAATAAGTATCGAAAGTTTACTTTATGCAGATTCAAATAATGTCCAAATTGTTAACATAATGTGGAGTGAAATTCAAAAATGATATTCAAGATCCACAGTTCAGAATAACGGTTACAGTTCAATAGAAATGTTTAGAAAAATAAGAAGGTTCAATTGAAATGATAGTAGATGAAGCACAAACTATTAAGGAACATATAATCATTTCAAGAAAAAACTTTACCAAATAGTACTTACCATAGTAAGTTAAGAGTATAAAAGAAATAATATCCCTTACTATAGTAATTTTGAATAATGAAAGATGAAAAAGATGGTATCCCTTATGAGTATAAAGGAAAATAATATCACTTACAAATATGAAAGAAAATGATATTACAAACGAATATAGAATAAAAGTGTCATGTGATAATTCGTATAGACCAATTATTTTCACAAGAGACAAATAAGAATTAATACAAAGGGTTATTCACCAACATGCGGTAATTCGCACAGTAAGGTTATTCCCACAATTTAATAAAATTTGAATATGAAGAGTTATTCACCAGACAGGCGGTAATCCGCGCAGTAAGGTTATTCTCAGAGATTAATAAGGAATGAATATGAAAGGTTATTTACCAACAGGCGGTAATCCGCGTCGTAAGGTTATTCCCTCAATTTAATTATGGAAATAAATGACGCATCTTATAAGTAAGAATGAGATTATATTATTTTCGAGAATCAAAAAATAATAATCCCTTACAGTAGTAAGTTTAAGAGTATGAAAGAAAATGACATCCCTTACTATAGTAAGAAAATAATAACATTTATGATAATGAAAAGAATGATACCCCTTACCTTAACACGTGACTGGATATTGATTTAAATGAGGTTAATCAACCTATATATTTATAATAAAATTAGTAATTACCACATATAAATTTCAAAGTGTATGATAACTCGTATAATATGAACTATCAAAATTATATATATTTAACATAATTTTTGTAGTATAATATAACAACTTTAAAATAGTTTTTAAAATAATATTCCAAAATAAATCTTCCAAAGAAAGTTTTTAAAAATGAATCTTCTTAAAGAAGAGTCTTCTAAAGGAAGATTTGTGAATACTGTGAAAAATAAAAATTTATGAAATTACTACTCTTTAATAAAAGACTTACTTGAAAAATTCTTGCACTCCTTTTGGCTTTCAAACACTCAAGATAACCTTACTATACTCAGAGAAAGCTCATAAAATACTTATAGAAAAATTTTATGTTTTAGGTGTGATTTTTCTATTCAGCTGAACAAGTTATTTATAGGAGAAAATAAGTTACTATGCGCGGTAGGTGGCACTGGCGTGCTGCACGCTAGTGCTGAATTTCTCCGCAGCCTTCCTTTTCACCAACTCCAGCAACCAATTCAGCACAATTTTCATTTCTCATGTGGCCCCCACAGAGGGCCCACATGTTTACTATTCCAAATAGTAAAAATATATTAATAATTTTTTATTATTATTATATACATTTCTTCCTGTGGGTCCAATATATATAATAAAATAATACTACAACAGTAATTCAACAATAATGTAAGAAGCACGTTACAGATTATTATTAATTTAATAATATAAATTACTGTATATTTGCTACTGTGATAATTATTAGGTTCAATAATTTTAAAATACAGTGCAATAACAATTATTGACTTAATGATATGAAATATAGTGTAATGACAATTGTTGAATCAATAATGCAAAATACTGTGTAACAACAATTATTGATGAATACTGTGCAATGACCACATTATTAGTTCAATAATATGAGACACTGTGCAGTACCGTGTGCTACTGTAGAATACCGTATGCTGCCATAAAATACCATGAATTACCGTATGTTACTATTCTTTTATCACCGGTATTTTAACAGTTAAATATGATAAAACCGTTGACTATTTTATTTAAAAAGGTTACTTCTGTCGTTTTCTATATCCGACAAATATTTCGTTATTGGGTCCACCAATGATTAGTTATTTCGGTGCCATCGTATGACCCAAATATTCTCCAACAAAACGAATATTCCCTGACAAAACGAATATTCCCCGACAAAACAAATATTATCCGACAAAATAAAATTTGCACATAACATCCTTAACTATTAACTTTGTCAATTTAACTACTTACTGTTTCATGAAAAAATATATATGAAGAAAAATTAAATTTTTTATTTCATAAAATTCGGGGTCTTACAACCGAGACTTACATGGTTTCCTATGATTCAATGGCAATAAATATACTCCTTAGTGGCATGGTGTTATCCAAGATTCATAAAGTTTCTTCATGCAACACAGCTAAAGAGATATGGGATATCTTAAAAGTGAACCATGAAAGAACTTCAAAAGTTAGGGAAGTAAAGCTTAGCATGCTCATGCATGATTACAAAATGTTCAAGCTTGAAAAAGATGAAACTATAAAGGAGGCGCAAGCACGATTTTTTACACTCATGAATTCCTTAAAGCTAATTTACAAATCCATTCCACAAAGTGAGATTGTAATATCCCAGATAATTTCAAGATTTTAAATAATATCTTAATTGATTTTATTAAAGGTTAAGGTTTAAACCTAGAAGGTGAGAAGGAAGATGTGTAGAAAATGGGTAAACATTTTTTTTTAACATAAATTATTTGTTAGAAATTAAATGTGAGAATATTTTAATGATGCAGGTAGATAATTTATTTAAGAAAGAAATTCAATTGAGAAGTGAAGGTGAATATATTAATATTTATATATATACACCTATAGTTGAGTTTGTTAGTCAAACAAGATGATGTGTGAAGTAAATTAAATACTTAATAAAACTAATAAATTAATTAGTTTTAGTATGGATTAAAAAGAAAAGTCATGTAATATAATTAATTGAATTAATTATATAAGTTATGAATTAAGGTTATGAGTAACAAGTAGGGAAGTGGAATATTGCCTAGAAGGACAATATTAAGAAGTTAATTAATTAAGTAATTTACTTAATTAATAAGTTGTTATAGATGTAAGCCCAATATGGAGATATTTGCATGAAATGGGTAATTAAATAAGAGAGCCAATAAAAAGTAAGTTATGTAGCCCAAACCATTAAAAGTCAAATGATGGTCAATGGTTGGGATTGAGTCATTATACATATGATCTCAAATTGATTGTAATAGAATGTCGTATCATGTATGATATGAAGACATACTAGGAATGTATAAAGATTGCGATTCTGGAATAGAAAGAGATGTTATATAATTGTAAATAAATGATTATTTAGCAATTATAATATTGTTGTAATTCATGAACAATAAGGAAAAGTAGTACTAGTGTTGAACCGGATCCGAGGTTAAAGGAACCCGGATTTGGGGTCGTCACAGAGATAAACCGTAAGCTACTTCGAGCTCTGTCCAAAAGGTTTGCATCAAAAGTAACAATTTTACAAGATTCTACTAATAGTTTTATTATGGATACATTAACCTTGTTTAGTGAATTAGAAGAATATGAACATCAATTGAAAATATATGATGAGGAGGAGGAGGAAACTCCTACAAAGAAAGTACTAGCTCTTAATGTAAGAAGTGAAGAAAAGGTAGACGATGACTCGGAATTGGAAATTGCAAGGATATCAAGGAAGCTCAAAATGTTGATTCAAAGAAAGAATGCAATAACTTCAAACAAGTTCAAAAGAAAGCAAAATGAAGATACTTGTTTCAAAAAACTCTTGTTACTTGGAGTGATAATGAATCCGACATGGAAGTTGTTGCAAACAATGAAATAACTCAAGTGTGTTTCATGGGAATTGACAATAAATAAAGTGATGAATCAAGTGAGATAACCACTTTTTATTATAATTTTTTAAAACAAGAAAATAAAAAATTAAGATAAAATAATGTATATTTAAAGGACTTGGTAAATAAATTAATGAATGAAGTCGATACATGTAACGCCCCCAAAATCCCCGCGCTTTCGATGCGGCGGACCTTGTGCGTTAATTTCATACATCTATCGACTTAACCAATGATCCCATAATCATATTGGTTGAAATAGTCTTATTTTAGACTATACATTAACAATTTCTCTTAACATTGTCCCTGGATCTTAACTTGATCTCAGTCTCATAAGTATACAAGTATCAACTTGTATTTCATCCGTATAAATGGATAAAACCATATATAACGGTTTAATTTTAACCTTAGGATTTAAATATTCTATATACGTCCACTTGTAACGGTCTCATTCGTACTACAAGTATCAATATACAAAGATATCTCTTCATATCAATAATCCTACTTATATGGTATTCAGAATAGTAATAACGAGTTATACCTGGGTCCGAGGAACCTTAACGATGGATTTGACCAGTCAACATCGCTTAGTTCTGTCTCAGATGTACAGCACTCACAAGTTATTTACCGATCCTCATCCAGATAAATAGATCATTATCAATACTATGTTAAATTTTAACAATTCTAGGTTATATCAAAATAAAGACATAACAACATTCTGATGATAATTATTTATATCATTCATTCAATATTCGGTTACATGTTTGTTTGTTCGTATTACAACAGTCATTATGACATATACAAATACAATCAATTTACATGAAAACCTAATCTATGCTGCATCTTTAAGTTCATGATCTTCTTAACGTTCATCTTTAATCTGCAAATAAGGTTTTATTCGCAAGAATGAGCACGACGGCTCAGCAAGTCTAACATACAGCACATACGCAGTTTATGCTTTCATATAAACTTTAACATGCATTGACTGAACATAATTCTCCATTTAATATCACATATAACTCGCGTTCCAACAATTTATATCACATTGACACACAAAGTGTATAAATCATGTTCGTAAATCGTAAACATAAAACATAACAGTTAGAGGGCTTGTAAACATCAGTTAAAGACTTCACATATCATCTATTGCATAATAACATAACATTACACATCTCATTTAACATTTTAACAATACTACACAAGTAGCACATAGCAAGAGTTAGAAGACTTGCCTTGAAACCGTGTTAGGGTTTTCCCGGGAAATCGTTAAACGCCTACAAAAAGGGTTACGCGATCCCGAACGTTAGTTTATCAAATTTTCCTTTTGAATAAGTCTTAGAATAACTTAACTAGACTATTTCCATAGGTGGAATCATTTCGTTAAGTGGCGAACTCAAAATCTCATTTTTAAGCCCTAAAATCCGAATGCCCCTTAAAAATTCAGCTTTGACCTCTTTTACTGCGACAGCCATAACTTTGTCGTACGAAAACATTTTGAAGTGATTCTTGAGTCTAAATTGCTTAGAATTTCATGATCTACAACTTTCATTTAGGTTACTAAGGCATATTCAGACTTTAAATTTTCGGAAATTTGCAAAAATATTCTGCGACTATATTAGACCTAACTTTCTTTGATCCGATTGGTAAAACATGATACCTCAAGCATTAATTTGCTAAGATAACATGTTCTAACACTCCGTATCACTTCATAACATAAAAATAACAAAATCATAAACCTACTTATATAAGATTTCATGATTTTTTCTCAAGAACACGAAGAACGAATCGAAGAACACGAAGAACACGAAGAACAAAGTTTCATCGTTCTTCGTTTCGACTACTAAAACTTGATGCCACAAGCATTATTTAGCAAGGCCATCATGTTTCATCATCTCATAACACTAAATTACCAAATCATAAACCTACTTATGTAGAAATTATGACTTTTGCTCAAGAACACACGAAGAACACGAAGAACGAAAAATCGTACATGGTAACGACTTATGTTCTTGAGCTTTTGGATTTCATACTTGAAATAATTTGAGCATTATAACTGCTTACATATGTGATTATAACACTTTATAATTGACAAAATTTGGTCATTATAACGACGTGTTTACTTAATTATAACAATTTATAATAATACTCTAGAACATACGAAGAACACGGAGAACGGATAAACCGTACATGGATACGACGTATGTTCTTGAACTTTAAACTATGAAATAAAATTTGACATAACAACGACTTGCTCAAGTCATAAGGAACACGGAGAACGAAAAATCGTACATGGCTACGACTTATGTTCTTGAGCCTCATCGATAAAATAAAACTTTAAGCATAATAACGATTAAGAATCGTACATTTTATTATTGCAAGCTTTAACTATTTCTTTGCAATCGATTCTTGTCTCACAAGAACTCTCTCTATATTTGCTCTTTAGCTTTCAAAATGGTAAAGAACTAATGAACTTAAGCCTTCTATTTATAGGAAAACCAAGGGTCGGGGTAGTTTGGTCATTAGTTTAAAAGACCAAGGGCCTTTTAGTCTTTTCTCCCTAGCGTTTGCATCATCGCTTACATCACCCTTCTTCTAATTGGTCAATTCATTTTCACTTGGATTTAGTTCAAAACAAATCGTGCTAGTTCTTTTTCAGTTAGTGTAATCGTGCTAGTTCTCCCTAGTTTAGTTACACTAACTTAGTTACACATAACCTAATTTGATTTCAACTAATTAATTAAATAGTATAATACATTAGTATTTATACGTATTTCTTCCGTATAATACATCGTATAATATTCGTATTCTACTGGTATGATACCTCGTATTATTCTCGTATTAATCTCGTATAATCTTTCGTATAATCCTCGTATTATACATTACAATATACTTTTATTATTCTCGTATTCCTTCCGTATTCGCTACGTATTCATCCCGTATACGTGAATAGTAATCTCCATAAATTATTTTGGGTAAAAATTTTATTGGTCAAAATGCATCTACTGTCAAAAAAAATGCTATTCAGGAATGTGAATTTTCAAAATTCGGAAGAAAAATTTCCAAATGAATAGTGTTTTACACGCTTTTCGAGTAAAACTTTTATTGGCTAAATAACATCTATACTTCATATAAATGCTATTTCGTGAAATACGATATGTCAAAATATCGAAAAGAACAGTCAAAAAGACGACAAACGTTTTCTCGTAAATCGTGATATTTTCGTCTTTTTCTCCAGAAAATTTTATTGGTTCTCTGGCATCTAAACCTCATATTATCACTATGTCGTGAAATACAAGAAGTCCTACAGATGAAAGAAACGATCAAACGAATGAAAAACGTTTCTTCGTGAATAGTGCTTTTACACGTTTTTCGAGAAAAAACTTTTATTGACTGTTACGTGTTTTCAAATCGTGGGAAGGTTGAATCATTAAACGGAATGTCAATTTGACCTTCACATTTTGCTTAAGGGCCTAGGTTATTTTCTAGGGTTTAGACCCTAGGGTTAGGGTTTAGGTTTTAACTTTTTTTCCAATTTAGGTTTTTGTTCTAAATTGACTTCTGATTTTTAATAAGTGTTAAGGTTAACTACTCAAACCAAAACACAAAATCCTACACATAGATAATTCATACAGCACATTTAAAAGCTCAATTCAAGCTTTACTAATCACATAACATATAGTTTAGGTTAAAGATTTTAACCTCTTAGTTGTATACGATCTTAGTTTCGAGTCGTATATATTCTTTCAGATAACTCAAGGTAAGCTTGAGAAATCCTTCTTTAGGTTTTGAATTGACAACCTTGCTTAAATCTTGTTAGATCACTTTTGAAATATTTGGGATATTACATTCAACCCAACTTACAGGAATTTCGTCCTCGAAATTAACTTTACAATTACTTTAGTCATTTAATATCATATTTATAAGTGCTATAAATATTCAGGATATTACATTATCTCCTTCTTATCAAAATTTCGTCCTCGAAATTATAATATAATCATCTCCAATTTACTTTTTAATATGAATTTTCTAAATTCATCTTTTACTCACATTAAACCTCTAATACTTTGATTAGGTCTGAACAAAGTTCACTTATCTCTACACATTTTCTTTCATAACTCTAGGTTTTAAACCTCTTTTCATACTCGACATTCGGTCTCATTCTTCCTTTATCTTGGATTCTTCTCACTTATACAGCGGTCAATCAAGACCTTTACCTTATTCAAAAACTATGAATACTATATAACCCATAATTTGTTTTTTAAATCATCATCCGGACTGGAAAACCATATATTGTGTAGCAATCAATTAAGATTGAGAACACTTCATACTTTGTGTAGCAATCAATTAAGATTGAGAACACCATACATTGTGTAACAATCAATTAAGATCGAGAACACACATACGTTGTACTTTAGGTGATCAACCTGTCGTACCATATTATCTTTAAAGACGCGGTTTATTGCGTCTATCGAATTCCTACGTCCGTTCTTTTTTCATAACCAAAGGTGTCTAGCCGAAACAATTGGCATTGACTCATATTTAAACCATTCAAACTTTTTGAAAAGCAATTTTATGACTGTATACCGCACCTTGCAAAGTGCGTTGATGACTCATCATGTATCATCTTCACACCAGGTTAAATGGGGTGTTGATGAATAAATCATTTTTATTCTTCACATTAAATCCGTCTAGCCAAAACAATTAGCATAGACATATGAATAACATAGCTAGTGAAGAACTAACAAAATTTTCTAGTTTAACTAGTGAACCACTCTTTTCAAAGGCACACAAGTGCGAATATAACCATGAAGATCTAGCATAGCTAGAAGATTTTTTTTTTTTAAATACCCTCAATCCTCTATCTTTTCCGTTATTCTCTAACCATAACACAAGTTTTTCAAATATATAGTAATATAGTAAACTGATTGGTTGTATTAAACCAAGTACAAACAAATATATTAGTTCCCCTTCTCATCAACACGGAATTGAAATGTCTCAGCGCACATTGGTACTGATCAATATCGCACTGAATAGACAAATCGTAGCCGCATCTCAGAAGTCAGTTCGACTAACATATCATAGCCCAAGTCCATAACAAGGTTCGTTCGCTCAGTAACTAACATACAAATATTTTTAAAACTATAGTTATGACGTAACAACTACTAACTAGTCAATATACATATGAGAAAAGAATCACCTTCTCAAAATATACACAAAGAAGAGTTTGACATAAGATTTTAATTTACTTATCAATATAGCAAACTGAGTTATTCCTCCACCCAAGAACTAATGAATCAGTTCCCCGTCTCATCAACACTGTCCTCAAATGATTTCATTCAGTGTGTAACCCGCTTTGAGAACACTGACCATGAATCATTCATACCAACAATGTAGTTAGATCGGTTCTCTGAAGCATTTTAAACTCTTTCCCATACAAGAGAGTCGTTCTACTCAGTTTTACCAATATGAGTTTTCAATTGAAATCCCTAATCGTTCTATAACTATTTTAGTCACTTTCTTTTCTTAATTCATTCCTTCAACATTTACATTCCTTATGAGTTTACTCATCTCTTTTCTTAGGTATAATTAAACATAATACCAAACACACCATTTCATTTTTATGAAACAGTTCCACATAAAAACCAATAAGATTATTTTATCTTATTACTTGCTTTGAGAACTCATTATGAGTTCATTTATCTTCAGATATTCTCGTAAAGAGTTTATCTTTATTCATTATATTTCTTTTCACATAATAATTTTTATGTATTAAGATTTAATAAGATTTATGCATATCTTTTAATTATTTACAGACTCTTCACAAGTCCATTTCTTCTTAATCCATCAGATTATACTCCAAGGTACTTGTTACCTCGAAACTATAATCCACTGCTCTGATACCAACTGTAACGCCCCCAAAATCCCCGCGCTTTCGATGCGGCGGACCTTGTGCGTTAATTTCATACATCTATCGACTTAACCAATGATCCCATAATCATATTGGTTGAAATAGTCTTATTTTAGACTATACATTAACAATTTCTCTTAACATTGTCCCTGGATCTTAACTTGATCTCAGTCTCATAAGTATACAAGTATCAACTTGTATTTCATCCGTATAAATGGATAAAACCATATATAACGGTTTAATTTTAACCTTAGGATTTAAATATTCTATATACGTCCACTTGTAACGGTCTCATTCGTACTACAAGTATCAATATACAAAGATATCTCTTCATATCAATAATCCTACTTATATGGTATTCAGAATAGTAATAACGAGTTATACCTGGGTCCGAGGAACCTTAACGATGGATTTGACCAGTCAACATCGCTTAGTTCTGTCTCAGATGTACAGCACTCACAAGTTATTTACCGATCCTCATCCAGATAAATAGATCATTATCAATACTATGTTAAATTTTAACAATTCTAGGTTATATCAAAATAAAGACATAACAACATTCTGATGATAATTATTTATATCATTCATTCAATATTCGGTTACATGTTTGTTTGTTCGTATTACAACAGTCATTATGACATATACAAATACAATCAATTTACATGAAAACCTAATCTATGCTGCATCTTTAAGTTCATGATCTTCTTAACGTTCATCTTTAATCTGCAAATAAGGTTTTATTCGCAAGAATGAGCACGACGGCTCAGCAAGTCTAACATACAGCACATACGCAGTTTATGCTTTCATATAAACTTTAACATGCATTGACTGAACATAATTCTCCATTTAATATCACATATAACTCGCGTTCCAACAATTTATATCACATTGACACACAAAGTGTATAAATCATGTTCGTAAATCGTAAACATAAAACATAACAGTTAGAGGGCTTGTAAACATCAGTTAAAGACTTCACATATCATCTATTGCATAATAACATAACATTACACATCTCATTTAACATTTTAACAATACTACACAAGTAGCACATAGCAAGAGTTAGAAGACTTGCCTTAAAACCGTGTTAGGGTTTTCCCGGGAAATCGTTAAACGCCTACAAAAAGGGTTACGCGATCCCGAACGTTAGTTTATCAAATTTTCCTTTTGAATAAGTCTTAGAATAACTTAACTAGACTATTTCCATAGGTGGAATCATTTCGTTAAGTGGCGAACTCAAAATCTCATTTTTAAGCCCTAAAATCCGAATGCCCCTTAAAAATTCAGCTTTGACCTCTTTTACTGCGACAGCCATAACTTTGTCGTACGAAAACATTTTGAAGTGATTCTTGAGTCTAAATTGCTTAGAATTTCATGATCTACAACTTTCATTTAGGTTACTAAGGCATATTCAGACTTTAAATTTTCGGAAATTTGCAAAAATATTCTGCGACTATATTAGACCTAACTTTCTTTGATCCGATTGGTAAAACATGATACCTCAAGCATTAATTTGCTAAGATAACATGTTCTAACACTCCGTATCACTTCATAACATAAAAATAACAAAATCATAAACCTACTTATATAAGATTTCATGATTTTTTCTCAAGAACACGAAGAACGAATCGAAGAACACGAAGAACACGAAGAACAAAGTTTCATCGTTCTTCGTTTCGACTACTAAAACTTGATGTCACAAGCATTATTTAGCAAGGCCATCATGTTTCATCATCTCATAACACTAAATTACCAAATCATAAACCTACTTATGTAGAAATTATGACTTTTGCTCAAGAACACACGAAGAACACGAAGAACGAAAAATCGTACATGGTAACGACTTATGTTCTTGAGCTTTTGGATTTCATACTTGAAATAATTTGAGCATTATAACTGCTTACATATGTGATTATAACACTTTATAATTGACAAAATTTGGTCATTATAACGACGTGTTTACTTAATTATAACAATTTATAATAATACTCTAGAACATACGAAGAACACGGAGAACGGATAAACCGTACATGGATACGACGTATGTTCTTGAACTTTAAACTATGAAATGAAATTTGACATAACAACGACTTGCTCAAGTCATAAGGAACACGGAGAACGAAAAATCGTACATGGCTACGACTTATGTTCTTGAGCCTCATCGATAAAATAAAACTTTAAGCATAATAACGATTAAGAATCGTACCTTTTATTATTGCAAGCTTTAACTATTTCTTTGCAATCGATTCTTGTCTCACAAGAACTCTCTCTATATTTGCTCTTTAGCTTTCAAAATGGTAAAGAACTAATGAACTTAAGCCTTCTATTTATAGGAAAACCAAGGGTCGGGGTAGTTTGGTCATTAGTTTAAAAGACCAAGGGCCTTTTAGTCTTTTCTCCCTAGCGTTTGCATCATCGCTTACATCACCCTTCTTCTAATTGGTCAATTCATTTTCACTTGGATTTAGTTCAAAACAAATCGTGCTAGTTCTTTTTCAGTTAGTGTAATCGTGCTAGTTCTCCCTAGTTTAGTTACACTAACTTAGTTACACATAACCTAATTTGATTTCAACTAATTAATTAAATAGTATAATACATTAGTATTTATACGTATTTCTTCCGTATAATACATCGTATAATATTCGTATTCTACTGGTATGATACCTCGTATTATTCTCGTATTAATCTCGTATAATCTTTCGTATAATCCTCGTATTATACATTACAATATACTTTTATTATTCTCGTATTCCTTCCGTATTCGCTACGTATTCATCCCGTATACGTGAATAGTAATCTCCATAAATTATTTTGGGTAAAAATTTTATTGGTCAAAATGCATCTACTGTCAAAAAAAATGCTATTCAGGAATGTGAATTTTCAAAATTCGGAAGAAAAATTTCCAAATGAATAGTGTTTTACACGCTTTTCGAGTAAAACTTTTATTGGCTAAATAACATCTATACTTCATATAAATGCTATTTCGTGAAATACGATATGTCAAAATATCGAAAAGAACAGTCAAAAAGACGACAAACGTTTTCTCGTAAATCGTGATATTTTCGTCTTTTTCTCCAGAAAATTTTATTGGTTCTCTGGCATCTAAACCTCATATTATCACTATGTCGTGAAATACAAGAAGTCCTACAGATGAAAGAAACGATCAAACGAATGAAAAACGTTTCTTCGTGAATAGTGCTTTTACACGTTTTTCGAGAAAAAACTTTTATTGACTGTTACGTGTTTTCAAATCGTGGGAAGGTTGAATCATTAAACGGAATGTCAATTTGACCTTCACATTTTGCTTAAGGGCCTAGGTTATTTTCTAGGGTTTAGACCCTAGGGTTAGGGTTTAGGTTTTAACTTTTTTTCCAATTTAGGTTTTTGTTCTAAATTGACTTCTGATTTTTAATAAGTGTTAAGGTTAACTACTCAAACCAAAACACAAAATCCTACACATAGATAATTCATACAGCACATTTAAAAGCTCAATTCAAGCTTTACTAATCACATAACATATAGTTTAGGTTAAAGATTTTAACCTCTTAGTTGTATACGATCTTAGTTTCGAGTCGTATATATTCTTTCAGATAACTCAAGGTAAGCTTGAGAAATCCTTCTTTAGGTTTTGAATTGACAACCTTGCTTAGATCTTGTTAGATCACTTTTGAAATATTTGGGATATTACAATACATTACTATATGAAAATAAAGAAATTGAACAACAGAAGTCATCTCAAGAAGATAATATTTTAATTGCTAAAAATGATTTCTTAGAAAACCAAAACAAAATTCTTTTCAACAAAGTTAATTATTTGAATAATGAAGTTGAAAAAGTAACCAAATAAATAGCAATAAGAGATATTTGTATCGATGTTTTTAATGATAATACACATATTGAAAACACTTCAACTAATGAATTACAAAAAGAGATAAAATCATTAAAATCGTCATTGGCTAAATTTGTTCAAGAGGAAGAAAACTTAACTATCATGTTGGGTAAATAAAGACATTGCTATAAAAAATAAGGAATTGGTTATAATAAAACACATAAAAAGAGTGATGTAAAAATGTTAAAATCTAGATCACATGTTAAATTAAATTATTGCTCTCCTTTTACTATTAAAAATTATGGAATTAAAGGGCATTTAAATGTTAAATGTAACAGGAAAATTAAGAAAGTATGGATTAAGAAAAGTGATTTGCATGCGACTAACCCAAGTAAACCCAAAAAGATATGGGTACTAAGAAGATAAAATATATTTTGTAGGTGTGTCTCAAAGAGAAAGAGATGAGGATGCACGAAACGGCTTGAACGTTGCTACAAGAGAAAACTACTGCAGTTCCAGTAAGTTAAATAGTTCAGGATAGTATACCGGGTATAAATAAACAACAGACTAGATTAGCAGAACAAAAAGAACCTGAAAAAGAAATGGTACAAGTAGATGAAGAGCCTTCAAATTCTGATCATATTCAACACAAATAGTATGTGCATAAATTAATTGACTTAAATGTGCACTTATAGTATGTGCATATTTAATCTTCTAAGCACATGCATAGTTTAAATTCTTAATTGATCTACATGTGCATAATTTAATCATATGCATGATTTAAATTAATACATGTTTCCTAGTCTATTTTAGGCTAATAATAGTTATTGAATATTTTGATGGAACTAAATGAGTTAATTATATATTTTGCTATGTTAAAATATATATGTGCTAAAAGGTAGTTTATTCCTTTTAACTAATGACAAAAGGAAAAAAAATAGAATTATAATTAAATTAGAGTTACTTAAATTTTTATTCATGATGGATATTTAATTCTAACTCTCTATTTTTTATAACAAAGGGTGGAGACTAAATTGTGCAGGTTGACATTTGATGATTTTATATGCACTACTTGATTATTAATTTTTTTTGTATGATAACAAAGGGGGAGAGATATATTTGTCTGACTGTTATATTGCTTGTTGTATCAATTATGTTGCTGCCAAGAATGATACAAGAAGATATGAAGTATGTTTTACATATATGCATGGTTTTAAGGAGAGCTATATTTATTGTGTTGTCATCATAAAAAAGGAAGAGAATATTGACTTGGTTATGTTCCAACCTTATGTTTTGATGATAACTTTATTATTGATCTAAAGCCTTGCAGTTTTGTATATGCAGGTGTCTTGAGCATGATAAAAACAATGATACATCAGACTGAATTGACACTGTAACACTAAGTAAAAGTTATCATGAGAAGCTACTTGGATTGAAGATATAGAGCTAATGTTTTGAGTCTTTAGGATATCAATGTAAGATTCTAGCTTTAATTGTATCTCAATCAAGGCTCTAGGTTTTTCGCATGTTAAATTTGCATTGATCATGAAAATAATTTTAAAATTAATTAATTATGAAAATAATTAATTAAGCCTTTATAAATTAAAAAAGATGCGGGTTCTTTAATATTGAAAAAATTGCTTTGAAAGTTAATTTGATCTATTCCCAATATGGACATTTGACCTAGTTATAATTAATTCAATTAGTTTAAATTTCTTATGTTGTCAAATCTGCTATATTAAAAAAGAGTTTTCTAAAAAAACTATACTTCATATACTCTCTTCAAGCACTATCATTTTTCTATGAAGCATATCAAACTACAGTGTATCAAGTAATATCAATGCATTTACAGCTTTGTGAAAATCTGAGCTTAACTGGTAATATCTTTTCATAATACTTTGATCATTGTATTAGTTGAGCCTTGAATTGTTGATATAATCATTGCTTTGATTATAGTTTATTTTGTAATCACTCTTTGATTATTCCAATGTTATTTAATAGACTAAGTGTGTAGTATATTGAGTTATTACAAACAAGTTCCAAGTGAGTATAAGTGCTTGGGGACGATAAGTCCTCAAGGTAAGCATAAGTGCTTGAGGTGCATAGGTTTACACGAGGTAAGCAAAGGTGCTCAGGGAGGATTGATCCTCAAATGTTGTGAAAATTTATTTTGTAAAAGAGGTTTAATTATAAACCAAGTTGATTAATAAAAGTGTCTCCAATACTAGTTGGTATTTAACATAGAGTAGGCCACTAGAATAGAGGTTAAGGGCCGAACTACGTAAAAAATAATTGTGATCATGTCATTGATTGCTTGACATTATTCGTTCATTACATTTTTAATTTTTAATTATGAAACGGAATCTGAATACTTTGATATATATATATTTCAACATAAAATTATTTATTTTAACTCGTGTCTTTATTTGGTACTAGTAAATTAATTTCTAAAATCGATGCAATAAATAGTTTTCTGTCATAGTCGTATAACATGTTGAATTAGTTAATATAGTAGACTGCATTCTTGACAAAATGTTTAAATTACAAAAATTAGATATTATTTGCTCCACACTTATTCAACTCCCCTTCTAAGTATGCCTATCTGAATTTCACAGTTGTGATTAGAAAAGTCTATTATGAGCCAATGTAGTGTATACACTACAAGAAATTATAGATGTAGTGAAGGAAATTTTGTGAAGGAATTCGTGCCTCCACATGAAGAGTTTTCTAGCATAGGAATAGAAAAGGAAAAAAATAGTAACAATATAGTTATTAGCGAAAGAAATATATGCTTTACAATTTATATTTTTTCTCTCACAAAATTGAGGTGGTAGAAGGATACTTGGTGCCAATTTATGATAAAATTTGTGAGGAAAAAATTTATTAATAAATGAATTATTACTCACTATATATTATTGTTCAGAGATTTTTTGTAAGAGATAAAACTGGTCATTGTTTTGTTCTAAATAAAAAATTTAGAATTAATTGTGGTGAATATAAATTGTAATATAAATACATTTAATTTTTTACACTAACAAATTTATTTTTAATAATTTTTTAAGTAACTTATAATATCGACTATTTCTTTAATCAAAGTAAATAAATTTACAATAATTTAAACTTTAAAATTTCATACATTGACCATGAAAAAAAAAAAGAGATAGGGCTCTTATGTGTAATAGAACACAAATGCTAAAAAAATACTCATCTATTCTACAGAAAGATTTAACTTTGAGTTTATTCTTAGTTAATTTATGGTATCTTACAATTCAAATTGTAATATAATTAATTTTTTAAAATATAATTTTATTCATAATAATACTTTTTAAATAAGTTATAATATTAAATGTTTTATTAATTAAAATATTAAGTTACAGTAATTCAAAATTTAAAATATTGTAAATTGATAATAAAAAATTATAATAATTAAGACTCTTTTTGTGGAACATATCACAAATATGTTAAATTATTACTTTTCTGTTCTATAAAAGAGATATTTCAGTTTATTATTAACTAATTAATGACATCCTAAAATTTAAATTTATTTAAGTTTTTGAAATAATAATTTTATTTATAATATTACTTTTTAAAGAGTTTATAATATTGGTTGTTTTTTTAAGTTAAAATCAAACAATTTTGTTAGGAACAAACTCCCTAATTCAAGAGTTGTGTACTTGACGTGGAAAAGGAGTTAGACGTAAAACAAAGACCAATTTAAGTTTCTCCTCTCCACCTTGAACCAAAATTCATACACGGATGTTTCAATCGAAGAGGTGCATGCACAGATGTTTCAATCAGGGAGGTGTGTGTTAGATCATGTAATTTATTTATTATTCCTAAATGATCATGGTTGTTATAAGGAGATAATTACTGTTACTAAGATAGTTTTATAAGGAGATAATTATTGTTATTAAGATATCTTTGGATGATAGAGTTTGTATCATAAACAAACTCATTGATGTACTTGTTATATAAAGTGTAACCATACAGCAGTGCAATATACAAGTAAAACAACAATTAATATTCTGCTTTAATTTGGTATCAAAGCCAAAGATCATGGACTCTACTTCCGCCTCTCGTGTTGCTTCCTCTTCCATTATTCAAACATCCTCACCACTCCTCTCTCAAGCAAACACCTACTTATCTATTAAACTCAACAATTCCAACTATCTTTATTGGAAAACCATGATCACGCAGTATTTAATTGGGCATGATCTCATGCCTTTTATCGACGTGCAATGTGCAATCGGTGCCCTCCTGAAACTAACTGCAATCCTTGAAGTCCCTGAATCTACTCAAGCCACCACTACTACAGTCAACAATCCGGAGTATGAAACCTGGAACAAACAAGATCAAAAAATAGTCAGTATATTACTATCAACTCTCCATCCAGATCTTATCCATCTCATTGTTGATTGCACTACTTCAAAAGAAGTTTGGGATAGTCTTAAAGCTGCACTTGCATCCCCCTCTAAAACAAGGGTTCTTCATCTCCACCTCAGTTTACAAAAACTAGATCAAGAGAAAGATAATCTCTCTATCACTACTTATCTACAAAAGGCAAAAGAAATTGCAGATGAATTGGCCGGTATAGGTAAGCCATGATCTCAATCAGAACTTAATCTATATATTTTCAAAGGCCTTCGTACTGAATTTGATGATTTCATCACTAATCTTGCCACTCGATCCAAGCCTGTTTCATTCAATGAATTACATTCACTCTTACTTAGCCATGAATTCTTTCTGTGCCAATCACTTCTACTCCACCCGAACTGCAACAATCTGCCGTTCATGTCACTCAAAAGATGAACAAAGCCTATCACACCATAATTCTGACAAAATGTACTTCTTCAACAATCATCAATCCTAGGTTCACCACCCTTAACATTACTTCCTTCCATTTTAGTTCATACACCTTCTCATTCAAGCAAAACACAAACAAGTCATACACCCAACATGTCCACTTCTACTACTATTCGTAGTCCAGTTCTTATTCCTTCAGCTCTTAAAGCACTCAAGGAATTAATTTAGTAGTTGATCTTAACAATTCATCTGATACTGCTGCTCCATCTCCACATATTGTTGCCAAACACACTCATCCATACAACACTCGATCGAAGTCCCTCGGAGGTCCATTACATACTTTTACTGCCACTATTGATTCCAAACCAATCCATTATTGTTACAATTGCTAAGAAATCACCGGAATGGTGGGATGCCATGCAGCAAGAGCTAAATGCTCTACTTGACAATAATACATGGACCTTCTCCGCATATGAATATCATCACTTGTAAGTGGATTTTTCGAATTAAAAATAACTCAGATGGATCTTTGCAACAATACCAAGCTGGATTTAATCAACAATAAGGTGTTGATTTTGATGAAACATTCTCCCCTGTGGTCAAAGCAACAACAATTCGGTTAATTTTATCTATATCATATTCTGCCGGTTGGACAATTAATCAGTTGGATGTACAAAATGCCTCTTTGCATGGTACACTTGATGAACAAATATTTATGCAACAGCCCCCAGTTTTTAAAGATCCCACAAAGCCAAATTATGTTTGCTAGCTAAATAAACCTCTCTATGGTCTCAAACAAGCACCTAGAGCTTGGTTTCATAAACTTACAAGCTTTCTCCAATCAAAAGAATTTTTCGGCTCTCACACTGATGCTTCCTTATTTATATATAAATCTATCAGTTGTACTTTATCTACTTATCTACGTTGATGACATAATTATCACAGGAAACTCTTCTACTTCTATACATGAAATGATTACCCCCATTAGGTGGAGAATTTGCTATCAAAGATCTTGGCTATATTCATTACTTCTTGGGCATTGAAGCTAATCTCACCTCCAAAGGGCAACATCTCTCCCAAAGCAGATACATTAATGATCTTCTACTTAAATATGGTATGAGGGATGCATCTGCCGTTCAAACTCCTATGGCTACCTCTAATGTACTCTGCAAATCTGGTGAACTTCTTGATGACGTTACAGCTTAAAGGAAATTGGTTGGAGCCTTACAATATCTGACTCTCACCAGGCCGGACATCACTTTTGCTGTTAATAAAGTGTGTCAATTTATGCATGCGCCAACAACACTCCACTTCACAGCTGCCAAACGTATTCTTCGATACCTTAAGGGTACCTCCAAACAACACTTTTACTTCGAAAGTCCACTAACAATCAAGTTCAATTTTTTTGTGATAGTGACTGGGCGGCTGCCCCTATGATAGGCGTTCCACGGAGGATTTTGCATATATGTCGGAGTAAATCCCATTGCATGGGTTTCCAAGAAACAAAGAACAGTGTCTCGATCCTCTACAGAGGCAGAATATAAAGCTATTGCAGATGGGGCTGCGGAAACTGTCTGGCTATGTTCTTTAATGCGTGAACTAGGTTTATACTCTTCTCATTCACCTATTATTTGGTGTGATAATGTTGGGGCCTTATATCTCACCTCTAATCCAGTTTTTCATGCTCGAACAAAGCATGTTGAAATCGATTTTCATTTTGTGCGGGAGCTTGTATCTAGAAAACAATTATGTGCTCGGTTCATTTGCAGTGATGATCAACTGACAGATATTATGACAAAGCCTCTAAGCAGGTCCCGATTCACGTTCATTGCTAGCAAACTGATATCTTCCAGACCGATATCAGTTTGAGGGAGGGTGTTAGATTATGTAATTTATTTATTATTCCTAAATGATAATGGTTGTTATAAGGAGATAATTACGGTTACTAAGATAGTTTTATAAGCAGATAATTATTGTTATTAACATAGCTTTGGATGATAGAGTTTGTATCATAAACAAACTCATTGATGTACTTGCTATATAAAGTGTAACCATACAGCCGTGCAATATACAAGTAAAACAACAATTAATATTCTGCCTTAATTGTGTGGGCTAGGTTTTTCTCTACCTATAATTTATGCGGGACGAATGAAAATCTTAGTGCCAACTTTTGCAGCAATTAGCGAGATTGATAATTGATTTTGTGAATGTTTCCTGTAGCTAAAGGGATTAACATTAATCCCAAAATCCACCACCCCTACCCCCCCCCCCCCCCCCCTAATTGATTTTGTGAATGTTTCCTGTAGCTAAAGGGATTAACATTAATCCCAAAATCCACCACCCCTACCCCCCCCCCCCCCCCCCCCCCCCCAAATGACCAGCTTCTCATATGTTTGTGTTTATGCCTATGATTTAGTTGATTTCACTTGTTCATTTTTATGCTGAATTGCCAATGTTTCCCATTTATGAGTTAAGTTAAATTATTAGTACTGTTTTTGGTTGGTTTGTTGGATCAAACAGGTCACTGTTGCTTACAACAAAGATCCAAGCCCTATAAAGTTGAATTTAGTTGTTGGTGCTTATTGAACTGAGGTTAGTTTCTCCATAAATTATACTGGTTTTATTCACACAAGCAGACGTATATATAGTTGGATCACCGATGTATAATTTTGCTGGCTTATCAATTCATGTTTAATAACGGGAAGGAAAACCTCTTGTTCTTAATGTGGTGAGAAAAGCAGAGCAGATGCTTGTGAATGATCAGTAAGTTCGTTTGTCAATATAATTGATTGGTGGAGAAATTCAAATGATTTAAATGTTGATCTATGTTAGATTTTCTCCATGAATGAACTCCATTAATAAACTCTTAGAGTGAACAAGGAGAATAGCTATGAAACTGTATATTTTCATTAAGAAAGAACTAGAAGCTATTACAAGTATTCATACCTGTGGCAAGGCTTCCAACTTACTATTAACTTGAGTTAACAATCTGTAAATCTATTACTAACTTCTAACTGCAGTATACTAACTATAGTTAAAAGTTTGCTGTACTGATTTTGCTACTGTGTGATGCACTTGCATTGTGCTCCATACGTCTAGCTGTCATTGTCAGGGCAGTTGCTAACTTGTTCCTCAATACCATAGGTTGCAATGCTGCTATTGTATCATGTGCACACTTGTTGCACCAGTGTGCACATTTGAGTGTATAGCAGCTGTATTTGCTGCACTGCTACTTGAGCGGTTATTAACTAAGCATGCTGCATTAGTTTTATTAATCTACAATTTTTTGTGATTCAGGTCTCTAACTAAAGAGTATCTTCCAATTATTGTTCTGGCTGATTTTAATGGTAAGTTAGTGGTATAAGCATAGGCCCTGTTCATAAGAAGGATGTCATGAATGCCAGTGTAATGCTTGAGAAGATGAAAGAGTACGCCACCATCTTGGCCTTTGATGTTAAAGTGACGCCAGAGGTTCGGGAGCTTGCAGATGAATATGGTGTCAAAATATTTATTGCTGATATCATTTACCACTTGTTTGATCAGTTTAAGGCCTATATATATTGACACTTTGAAGGTGGAAAAGAAGAAGGAAGCTGCTAAGGATGCAGTATTTCCTTGTGTTCTAAAGATTATGCCAAACTGCATTTTTAACAAGAAGGATCCAATTGTTTTGGGTGTTGATGTTCTTGAGGGAAATTCTAAGGTACGTTTTTTTCAAATGATTTGCCATTGCTAAGTTCAATTGTTGTTATTATGAATAATAATGTGAGTTTGTTGATCACTACTTGCATGATTTAATGGAATAAGCCTGTAGCTCTCACCTATCACCCCAAAAAAAACACCTGTAGAGCTCTCAATACAAGGTTTTGTTGTATGGAATTTACTTTGCCCTTAATAAGTGCATATATTACTGGATGAAGCTGATCAAATTCCATCCATAAGGTCTTAATAATAATTTGGCCACTTCAGCAACCTACAGGTACAAGCTTTAGATAATCTTACGCGTCTTGGCCTCTCTTTTTTTTGTGGTATAAGAAGAAAGTTTATTAAAAGAAAAGAGAGGATATAATAAACAGGGGGACAAGAAGTCTCTGCCCTCGTTGGACAAAAGAAAAACATGTCCTAAAGAGAACTTAAACGAGTGCACGCCTTCAAAGCCTACACAAATCGGTGCCAAAGGTACCCCAAGAGAAGCACCTATCATTCAGCAACTATAAAGATATGCAGCTCCCTCTAAACAGTCTTGCATTTACACTAATTCCAAATCCCCCACAAAACTAAATAGGAAGCACACCTCAGTAGGATTTTGGCATCCGTGTTGCATCCATATATCCTCGAGAAGGAATTAAAACCATATTTCCTTTCAAATAACCATTCGAAAAACCGTTTATTGGCTGCATCTGAGTCCTTGATAGGTAATGAATATTGTCTAGAATTGGGTATTATTGTGTATAGTTGATTTTAGTTTTTGCAAGAAATTGACATGGAATCTGAACTTGACTTTTTCCTTGTACAAATATCCTGCATCTTGCTGTCAAATGTTACTTCTTGGTCCTGAATTGACAGAATCCTTTACCCTGTTCAAACTTCAGAGCTGTAGTCATTATGATTTTGACTCCTGTGAATGCCCGGCTTAGAATAACTATAAAATTTAAGATTAATAACGGTTATCTTTTAACGTATGAAATTCGAATTTCTGGGTTTTCACTAATTTAGTCGTCGACGTGATCCATATCTTTTAATCACACAACTGCTTTAAGAACCAAAAATCAATTGCTTTAAGATCCAAAAATGAATTCTTTTTTCATGATATTTCTTATACTATATGTGTTTCATAAAACTTTCTTATTTCATGTCCTTCAGCATGCATGAATCATAAATATCGTTATGTTGCCGGATCATGATAATGAAGCACTCCATTTGTGGTTATGGATTGCAAGTTCAGTGTAATATGGGGATAATTCTTAGTTTTGTACCCATTAATTTCATATGTTGTTCTCCTAATACTTACATATATGAATTATATATTTTTTGAGGTTTCTTTGTATTTTTCAAGTGTATAATATTCTTTTGAAAATAATATTATTAATTTTTACAATAGGTTGATTGAAATATATATATTTTTTTGCTATTTATATTTAAATGAGATTTTAAATTTAATTATGTTTATAGATTTATGCAATTTATTAATAAATATAAAACTAAATAAATTAAAAATAAATTATAATTCGCGAATAAATTTTTCTCCCAATAAATTAAAAAAAAATATCTTTCACAATGTATCGTATCATTCACAAAATATACGTAGTCACTAAACAGGCCCACAACACGACTTTTTGCCATCGAGTTCCGTGTTACAGTATTGCTTTTAGTCAATTGCCAATTGTTATCATCAGAGTTTGAAATATATGAAGACATAAAGAAGAATAGGAATTGATGGGTAGCCCCGAAAATATCTCTTAATAGTTTAAATTTATAAATATATCTTTAATTTTAATACAGACTAAAAATATATATATTTAATTAATTTTTTAACCAATTAAAGTAATATAATAAAACTAATGGGTTGATTCTTTTCGTTCTCTTAAACCAACTTCAAAATGTGAAAAATTAATTATTGCAGTCGTTTTATAAAATAACCTCGTTTATTAAAAAATAAATAAATAATTGTTTCACAAAAGGAGTAAAGTGCATGAAACTAAAGCCGTTGAATTAGAAAATAGGATGAATTTAACTCCCTGTCATACACAAGTATTAACACAAAATAAGACAAAATAGCTTGAAAAATATTATTTTCGTTCTAAATTATAAGATTAATATTAACTTTTAAAAAGTCAATTTGAGATATTTTTAAATTCAAAGTTGATATGAATTTATAATTAGTAGTATTTTTTGTTTTGAATTTATCAATTCCCAAATGAATATTATGAATTGTCCAAAAAATACTACTAGTTATAAATTTTATTATTTTGAAATCTAAAATGAATCATGAAAATTTTGAACTTGAAAATATTTTAAATTAATTTTTTAAAAATTAATAATGATCTTATAATTTATAACCGGCGGAGTATAATTAAAAGATATAAGCATTATACAGAATGACAAAGTAGGTACAATGATCAATTTGTTCCAGAGAATGAACAAACATTTCCCCATTAGAACCAACAATTTCTCCCATTCGCAATAGTTGATTTAACTGCAGTGCTTGTCACAGCCCGCCCTGTACCCCGAGTCACAGGCTGGTATCGCAGCGCACAACTGACATCAAGATCAAATTTACAAGACGAGCAATGGAAGTAGAAGGCACGGCCTTGGTCACCGCAACCATCGCACATAAACTCACCTATTTCGTAAGGTGAATTTGTGACTAAAATGCGAGGGTGGGAGGGATGTTTAATGGTTCTTGATAACTCATAAGAAAGATTGGTGCAGTTGCATTTGGTGACTGCGTAGCCTGAAAGGAGTTTCTCGCAACATGAGCATATTGTTTCGTCGGCCTCGTCTATTGTTGAGAGATGCAAAGCGTGGGGGTGGCTGGAATGCTTCATCTCTGTCTTTTCTGGCATTCTGTTTTTGTGGTGTGCGCGTGCGTGCAGGTTGATTAGAATGAGTATGTTCGGGTACCAACATTTATAACGTTTGTAACGATAGTATTTAGTGTGATAATGAAAGATGTTATACTACCATGGTATTGAAAATTTAGCCGTGTTGGGTTTAAGTTACGCTCATGGCAGTGGAATTCTGGAAGGATCATCTTTTGGTTGACTTCACAATTGTTGGATCAATGATGGGCTCCCACCATTCAACCATATTGAAATATAGCAAGGTCTACCACCAATAACGCATTGGAATATGTTAACTACTTCATATTATAATCTCCGTATATAATGGGAGATAATATATAATGGAACAGGAGCCGGTAACATCAGCCTTGTGATTGTATCATAAATCTTTCTTCATTTTTATCTTTGCCAGTTTAGTTATTTTGAACAAAAAATTAAGTCTCTAAAATTTTGATATTTTTACTTCATGCCCCTCTTAAATTTATAAAAAATAACTGAAATACATATAATATTATATGAAAAAATATATGAAAGCACATATAATATAGTATATATTTTTTCATATAATATATTTTTATGAAAAAAATATATGACAGTACTTTATCTGTTTCAAATATAAGAGTTGTTTTAATATTTTACGATCAATTTAAAATAAGAGTAAATTTTGTAAATATATTACTCTTCTCATTTTTTTGAGTATATTATACGAATACTAAATTTTAAGGTCTCTCTTTGCTCCACTTTATGCACTATATAAAGGGTTCGTTTTCATTTCAATTAAATTGTATAAAATTGTTCACAAATTTTGGAGCAGGAGTGGTGCTTCTGAACTCTACTATATTTTTCGTAACTTTATAGTATTATGTTCTGGCTACCCAAAAAATATAAATTTGATTTCGTCGCTGTGATAAAAGTGAATGTTGAGAGATATTGGATATTTTACATGTTTTGCATTTTGCATTGTTTAAGGTGGGTCCGATTACCATAAAATTAACGTTGGTCAATTGATTAATACAGTATCGACACGAAGTCGAAAGTTATTCTTTCTTTTTGCATATCAACACTGTATTAATTAATTGACCAAAATTAATTTTATGATAACCGAATTCGTCCAAGATGGCTAATGGAACATCACGGAAATGGGATGGGATGGAATGTAACGTTTCCATTATGTCAAATCGTATCCTAAAAATGGTCAGGAATGAGTGAGTTCTAGGAAAGGGGCTTGCCGGGTTGGTAATCATTTTTCCAATGAATATACAAATAAGAAAAAAAATATATTAAGATGCCTATCTCACAACCATAGGTGTCACATAGTTCTTGATGAGTTATACATAGACTACGTTTAGGTTGGTATAATGACTACCATACGTGGTCTTAGCATACATATACAATCAAGCAGGGCGAATTCAGAATTTTATTTCAGCAAGAGCAAATTTTAACAAATGTATTCTCGCCTCTTTAATCATCAATATCAATTCTAAATAGATAACAATATAAGCAATATCGGCAATATATGTGACGCCCCCAAATCTGGGCCCACACAGCCTAAACTTGAGTCGTCAAAAGACTACAACAAAATTATTACAACAAAGCACAACGTACAACAATACAGTGTATAATAATACACAACTAAGTCTTCACTATTATTGCCACACTATTTTACAAAACGTGAAGACTATGATAACTATTCCTCGGACCCTCACTCCATTCCCCGGCTAAACCCTGTTATGTTTTCATCTCCTGTTGAAAAACAATGGAACAAAAGAAAGGGTGAGCTCAAATAGCCCAGTAAGAAATATCATGACTAAGATAATGACGAATAAATTATCATTAGCCTTCAACAGTTGAGTTCTTGATAGAATACAATAGACTACAAGGTTTATATCAAAAACTGTAGTTAAATTCTTAAACAATGTTCAGATCAATAATAGCAGCGGAATGAGCAATCTATTAGAAGAATAATGCAGACTATAATGTCCACTCGCTTCTCTTTTTCGTAAAAACATCATCAACTTTTATCATCTGAAATACCATTAGTCATGATAATATAAATCCACAGTTCCTGATCATAATCATGCACATCAACAGTTCATCTTTGCACTACGGGCCAAAGATATTCAATATAGCACCAACGATCATGATTATACCAGATTCAGCCTTTGGTCATAATCATACCAAACAACAGTTCATCTTTGCACTACGGCCAAAGAGAACATTCACCACGTGTCATAAAAGACACCGAACAGATGTATCGCCTTTAACCTATTATATCACATTTAACCTATCATATGTTCAACAAATATATCACATTTGTGCCCCCGGCCACAGATATTCACAACAGCTTGATTTTTGGATGATTAGAATGATATAAATGATGAACAGAAGAAATAGGATAACAATAAGTATCGGAAGTTTACTTTGTACAGATTCAAATAATGTCCAAATTGTCAACATAATGTGGAGTGAAATTTAAAAATGATATTCAAGATCCACAGTTCAGAATAACGGTTACAATTCAATAGAAAGGTTCACGTAAATAGGAAGGTTCAGTTGAAATAATGAAGTTCAACTATTATGGAACATATAATATTTTCAGGAATTATAGAAGCAATAGTTCCATAATAAATTTCGATTTAGGAGTATGAAAGAAAATAATATCCCTTACCGTAGCAGGTTTGATTAACAAAAGGTGAAGAAAATTAATACAAAGGGTTATTCACCAACAGGCGGCAATCCGCTCCGTAAGGTTATTCCCACAATTTAATAGAATTTGAGTACAAAGAGTTATTCACCAAACAGGCGGCAATCCGCTCCGTAAGGTTATTCTCAGAGATTAATAATGAATGAATACGAAAGGTTATTGACCAACAGGCGGCAATCCGCTCCGTAAAGTTATTCCCACAATTTAATACATGGAAATAAAAGGCACGTCTTATGAGTAAGGAAGAAACAATATTATTATCGAGAATCAAATAATGATAATCTCTTACAATAGTACGTTTGAATAATGGAAGATGAAAAAGATGGTATCCCTTACCTCAACACGTGACTGGATATTGATTTAAATGAGGTTGATTAACTTGAACAGTACACGTATACTTATAGATCTTCACAAATACTCAAGATGACTTAAGCACACTTAGAGAGAACTTTCACAAGAAGTATTTAGAGAGAGAAAGAAAGAACAAGTAAGGAAGTTTATGAAAAATCCTTCTATTTATAGCCAAAAATCTTATCATTCATTTAATCTAAACCATTCATTTAAAGATCATCTTTTAATCTACACCATCCATTTCAAATATTATATTATCTTTAATCTACACCATTCATTTCATATCACCTAATAATCACCTAACTTTATATTATAAACAAATCAATTTAATTATTCAACAATAATTCACACTTTAATCTACACCATTCATTTCATATCACCTAATAATCACCTAACTTTATATTATAAACAAATAATTTTATCAATTCAATTATTATGACTAATTGTTATAAATACAGTATAGTTAGTTCTTAGATATCAAGTCAATAAATTAATGAAATACAACTGTTTAAATAACATCATAATAGAGATAACAATAATGTAAAATAAAGCATACGTTACTGTGTAATGACAATTATTGATTCAATAATGTGAATTACTGTGCATATGTTACTGTGACAATTATTAGGTTCAATAATTTTAAAAACAGTGCAATAACAATTATTGACTCAATGATATAAAATACAGTGTAATGACAATTATTAAATCAATAATGCAAAATACTGTGTAACAACAATTATTGAATTGATAATATAAAATATTATGCAGTGACAATTATCGATGAAATGATGCGTAACAGTTACGGTGTCAATTATCAGACCAATAATATGAGACACTATGCAATACCGCGTGTTACTGTAGAGTACCGAGTGCTACAGAAAATACCAATAACTACCGTATGCTACTATTCTTTTATCACCGGTATTTTAACAGTTCCGTTGACTATTTTTATTTAAAAAGGTTATTTCTGTCGTTTTCTATATCCGACAAATATTCCGTTTTGGGGTTCACCAATAATTTGTTATTTCGGCGCCGTCGGACCAAACGAATATTCCCCGACAAAGCGAATATTGTCCGACAAAATAAAATTTGCACATAACATCCCTAACTTTATCGATTTAACCACTTACTGTTTCAAAAAATATATATATGAAGAAAAATTAAATTTTGTATTTCATAAAATTCGGGGTCTTACAATATACACACTTTACTCATTAAGAAAAAGTAATTCAAGGAGCATTTGATCTGAATAAAATTTACCGCATTTTAATTTCAATCCCATTATAAATAATTTGTAGGGTGCGTTTGTCTGTTTGACTTGAATGGTGAAAATTATAGTCTCTCCTGTCTTTGTAATAGATGTTTAGGGGGAAAATGCAATTAATATTTTGTATCAAGATAGTTATAAAATTTTAATATTATTTTTTTTATTTTGTTAAAAATGATGATAGAGAAATAAATTAGTATTTCTCTCTTTTTATATTAATATTATATTAATTAATTAAAATTAGTTTCATAATAACTGGATTTGTCTATGGCTAATGGAACATCACGGAAATGGGATGGGATGGAATGGAATGTAACATGTCCATTATGTCAAATCGTATCCTAAAAATGGTCAGGAATGAGTGAGTTCTAGGAAAGGGGCTTGCCGGGTTGGTAATCATTTTTTTCAATGAATATTTGAGTTGGATTCCTGGAGTTTAATTTAGCCAAAAAATAATAGATTAAACTGATCCTTAAAACTGACCTGTCGTGGCCAAATTACATTTACCATTAAGGCGGTTAATAATGTTAAAGTAATTTACTTCTGTGGTTAGAGTCTATATGAATTTAGCGACATTTTTATATTTATTTTAATAGCACTTTTAATTTTTAGTAATATTTATTGTTTTGTCAACATAATAACTATTCTAATATTATCAATGACCCTAATTAACTTGGAAAGTGTGTTGATAATAGAAAAACTGTAACTTTAGAGAGAGAGAATTATCAACAATGATTAAATTGTGTTTTTTTTTTACACAAGTAGAGTAGTCTTCATCAAAAGTGTTACATATTTGTTTACTATTATTGCTCTCAACCTTGTTGAGTGGAAACAAACGTATGAAATTATAATTTTTCTTATCTTTTCAGTATGGGAAGATATACAAATTAATATAATCTATAATACGAAAATTTTATAAAAAAATTATATAAATTTTATACAGTTATAATTTAGTAAATTTAAGGATATATATTTTAATTCTAAAGACTTAGAATGGATTTGGGGAAGAGACCAACAGGGAAATTAAAGGAATATAAGGGGAACTAACCTTTTTAATATAGGGCTACGATGATTCTAACTACTATTCATAAACAGAATAGGGATCACTTCTTCTTTTCTCTTTTCTGTTTTTCATTTGTGTGTGTGTGTGTGTGTGTGTGTGTGTGTTTGTTCCCGAGTGGTATGAATATAAGAGTTATCATAGATGCGTGCTTTGGTTGAGACTAGTCATGCACGGATTTCATATTAAGTTCTAAGCCTCCTCTATATATTGTAATAATAATAAATGAATAAATAAATAAATAATATTAAAAATTAGTTTCATTTTTTTATTTTTTGAGAACTTATTATATTACAATTCAATTATATGAAAATATTTTATTTTAGGGTTTAGGAGAAAACCTAGAAGAGACTTGTCTACTTTTCTTCTTCATATAGTCTGGTCAATTTATTTTAAATTATACCGAAAGTTAGACTCCAACATGTGATTTTACATAGTACAAATATATACCTTTACCACTAACCCAGATATCTTCAAACTCTTTTTATTTTTATTAAACTTAAATATATTTTACTACCTTAAATTATTACTTTTTTTTATTTCAATGATTGACTAGTCAATTTTTTTAATTAAAATATCAAACTCTCAAAAAAATTCACTATGCAGATGTGGCCGATCAATCCTTATGTGTACCTAAAAAGTATCAATTTAAAGGATTTTTTTATAGTATTTTAAACGTTTAATTTATGTGTAAAAGAAAAATATATTTTTAATTATATAAAAGTGTAAAAGAGTAAAATAATTTACACAATTAACATAAGGTAAAAAAAAATTACACAATTAACAAAATTAGTTACACAAAAACATAAAAATTAAAATTAACTACGAAATTAACTTAACTTAAACAAATTACACACATAATATAAATTAAACAAAATAAACAATTAATGGATCGGAGTTCTTAATGGGTCCTCCGACACTGTCGGAGTTCTTCATGTTTAATTTATATTACTTTATTCATCTCTTTCTCTTGAAGCTCTCTTACTGATCCTGCAATAAAATCTACCCCATAGTCTCTTTCTCACTCCTCGAAAATCTAATTTCTTTGTTAGATTCGGATCCATGAGCTTCTCCGACGACCGGTGCCAGAGGTAGTATTATTTTTCTCAACGTGTTTCTCTTTCTTCTAGGTTTTGAGAATTGTTACGAGATTGAATGTCCTCTTCCTTCCTTCCATTCATCGCAATCCATTATCGATTAATTTCTCATTACAGATCTAGGAATAATAAATTGCTTGGAGCAAATAATCGGAATTTTTTTTTTAATTGGTTTGGATTTTCTTTTTAAGTGTATTTATGTAGTTTTAATATATAATTTAATTTTGATATATTCAATTTTAATAAATAACATCAATTGTCAATTTTACCTTTGTATACTCAACAATTTCTAACACGTTAGCTGCACATGACCCCAGTCAAGGGGTCACGTTAGCAATTCCTTACATGTAGCCTCAATTAGGACGAAAATAAGAAAAAATTAATAATTTATTTATTTAATTAAAAAAAATTAAAAGATGAATTATCAAAGTGAAAAAAAGTAATAATGTTTGGTAATAAAATATATATAAGCATTTTTATTATAAAGCTTTTATTTGAGATTTGGTAATTTTGTGTCACAATTTATTTATTTTTCCTCTCTTGTTTTAACAATTTTACATATATTATTATTTTCTTTTTGTCAATTTAATCTTTTTTATTTTTTACTTAATCTTTTAAATTTTATAAAATTTTAATTTTATCCCACATAATTTACATACACAACGTCACGGTGCTAGTGTAGATAAAGCAAGGAATAATAATAAATACATAATATTCAAACACATTTAAATACTATATTTATTTTAATTACTAAAAAATGAAATATAATATTAAAATGCATATTTTATCTTATTTTATAATAAATAAAATAAATATAATATTTAATTTTGTATTTGATGTTGGGTAGACTTGTCCTAAAAGCAAATATCTCATAATTAAACTAAGGGTACTTTTAACATGTTCCAAAGGCATATCCTAATCACAGAAAATAAAATATGGAACTCATTAAATATTATTTATTTATGTATTTGTACTGAATTCAATAAATGGGGTCTACTAATATAATATTTTTTTATACGTTAAATTCAGTACAAATTCATAAATAAATAATATTTAATAAATCTCATCTTTTATTTTTTTGTGTTTAACATGTATCTTTCGACACATATTAAGAAAACTCTTAAACTAATCCTGTTTAGCGATTGATGACACAAAGATCCGTTTCACACTTAATAATGCTCACAAAAGGGTAAAGTCGACATTTTCCTTCATATTTGAATAAATAACAGTATCTTGTTCTAGACAGCAATAGTTTTCAACAACCAGGGAGCTGACATACTCAAATGACTTTTTTACCCTCCTTTTCTTTACTGTTTTGGCTCTCTGACTATACCGCCCAAATGGAAATTTCAAAGGCCTTGTTTGTCTATTCGTTCACATAACACGGCTTTGAATTTCAGGGTACACGGAAAAGGAAGGTGCTTTTCTTAACATGGAGGGACCTTCCAAACTTTGACTTTGCCACAAAATCTCATGGTTTTATAGGCTTACTTTACATAGGTAAACCCTAATTACTCCCTTAAAACACTACAAATTTAAAACATTAACTTTTTTTAAAAAATATTTTTAAATATATTAAAAATATAATATTAACGGCACGATATATTTAATCAATCAAAAATAAAAGTAATTATATATTAAGAAGAAAAAAATTATATGTCAAATGCTGATTGTGTCCAACCTGAAAATATACGATATAAAATAAAATAGCAATATGTGTATCCCTTCTTTATATTTTTATATCTCATATATTCACATATTTTAATATTTAATATTAACATAAATTTATTGTAATATAAACAACAATCTATTAAAAATTGTGTATCACTTTATAATTTAAAAATATAAATATATATTGAATTTTAAAACATACAAAAAAATATACGATATATATAATTTCAAAAAGTAGAGAATATATTGTTTTATCTTTTTTATTTTTTACAACAATATATTGTTTAAACTGTAAACATCACCAACCCAAAACAGAAAATTTGGTACAACAATCATCTATGACAACCAAACCGTCCAGAGTACGAGTAAAATTTAATATTTTTACAATTTTTTTTATATAAATATAAAATTAATTTATTATTTATAAAAAGAATATTATAGAATTATCATTTTTATAAATATCATTTTTTTACTTTTACCCTTATCATAGTAGCAACTTTTTGACAGAGTAAATATGAAGCGGATTATTAAGAGGAGAAATTAATGGCCAAGATTCAATGATGAAAGTGAAAGTGCCCCCCTATGATGATGATTTTTGTGACTCAGAGAAATACTAGTGTCAACCACTACACTCGGACAAATTTGTGTAAATACATGCAACAAGAACAAGTCCCAAACAGACAAAAAGTAGAAAGACTAGAAAGACGATGAAATCAAGCTCATAAGAATTTTATTTCCATTCAAGAAAATTTTCTGGGTAAGTTTCCATTCATTTTTTCCTAAATTTTTCCAGATGGTTGGATTTTCTTTGCTTGATATTTATTTCAAATGGGTCTTGGAAATCTGATCTCATTATATAATTGTATTGGTTAGTGCAAATCTTTCATTTACATCTGATTTTGAACTTTAGACTTTATTTTCTTCGTTTCCTATATTTATTGTTTGTTCTTCCTTGGACTTCTTTAATTTTGTTCTGTTTTGTTGTATGTTGCTTTTGTACCAACCTAACCTTAGAATCTGCTACTGTTTAATGTAAAGATACCATAAATTGGTATATTTTCAATTTTTAGTTTTAGATTGTCTATATAGTGTGTATTTATGGTCAAATAAACCCTAAGCTTCCATCTTTCTTTAAAGCCAATTCTTTTGTTCATCTCCTTTAAGGGGTATGTGGAATTGCAGATTTTGAGTGTTGATATGGTCTCTATATCCTCTTCTTGAACAATTTTCTCTGCGGCAGGTATATATTATGTCTGTGTGTGCACGCGCGCGCGTGTATTTATATATATGCCTTTCCTTATGTCCTCGATGAAAACTTCGTATGTAATTTATGGTTTGTGTCTGGCTATGCTTAACTAATTGGGAAACCTTGGCTTTTTTATCTTGGATTTGGATAATTGTTAAAAGGTTTCCTCTTTAATCTGTTTATGCCCTTGACTTCTGGCAGAAATTGACTTTGAATAAATGCCCATTATTGAATTGTTCTCTTTTTAACAGGTGATCTTTATAGACTTGAACCCAAAATGATTAGAACATAATATTTTCATTTTAATATTGATTTCCAGTTTTTATTGACAGATAGGAAATTTACCGTTTGTGTGTTGGGGGGTGGGGGAAGTCTTTGTCCAAAGCATCTTGCTTAGCCATCTGTACGATTTCTTTGCATAAAGCAGATAAGTCTAGATCCAAGTTAATTATGGAACTTCTGGTCTAGTTATATAAGTTTAGATCCTAGTATCCTAGTTAATTATGGAACTTCTGGTCTAGTTATATAAGTTTAGATCCTAGTTAATTACGGAACTTCTGGTCTAGTTATAATAAAAGATTACGGAATTTGTCTTCTCTAATCGACCTTGTTCGGCTGTCAGATGCATAACCAACAAAATCTGTTCTATACTCTTCTTAGCTTATTCTTTTTCAATTACTGTTGATCATATAAACTTGAAACTTATCTTCACAATGAATAGTATGCCTCTGCTACGTAATTCAATGATATATAATTATGGGCCAGATATCTTCGGTCTGCATTTGAGAACCGAAGTTAGGAAAAAGAGAATAAAATTAATAAGTGAAATTTGTAGGACACTTGGTGCTAGCTATTTATGCATATATGTCACTGGGCTGAACAAATATTAATTAGTATAGGACTTTGTAATATGTGTTGCTGTATGGGTCAATCTTCTGTTCAGAGTAGCCACAGTCACACATCGGGCATATTAAACCTTGAGATTCAATATATAACCCTAGGGTTACTCCCCTCATAGCCAATTTGCTTCGAGTCTGATACTTCAATGTCTTCTGTGGTGGTGGTGTTTCCGACTTAGGTAGCTCAGCTTGTGAAATCAAATCATTACGGTGATTCATCTATTAGATTTTACCGATATATACCACAGAGTTAGAGAAACTCAAGCAGATTCAAAGAATCTAACAGATGATATTCAAAATACTATAACTTTTATTACAGCTAAATGCCTTATAGCTTTGCTTTGAGTTTCTAACTGCACCAGATGGTTGGCATGAAGTTAAGAGTAATCTTTAGATACAATTTGAGTTAGAATGGTTTTTGGTATAGTATTGCTGTTCTACATTCATCGTGCCCTCTTAAAGCCACCCTAAATATATACATATATGGACATGTATGCATATTCATTTCTTCTTTTGTGTATGCTTCCAGTACGCATAGCCTTGAGGACATTTCAAGTTTGAGTGGCCTGAACAACATGCCGGTTTATTGTTTTAATTGATTTGTTTTTTCTCTTTTTGGGGTAACCTACATAGTCTTGATGAAGAGGTATGTACATAGTTAATCAGACTTGGCATTAACTTCTTTTCAGATCTTCCAACAGTCTGTGTAGCAGAAGTACACCATGTCTTTAGTTCGTTCTACCTCATCATATGGAAATCGTAAGATTTACTCACTAAATGGAAGTAATGAGAGCTCTGGCTTGTCCACATCTACAGTTAATTCTAACAAGCATCAGATCATGTATGCCACTGACTCTTACAGCACTGAGAGTTATGATCCAAAGTACTTCCTCGACTCCCCCACTAATGAATTTATAAACCAATCTACCTCTAGCGTTGCAAAAAATCCTTTCCGCACACAAAGTGCCTCTTCATACCAGCTAATGGCTGTCCAAGACACATTTGATTCTTATATGTCCATGAGAGATTCTGATGCCTATGAATCCAATTTTGAGTTAGATTACTTGGATAGTCACAGTCCAGAAGCAATTGACTTAGATGAAGATAAAATGAGATTAAAGCTTCAAGAACTTGAAAGGGCACTTCTTGACGGAAATGATGATGGTTCTGTGTTTTTCCCTGATCGGAGCATGGAAATTGATGGTGAATGGTCTGACCCGATCCATAATGAACTGCTCCATGATTCACCCAAAGAATCTTCATCCTCGGTTTCGAACATCAGTAGCATCAGCAGCATCAAAGAAATATCACTAATTTCACCTCGTACTCCTAAGCAGTTGCTTTTTGATTGTGCTGCCACAATTTCAGATGGAAACATCAACAATGCATCAACCATGATAAATGAGCTGCGGCAGAGAGTCTCAATCCAGGGAGAACCTTCAGAAAGAATTGCAGCGTATATGGTGGAAGCTCTAGCAGCTCGAATGGCTACCTCTGGCAAAGGTCTTTACAAAGCTCTGAAATGCAAAGAAGCTCCTTCTCTTGATCGTCTTTCAGCGATGCAAGTACTCTTTGAGGTGTGCCCGTGTTTTAGGTTTGGATTTATGGCAGCAAATGGTGCTATTATAGAATCCTTTAAAAATGAAGGGAGGGTTCATATAATAGATTTTGAAATAAATCAAGGAAGTCAATACATTACACTCTTGCAAACACTTGCTAAGCAGCCTGGTAAACTGCCTTTCTTGAGATTAACTGGAATTGATGACCCTGAGACTGTTCAACGTGCCACTGGAGGCATAACACTCATTGGGCAGAGGCTCGAGCAACTGGCCAAATTACTGGAAGTGCCATTTGAGTTTCAAGCTGTTGCAGCAAAGACAGAAGTAGTAACTCCTGCAATTCTGGATTGTCGCCCTGGAGAAGCACTTGTGGTGAACTTTGCTTTCCAGCTGCACCACATGCCTGATGAGAGCGTTTCAACAGTAAACCAAAGAGACCAGCTTTTGCGGATGGTTAAGAGCATGAATCCGAAACTCGTGACTGTTGTTGAACAAGATGTGAATACTAACACTGCTCCTTTTTTGCCAAGGTTTGCTGAAGCCTACGATTACTATTCTGCTGTCTTCGAGTCTCTAGATGCAACTCTCCCGAGAGATAGCCAGGACAGAATGAATGTGGAAAAGCAGTGTTTGGCACGTGACATAGTTAACGTTGTTGCCTGCGAGGGGGAGGAAAGGATCGAGCGTTATGAAGTTGCGGGGAAATGGAGAGCTAGGATGATGATGGCTGGTTTTTCTGCGTCTCCTATAGGACCAAATGTCAATGATGCAATTCGTAAACTTATAAAACAGTACAGTGAAAGATTCACGGTGAGGGAGGAAACAGGCGCGCTTCATTTTGGGTGGGAAAATAGAGTCTTGATTGTTTCTTCAGCGTGGAGGTAATGGCCTTTTTTAGTCACTGAAGTTATTCACATGTCTCGCTAATTCAAGGCTGGTGTCCCTTTGTAACTATATTAATCTTTTGGGATTAGGTTGCACTAATATAAGATCATTGTAATATATAGTATAATTGACATGTAGAACTTTTTTCCTTTTTTGGGAATCAAGGAATTTAATTTCTTAACTCAATGCTAATTTGGACTGTGTTACTTATGAAGGAGAATTAAGCGAGTGCAGTACCCTTTTTTGTAAAAATTTATGCTCCTAACTGCATCTCATTCTACACTTAACTAGTACTCTCGGTCCAACATTATCTTAGGATGCCCTTCTTGTTCAACTGCTAGAGTTTATAAAGAGATCATTTGTTCAATTCCTTCCTCTCTATCCCGGGCGTTGGTCTATGTTTTTTTTATAACTATGTTACATGGGATTGGACTATTTATACTTGTTTAAAACTTTTTTATTCTTGAACCAGTCCGTTAATGATGATCTCATTTTTAAGGCCATTTATGGCGATTATATAATTTCAAGGGAAAATGTGAGATTAATATTATTTTTTTTATCATGAGTAAAAATATAGTCTATCGGATTGTAGGACTGATTCGAGGATAAAAAAATACTTGAATGTATTAAACTAATATAAGGAACTATTCCAATTCAGTGCAGCATAATTGCGGACAAACATGAGCTTGGGACTTGATGAAGTGCCCAACCTTCTATTCAACGTGTAGTCTTGGGACATTCAGCATAGTTGGTCTGGCTTTCAGCCGTCCAGGAAGTGGTAGGGGAAGCGCAGGGCAGCCCCTAGCTGTGGCGGTACCTAATGATGGCATTCTAAGCTAACTAGCCAAGTGTAAGATAGCAACACAATCTCCCAACAAGCACAACAACAGCTAAAGAAAGAAAATCTGTGTTGGTGAATTTGAGAAGAAGAAAAGGAAAAAAACTTGAAAGAGAAAGAAAAAAAGAAGAAAAGAGGGTAGAATCTTTTTCTTTCGTTGGGTTTACGATTTTGGGAAGAAAATTTTATTTGAAAATAGTACATAACTATTTTACATTTATGAGATTAATTTTGATAAAACACGATAACGATATTTTTGATATTTGAATTGTTATATTCTCTTAGTTCTAAATTATAAGATTATTATTGACTTTTGACTGTCAATTTGATACATTTGATATTTTTTTAAATAGTTTACAATATTCATCATTGTATTGACTAGAATTAAAAGAATTCAAGTCAATTTTAAATTTAACAATGTTTAAATTAATTTTAAAAAGTCAAAAATAATTTACATATAGTATACCGACTTTTTCTCTCAAATAGGAAGTAGTTTTTGGAGGTTTGTTTCAAATTTCTCTCCCCTCTTGCCTCCTGTCCTTAAAATACTCGCAAGGGATTTTTAAGTTCTCTAATAAACTTCTTGTATTCCTTTCTTTTCTTTCCTTTCTAAATTTCTTGTACTCCTTTCTTCTCTCCTTTCTAAAACTTTCTTTTCTTTCTAAAACTCACAAACGACTCCAAACACTAACGACTCCAATTACTTCTGTAACTAACAAACACAAACAACTCCAATTACTTCTGTAACTAACAAACACAAACAACTCCAATTGCTTCTGTAACTCGAGCCAACTGAGACGGATACTGTTATGTTGTTATCAGTACCTGTGGTCTAAATTCATAGGATGTCTAATTTACAACTACCCTATTATATTTGTAGGCTGAATGACAAGCATATGTCGTACGTAAAAAATGCCAATGCAAATATAAATCACCAAAAATCGATTTGCGGCTGTTACTAATTAGAATGGCTTAAAACATTCCATAAAATATATACACCCACTTGTCAGAGAACTGAGACTACTCTAGTTTACAAACGATCTGGAGAAAGGATACACAGGAAGGAAGCAGATGTCAAAAAAGCTCCACAAGGCAAACCTCACTTCCTGAATTTCCAATTCCAATGGTGTTTGCGGGGATAAGCAGCTATATGTTAAATTTTAGTCATAGAACCACAAGACGACAAAGTTGGGAAGACAGCAACTGGATCATATATCTCGATGATAAATACACTGCTGTATGTTTTCCTTTTCTCTAGAACTATTGCAAAGCATTGGGCAAGCCCTGAAACCATTCATCTACCTTCTCACGCGCCATTATCATCACAAGGCCAGATGAATTTCTGAACTTCCTGTGCTGCACAAGCAGGTTTGCATTAACAGCTTTTAATTGCAATCCATAGAGCTCTTTATGGAGATGCTTTCCAGTCAAATTGTAGATTATTGAAACCATTAACTGATCCAAGGCCACTAAGCAGACCCATATCCTGTTGTTGATGATTAATATTTTGATCTTGAGCCATTGTCATCCCTACCCTTCCATTCATGGACACGGGGTTATTACCCATTGCAGATCGGATGCCATTTATCATGGCAGACTGACCAAGTCCACTACCCATGCCTCCAAATCCAGTAACCCCAATACCTGAATCACTGTTGGCTGTTCCATTTGCTACAAGGCCATTGCCACCATTGAGACTGGTGTTACTGCTGGATTGTAATAATCCATTGACACTTTTCATGTCATTTCCCAGTGAACCGACACCCACAATACCACCCCCACTGAGTTGTGAAGACATCATCATTTCATGTAATATTTTCTGGACAGAGCTCTGCGAATCATTTGGATCAGGATCTCCGGAAAGTGAAGGCTGTTGCATGGAAATGTTTGAAGAATTTGCAGAATTCATATGTGCTGCTACTGTTAAGCCACTATGACAAGGTTGAGGAGGATTGTTAGATGACGACGGGGTTGGTGATTGGAAAGGAGAAGGGTTTGGTTGAGCTTGTGGTATTGTACTCGAGGAACCAGGAGATGGAATCTGAACACCATTTCCTCCGTATGGACTATTTACATTACCCATTGGGTGTTGCTGTCTAGAGTTCATTGAGTTCTGATGTAGAAGACCAGCAATGGTACTAGTAGGGGAAGTAGCAGGTGCTGAGCTGAGGGAGTTATTTACATTCTGCATACTAGTAAGTTGCATTGCAGTCGTCTGGACAGATTCCTCATTGTTTGAGTTATGGGCCACTGTTTGCTGCTGCTGCTGTGGCTGTTCTTCAGCTTGTTGAGTGTGACCATGAAACCCTGAAGCATTTGTCCTCCGAGGAAACTTGACCAAGCTCTCTTGAGGATAAATTAAAAATGAATGACAATGTGGTAAATGATTTAATAGCAACCAAGATTGGAATAAGCACAAATAAAGCTAAAGTATACTCTTTAGAAAGGTCAAAGGATGACATATCTACATTCTCCAATATTAAATTGCTCCAAGTTAATTCATTTAGAAGTAATTAGTAACAGTTACAAGTTTCAAATACACTAATCAAATAAACTTGTCAAGAAAAATATGCACACGCTTCTTATGCATATCACAAAATTGGTCTGAGCTGAAAGGAACAGTTTGTCATCTACCAGGGTTGTAGAGTAACCCATAAACCGAGTATCACGCTTATATGTTAAATACATGCAAAGTCCATATCAGGCTACAACCTTGGTCCCGAGTCCTGACCTCAGGTAATAGTCATACTCAGACATATAACTTAGAAGATTGTATGACAATTCTCAGACCTTATGCATACTCTTCTAAAGCCACTGTCCTGACTGTAGGCAGTAATCATACTTCAACCTACAACTAAAACGAATGCATGGGCCTAAAAAGATACTAGTAGAAAGCAAGGCCTGTATTTAGGACCGAAAACCTTATATCATTTAAAGAAGAACATTAGGCATACATACAGAACTAAAACTTTAAAGGGAAAAAAAATTCAACAAAGGCCCACTAAAAGTTAGGATTTCAACTAAAACCACTTGGTAAAATAAAAAAACTAAAACAAAAAAAGCCAATCAGAGAAGTGCAAACTAAAGACAAATGAAAATGGAAGGATGCAACATACCTATATTTACAGCCTTCCTACTTTACAGGGCGGCTCTCAACCTAATTGCTTTGCTTTCCTTTTACGCTTATGTATAGCTAATAACGAAGTAATCATGGGACAAAATAGTCCATAATGATATTAAATTAGTACTCATATCTCATCCATCACTTTTGCAACAAAAAAAAACGTAGCCTAATGGTTTATCAGATATCCTTCCTACACCACTATACTGTGAGTACACGTAATTAAACATTATGAGTTCACCAAAAACATTGAACGATATGAAATAATACAAAACAGATAGCTAAGAAAAACCCAAACTGGAATTATGATTTCCAAAAGGAATAACAATGTTATAGAGCAGTGGAAATTAAACCTTACATAATTAAATAGGCGCATAATTACCAAAACAAATATTTTGTTTTTGATAGGTAGAGTTAATATAACAAACTTTGAGAAATCATAATTTCTATTTTCTAATAAAATCTTCTTTTGCTATAAAAAATGATCAGATATCAATTATCATTATGCTGGAATCAGATATCAGTGCTCTATATTAATTTTAATACAATGTCAAAATCTCAGAACTTCCAAGTACTATCTTGTTTCCATGTCTAAATTTAAGTTTTATGGGATGTTTAAAAGAAAGGAAACAGTATGTAATGCAATATCCAGTTCGTCAGCCTCATTTCATCTCAAAATAAAATTCAGTGTGTTTCCAGCTTCATCCTTTTGATCTAATTTTCCATCAATAAATTCAGCGTCTTCAATTTATAATACATCAAATTCATTGGGGAATTATTGACACTTGGAATTAAGCTTACCCATAGGTCCGGTCCCAATTTCTCGGCTGTAATCAATCAAATCTTTCATGCTATTAACCACTTCTGATATCTACAATGTAGCCAGAAACAAAAATGTTATTGAGTAACCAAATCAAGTAGCAAGAAAATATAAAAGATACAAGTCGCTGTATGTGCACCCGAAAATATATTCATCTTCCTTTAGATGAACTGGTTCTGGCCCTCTCAGTTACCGAAGTTTAAAATAAAAGAATAAATAAATAAAAATTATCAAATATCATGATTCGTGGACTCGTACACTCCTGAGATAATAAAAGAGCTTAGGATCATGGTGCTTGTAAGTCCCAATAGTCATTCTATTAAAATCAAAAAATTGAAAGGCAAAGATTCGCTTTTTTGGGTACAGGACTCTTTAGTGGACGGAATGGAAAGAAATAAAATACTACGTATTCTTACTTATTGTTGACTTTGCTTTTCATATAGAGATCTAACTTTGACTGCCCAGATGAACCACATAATCATCAGTGCGGCCTTTATATGAACAAACCAGTATGCACCGTTCAAATAAGACCTGTTTCAATGCTCGATCTGAAAATCGGATATGGTGTCACAGTAATCAAAATGCCATAATTCTTCATTATAGTCTGTTCACCAATTATATTATTAATACCTCAAAGAATACAGTATCATGTCCTGTGTTATACACTGAAACAATGACAATGCTATTATTTGGCCTATCCCTAAAAGGACTGAAAATTATAGCAAGGTCCAAAATGGGAGAAAAGGAATCTCCTTCGTCTTCTCTAGAGAACTTTCAGAAAGTGCCTAATCCCCACTATAGCTTGATGTGTTCACTTTTCTCTCTAATGTGCTAACTTTCATGTTAACGCCCTTATCTGTAACTCTGTTCATTAAGGCTAAAATATAGCATTCAAAGATTCCTTGCTTTCTTTGGATAGTAAGGAAATGGGTAGAAAATTCAACAAATATAAATGCAGTTTTCTTGAAAATGGAAAAATCAATTATTACCTATTTCATATATATACATATATTTAAATATAAATGTATAAACACGTGTATATATGTATAGATACGTGTATAGTGGAGAATGAAGCACATTACCTGAAGGCATCGCACATATCTCTTTGTATATCCTAAATCATTTACTAAAGGAACTTCCAATGCTTTTGCCAATTGACGAGCTGATGCAACAAACCTACAGCAGAAACTTATTGATCTCAGAAACACATCACTTACTGAATAAGGTGTATTTAGAACCCAATTGACAAATGTAATATAGCAGTCACCACCAAAATTTTACAAGTAAAACTGAAAACCATTTTTTATACTGGTTTATTGAATAGTTAATTACTTTTCTTACTTTCTTTAGACATACAACAGAAGCATATAACCTTATAAAGATAAGATCCATCACTGCAGCCCCTGTCGAAGGAGATAGCAGGGACAATGTTCACACTTGCAACAAGAGAACATACACATGTAGAATGTAATGTAGATCTATATGCATTAGAAAATCGAAACACAAGTTGTGAACTCCGTCTAACACCTGTTCCAATCAGCCCTGTTGAGAAACTCAGATAAACTTCACAAACTCTCCAACTAATTAGGAGACAGCAAACTATGCTCGTCCTCTTTAATCACTGCTTCGAGATTGGACATAGTCGCGACTTTGAAGATGGCAAGAAAAGTAAATTGTTCGCTACTAAAGTCTATCCCTAGATGAGGAAAAGTGCTCAATGAACATATATCATAAAATTAATCACTTGCAACACATTAACCAGAATCAGAAAATGTCAAGTTACAAATGACGTGGAATATCAACTTTTCCTGTAGGAGAAACAATTATTTTAACATGGCTGTATACATATAATGATACACAGAGAGAGAGAGAGAGAGAGAGATTTATAGAGGGAGAAAGAGATGGGCATGAGTTTAAGTCAAGTCTGTTATTTATTTAAGATTTATAATCAAAAAAGGAAAACATATGAAGGAACTGGCAAATTCCCATCTAAGGTAAGAGGCAGAAAGCTGAAACTTGAGAAAACAATGTGACATATGGGACTTACATATTACAGTTATTTTGCAACTCTGGCACAGATAAGTTAGGTGATGCATTTTGAGTAGCAGCCTGATACTTTTGAGCTGCAGCGCCAAGCTGACTAACCTGCAGAGTACAATCAGTAATAGTCAGATATGAATCACACCACTGCTATAATACGTCAATTTTGCTCTATACTAAAAAATTTCAGTCACAATGAACAAGTTCAATCATACAGATAGCAATCACGTAGCCCAACAACCACATATAAACGTCGGCTTTAGCTTATTCCAGACACAACACAGCATATTTTATTTTTTTTGGATAAGTACTCCAACGTTACCAGGAACAGGGAACATTATGGTACATGGAACAGGAAAGGAAATGCTACTTGGTATGGAACAGGCTATTCTAGGGTAGGCTTCTTCAGAACGCATAGCCGGAACACAAGCAAGAGGTTAATTTTGAACGGGGAATACTTATTATGGAAGGGTTGTGTGCGTGCACACACATGTATGTGTGTGTGTGTGTGTGTGTGTGTGTATTTCAACATAATGAATTATGGTACATAGAAAAAGTATTAACATGTTATGAGATATGACGGTGACCTGTAACAAATAGACTCTTTAGTTGAGAATGTATTACCCGTGTTGACATGAGTGGATATGAACATGTTATGAGATATGTACATAGAAAAAGTATTAACATGTTATGAGATATGACGGTGACCTATAACAAATAGACTCTTTAGTTGAGAATGTATTACCCGTGTTGACATGAGTGGATATGAATGTGGCTATGGGATCCTTGTCGGATCCTTCACTTGTCGGACACATTGAGTCACAAACAATTGAACCCATAAAATTATGATAGTTGAAATGAACCCACACTTAGTACTCCCTCCATCCTCAAAAGCTTGTCCAAAAGTACGCTAATATTTTGTCCTCAAAAGAATGTCTAAAGTACACAAACCAATTTTAAAATTGGGCATAAACACTAATTTACCCCAAAGTACACATATCCCCATACCAAGGCTCTACTCCCTAGTTAGTTTTGGTATTTGTTTGGGTCCAAACGAATGGTGTAGTTGGAACAAATTTGTACTCTCCTTATGTGCCAACCTTAATTTGCGTGCCCATTATACTTTTAGACATCATTTTGAGGACGGAGGTAGTATTTTTTCACCAATATGTCATATTTAAATCATCACTTAAACCACTAATTATCTCTTATATTCAAATTAGCACCAAATGTTGTTTTTTCAATAAATCTCACAAAACAGTTGCTTTAAACACATCACTTTTCATATCCATGCAGACGCATCTAAAATTTAGATCCTTTCAGTTGTGTCCCCATATCTTATCTTATTATTTTAGGAAATACAGTCTGACACCTAAACACTACCGACACCTAATTCCCATAACCAAGTCCATGTAACATAGATGGTGACTGTTATAAATATAATAAATGTCATATAAGTAGTATAACACACACAAATAATATCATTGAATGTAGCTAGGATTTTGAATAAGAGCTCATTTTTCAACAAGATACTGTTGGATGTAGTAATTCAAAATATATGCATTAATTGATTGCCTTATATTTCATAAAGATTATTCAGTTACCAAAAATATATTAAGAACCCAATCTTTATCCATATCTTCTTCACTATATCTTTTGTATTTTCTTTCCAACTATATGGTTCTTTAGTTGCCAAGACAAAATAAATTCATTATTTCCCCCCTCCCCTTACTCGCATAAACAAATTCCATTTCTTTCTCTCTTACCATATCCGTTTTCCCTTTCTCTCGGTTCTACGAAAACAGTGAAACAAATTATTTAGGTCTATCAAAGAGTCAAAGACCCTACACTTCAAACCCAAATGTCTTTCTCAACTTTTTTCGACTTCAAATTTAGCAACAAAACAAAAATGAAAATCTGACTTCTACTTATGTCAAGGGATCACGCATTCTGGCGATCCGGATAGCTAGCTTACCACAAAGGCATGAACCAGAAGGAAAGATCCTCAATGTGATTTGCACCCTGACTAGCGAATTGCGATAACGCTAGGTAAAACTCCGCATGAAATTACCAGCATCTAAATTCACTAAGCAGGTACATTTTAACAAAAAGAACCAGAAGGAAAGATGGTGGATAAAAAAGGCTAAGTTGTAAAATTCATATAGCTTTTGTTGGCAAAAACAACACAGAAGGGATGCAGAGAGAGAGAGAGAGTTTATTTGAAAAAAGCCACGAAGTACAAAATATTCTTTTTTATTTAAGTAACGTGGCAACAATCTATACTGCGGGTGGCCGAATTCCTATTCATGATAGGCACTAAAAAGATGAAACAGGTTAGGGGAAATTTATGGAAACAGTATAGAAATGGTCATGCCATTAAAGATCACAATTTCAAAGTCATAACTTCATTAAAATGTTCGAAGTATCATCAGCCAGCAGCAAAGATACAAGCTTCAAATGGCTCTATCTTCAAATGGATTTCTTAAATATGCTAATACCAAAATACTACAAATTAAAGCATCAATACTATATGAGTAATGTAGAAAGGGGAAAGCCAAAAATAACTCCAAATTTATTTTGTGCAAGTCCCAGTACAAAATAAGCAAAATAAAAGTCAAGACACTACAGAACAAGCATTCAAAAGAGTGTTGTTGAATAAGGTTACAAGCAGTTAAAAAAGCAATAAAGAAGGCTTCATGTGATGAGAATGAGGAGCCAATCCATAACCTGAGGAATCAACAATCTACGAGGGATAAGCTCTTCATGACGCCGAGCACAAAATTCCCAAGAGCATATCTGGTAACAAGGAGACAGTATAAGCCAAGACTATAATTAAATGATAACATTAAAGTATTGAGTGGAAAACCAATCCACTTTGTTCATCTATAGCCAACCTTAAGGTCTGGAGAAAAAACTATCCGCAGTTGTCCATCACGAACTACACGAAGTTGCTCAAAAACGCTCTCTTGTATGGCTTTTGCATAGTCCAGGACAATTTGTCCAGATGAATTCTGATATTCACGAGGCATATCAACATAAAGAAGTTCTTCCAGGGTTCCACTTTCGTACTTTATTTTGAAAAGCCTAGGCAGAACCTCAACAGTCGCCTCTGTAAGTATTCTTAGTATTTTAGATACTGAAAAAGAAGTAGAATACGCTACAAATGCATAATAAATATTTATTATATATATACAGAGAGAAGGGCAAGAGAGAGAGAGAGAGAGAGAGAGAGAGAGAGAGAGAGAGAGAGAGAGAGAGAATAACTAGAATATAACACCAATGGGATGAGGCAAATAAAGAAAATTAGAACCAGGCTAAATAGATATGTAAATCAAATCAGGCAACGATATGATTATACAAAAACTTACCAAAACCACGTCCTGGCTTGCGGTTACATATTTCACAGTGCCATACATCCTGCGTAAATTGTAAATAAGAATTATATCATTTCTATGCTGTAAGCCTGTGTCAAATAGGCGATGTATAAATTGTTGACAAAAGTTTCATTCAGAAAGGTCTGCTATCAATAATACTATAAAACTTAGAACTAATACTTGCATTAATGTATTGAGGAAAAAATAAGATCATATTCTTGAAATGAGTAATCATGCAAGATTCAAGAACATGTAACCGTTAATGATCTAAAGTACCAGATAAGATGCAATCAACTAAAATGGGGCATCCCTCTAAATAGTTTAATTGACTGAGTACCTCTAGAAACAAACCTGAGGGAAAACTCCAGTAGTTTGGCGGCCACTTCCATACATGGAAACACACCATTTTTTCTTGGCATTAGGAGCAAAGTACTCAGCAACAAATTTCCTCCAAAACACAATATTGTTGTCCTACAACAGAGAAAGTGATGATGAGAATTTCAAGCAGTCCCACTAAAATTATAAGAAACAAAAGACTCTTCTCAATACGGAAATCTCACTTCAGGTCTGTGTTGTTGCTGATACATATAATGTGTCAACCGCCTGGCACACATTCCCGGTTCATATACTGGTTTTGCAGGAGACCTCATAGGCAAATTCTGCTGTTGAAACTGAGGTTGCAATGGGGATCTTTGTTGAGGAATAGCTTTCAAGAGTTGCTGTTGTTGCTGGTGCTGCAGCTGCAAGAGTCTTTGTTGATGCAAAAGATTAATCTGGGCAGCCGCGGCAGCCTGGGGGGATTGCCTGGACATGTGAAGGAACTGTTGCTGCTGCTGCTGCTGCTGCTGTTGTTGTTGCTGCTGCTGCTGCTGCTGTTGATGTAGATACAATGACTGATCAGAATGTTGGGGTTCCATCTTTACAGGAGCCAAGCCTCGCATTGTCTGTATTTGTTGAGGTTCCAATTTGACAGGACCAAGATTTCGCAAAGATTGCACCTGCTGTGACAGTTGTCCATGTTGATCATTAGTCACCTGTGGCTCCATCTTAACAGGTCCAACAGCACCCAAACCACCTCGAATTGATTGGTAGTGCTGTTGCTGTTGCTGATGGTTACTGTTAGGGGCAGAAAATTGTTGCAAAGGCTGCTGACCATGTTGAAAGTTCTGGGGTTCAAGTTGTTGTCCCTGTTGTTGATCTGCCAGCATCTGATTGCCAGAGGAGTTAGAAAACTGTTGGCCCTGAACTTGACCAGAGGAGTTATGATTTACCATATTTGACATAACAAATGATGAGGAAGGGGGATTGAAACCCATTCCATTTCCAACACCGGAAAGTGGATCAGACTCGGCTCCATTATCAGTAAGTCCTCGCTGAGGATTCCCTGGACCAGATAGAGCAGAACTTGGTCCTCCATTCCCAAAAGACTGATGGAGGAGGGATGAAACATTTGCCACATTTCCAAGCGTATTCATGCTGCTGAACTGATTGCGTGGCGAGACAAGGGACGGGAAACCCGACTGAGAAGGCATTGATCCCCTTTGACCACCCAAAAGACCAGAATTTGATCGCAACAGTGAAGCCGGAACAGATTGGGCACCACCAAGTGGATTTGGAGGCCCAGGTGGAACCATTTCTCCAATAGAACTATAAGACTTATTTTAACTACAAGCAATATCTGAAATGACAAGAACCCAGAATTTGTCCAGATACACTACAACAACAGAAAAACGCAAACAGATCCTGTGATATTAGTCAATGCAGCAAGCCTTTCACACTCGCAGCTAAGACTGAACTTTCCAGAGTCCTTATAATGCACCAAAAGAAGTGGAAAATGTTCGCACCCGAGCATGAGGTGTTTTTGGTTGTTATCAAACACAGGTCGAAAACATGCCAAAAAGAAACCAGCAATAATCTTCCACTGACCAGAATTTGTGGACAAATTTTCATTTAGTAGGTCAAAATTTGCCTTATTCTACAAAAGGTCAATAAGTAAAGAAATCAAACTTAGAATACCTAAAATACCCTCTGAATATTTCACAAAATTGACCCCAGAACCCAAATCTCATACATAACCCCAGCGCAAAATTCAATCTTTAAACCCCAAAGCAAAAAATCTACGCAAAATAGGAAACTTTATATATAACAAAACAGTAAAACAAGTTAAAACTACAATTAATACCAACTATAAAACCACTCGATCGCGACCTAAATCATGCAATTAACCCAAAAACAATAGATCCAGAGTGAAATTTAGGAGTTTAAAAGTTGCAAGGAGCTGTAAAACTTACCGAAAAAACGAATTTGAACAGTGAGATTCTCGCAGATTTTGATTTAACAGCAAACTAATCGACCAGAATAACAAATAATCTACTGCTACTATCACTCTTCTGGACTTCAACTTTTTTCTCCTGCCTTGCATTAGATATATACATCAACACTATATTTCAAGTGTGTGTATATATGTAGTGTATATATAAAATATATATGTTACGGTTTTTTTTGTGTGTATTTAATCTTGTTCAGTGAAATGTAAGCGTTGAATCTCCAAGCAGAGAGACTAGGGGCAGAGGAGAGAGAAAGAGAGAGTCTCCTCACTCCTGTGCTTAGCTGTATCTTTTTAGTTTAGAGAGAGAGAGAGTGGGTTCCTTGCGGACGTCAAAGCTACATTAGATCTGATTGAATTTTCTTCATTCCCTCCTTGCCTTTTCTTTCTCGAAGTCAAATCCTCTTCTTCTATGGCTATTATGTTATGTCATGTATGTACACAATCATGACCATCATAACATCATCATCATCATATACATAATGCATCGTGTGAATTAAAACTCGAAAAAGTCTGTTTTATTACACATTTGCCCTAGTAATATCAATTCATCAATTCATCAATCCATCCAGATTTTACTTCTACGGTGAACGATCCAATTTTATTTTATTTTTTATTTTTAAAATATTTATAATATTTATTTTAATAATTTTTTTTATAAAATTTTATAATTTATGTATAATTTAAATATATATAAATAATAATATTATACTGTTTGTAAAACACTATTATTACATGCATTCAAATTATATTTAAATTATATAATAAAAAATTATCAAAATAAATATTATAAATATTTTCAGAATAAAAAAAAATGGGCCAATTGCCCAAAAGTTAGTCATCCGTATATCTAAATGCACGAATCCAATAAATATTCAATTGAGTCAATTAATTTAATTAATTGAATTGACTTAAATAAATTAATTTAAATAATTTAATTTTTTATTTTATATTTCAACCACATCATCTCATAATACCAAATTAAAAGAGACAATTTATTGAAACGCAAAAAAATTATCAAATTATTTTCTTTTGTGATACAAGTGAATTAGTATTTTTTAGTATTTTAGTTTATTATATTATAATTCATTGACTAAGAAAATAAAATTTTCTTTTTTAAATTTGTATTACTACAATTATAGAAATGCCACGTCAGTGACAGCCTGACAACAATAGTATGGTTGTTACGTACACCGCAGAGTACAATTAGGTTTCAACCTGGTAAATCATTTGCAATGATGAATTATGCCCGCACCCGCAGGCAAAGGAATGTTGTTGAATAACATTATTGCCCTTTCTAATTTATATTTATGAATTTTTTTAATATATGTCTTAAAAACAAATAATAAAAAATAAAATTTATTAATTATTATCTATTTATGTATTTATAATAAATTTAATACATAAAAAAATAATATGTTAATAAACTTCATATATTGAATTTAATATAAATACATAAACAAATAATATTTAGTGGGTCTCATATCTTATTTTTCGTATTTAGGATACGCTCTTAGGACACATGTTAAGAAAATTCTATATTTATATACACCAGTTTATCAAATAATCACTTGATATTCTTTCTTATTATTGGTATGAATAATGTTTTATTTATTTTTATAAATTACCTTGACGTTATAAACACTCTTAATTTAAATATATTAGATATATAATTAATTACCTTGACATAACCGTATTATATATAAATTAATTTAATTCAAATATTCTTTGAAACGAATGACAACAACACATTAGTTATGAAGATAATAATAAAAAAATGATTTAGAAGGTTCTTATTCAAATTCTCTCCTTAATGTTGGATCGAGATAAAGTGCTTAAAAGTAGTGTTCATAGATATCTATTCTTTGGTCAAAAATAGTTGGAATTGTAATTATTTGAAATTTAAAATTATGAAAAAGGTATTTAAATTTTAAATGGGATATTGTTAATTTGGACTCTTATTAGAATTTATTAGGAAGAGTATCGATACAAGTATAATTTTTTTTAATAAAAATTAAATTATAAAATTAATATTTTAAAATATAATTAGTTGTTAATAATTATATATACATAAATGACTTTAATAATTATAATCAACAACTATTATATACAAATAAACTAATTTAATTCAAATATTCTTCAAAGCAGATGACAACAACACATTAGTTACAAAGGTAATAAGAAAATGATCTGGATGGTTCTTATTCAAATTCTCTCTTTGATTGAGATAAAGTGCCTAAAAGTAGTATTCATAGATATTTATTCTTGGCCCAGGAATAACTGAAACTGTAATTATTTGAAATTTAAAATTATAAAAAAAAATGTATTTGAATTTTAAATGTGATCTTGTTAATTTGGACTCTTATTAGAATTTATTAGGAAGAGTATCGATACACGCATAATTTTTTTTAATAAAAATTAATTTACAAAATTAATATTTTTAAATATAATTACTTGTTAATTATTATACATAAATGACTTTAATAATTATAATCAACCACTATTATATACATATAAACTAATATAATTCAAATATTTTTCGAAGAAGATGACAACACATTACTTACAAATGTAATAAAAAAATGTTTTGGAAGATTATTATTCAAATTCTTTATTTTAATGTTGGATTGAGATAAAGTCTCTAAAAATAGTATGTGAAATTTAAATAGGTACACTTAGAAGGGGGGGTTGAATAAGTGTGGAGTAAACTATGACCAATTTTTTGTAAATTAGACTATCTGTCAAGGAATGCAGTTTACCGTATTATCTTATTCAGTTTGCCAAATCACTTGTTGTATTAGTCTAACAATAATCTGCTTATATTTATTTGAAAAACGACTCTGATTATGTTGTTTTGTAATTCTGAAAAATAGTTACTGATATATATATATTTAGAAATACAAATATATGTTAATTAATTAACTTTGAAATTAAAAACACACAATTAAAATATTTCAACCAATCACATCAACACGAAGAATTTTTACATGGTTCGGCCCCTAACCTTTATTCTAGTGGTCTACTCCACGTCCAATATCAAATGATATTGGAGACTCCTTTTATTAAATAAAATACTCACAAGATAACAATGTTACACAACACGTTTTTCAACTGACCCAACCACACTTGCTCAACTTGTGCACTTATGCACCTCTTGAGTACTTATACTCACTTGAACACTTTTGTTCCCTAAGCACCTGTGCTTCCCAAAAACTGTTTGTAACATAACTTAACCCAATACTTGGATTAAACAAAATAAACCCAGAACCTCAGTCTAGTACTTCAAGAAACAGAATTAAATGATTAGTACACAAAACAAACTTATGATCACAGTAACATATATATTCAATTCAAAGCTTTACTAATGCAATGCAGTGATCGAAATATGTAATATCACCAGTTTGATTTTTCGAAGTGGAGTGATAATCACGTGGCTTGAACGTACAGTGAATACATAAAAACTTTTCTTTGTGTAGCCAAACAAGATGCTGTAAACTGACTATTGCACTTTTGTGTATTGTATATATTGACTTCGGTAGTTCCAGCAATCAACGTGACACACTATATATAGGTGTTGAAAAAAATAGACGTTATAATGAAAGATGCTTTAGCATGAAATCAACCTTGCTTTACCGTAGGTGTCAAAGGTAATGATTGACCAAGATATTTGTATATTCCAAAGCAAGATTTCAGCAAAGATACATTTATACTCGTTACTAATAGATTGCCCATTAATTTAGCTTATAAATATCTTTAATTAGTTAAGCCATGTATGGAAAGATATTTATACATTCCATCGCAAGATTTCAGCAAGAATCTTCTATACCCGTGACATATAGGCTGCCCATTACTTTAGCTTTTTTCAATCAATTAAGCCACGTATGGAAAGATCACCCAATCAGTTCGTATTGACATGTTTAGATTTGAAATTCCCTTATTCAAGGCACCATGTACAATCACGCCAGAATATGTTTTATTTGATATAGTTTCCTTATAAAGCAACCAATTAATTTAACTTATTTAACTCAATCAATTATGGAAGAAATTAACTTAACAGATTTTATATACTCTTTCCAAAAAGCTGAATAATAGTTGCATGGTTTTTATTACACCCAAGTATTATTATTTTTATTATTATTATCATGCAAATGCAAACCTATAGTTTTGATTTGAAATATATATAAAACTGTGATCTTACAGAATATTCTAGAATCCTCCTCCTCCATTCTTCATTCCATCTTGATTCTTGGTTGCATTGTCGTTCAATATGGTGAGCTGAAAAACCAACCTTTAAAATCTACATGAAAAGTACCAACAAGGTTTATTTTATTTAGCCATGTCATCATCAAAATCATAGGATAGAATATGGCTAAACCAACAGTGTGCATTGGGCGTGTCCAAAAAAATCGATATTTAGTGTATACTGAATTGGACGGTTTGATACAAAGTGACTAGTCCAATACCAGTTAGGTATATTGATCCAACTAATTCAGTACAAGTTCGAAGATTTGAGGGTCTTATATATCCCGAACCGTACCTAAAAGTGCCTAAAAGTTGTGTCCATAGATATCTATTCTTTGGTTAAAAATAGTTGAAACTGTAATTATTTAAAATTTAAAATTATAACAAAAAGGTATTTAAATTTTAAATAGGATATTGTTAATTTGGACTCTTATTAGAATTTATTAGGAAGAGTATCGACACACGTATAATTTTTTTTAATAAAAATTAATTAATAAAATTAATATTTTTAAGTATAATTAGTTGTTAATCATTATACATAAATGATTTTAATGATTATAATCAACTACTATTATATACATATACACTAATTTAATTCAAATATTCTTCAAAGAAGATGACAACACCAAATTAGTTACAAAGGTAAAAAAAAAAAAAAATGAGTTGGAAGGTTCTTATTCAAATTATCTCTTTAATATTGAATTGAGATAAACTGCTTAAAAGTAGTGTCCATAGATATCTATTCTTTGGTTAGAAATAGTTTAAACCGAAATTATTTGAAATTTAAAATTACAAAAAAAGGTTTTTGAATGTTAAATGTGATTTTGTTAATTTGGACTCTTATTTGAATTTATTAGGAAGAGTATTGATACACGTATAAATTTTTTTTAATAAAAATTAATTCACAAAATTAATATTTTAAAATATAACTAGTTGTTAATCATTATACATAAATTACTTTAATAATTATAATCAACCATTATTATTTACATATAAACTAATTTAATTCAAATATTCTTTGAAGAAGATGACAACAACACATTAGTTTCAAATGTAATAAAAAAATGTTTTGGAAGGTTATTATTCAAATTCTCTCTTTAATGTTGGATTGAGATAAAATTTCTAAAAATAGTATCTATTAGGGGTGTTCAAAAAAATTGGTATTTAGTGTATATTGAACTGGTCAGTTTAGTACAAAAAGTGACCGGTCTAATACCGATTCGATATATCGGTCCAACTGGTTCAGTACTGATTCAAAGATTTAAGGGTCCGGTATATCTCGAACCACACTAATTTTCCTATTTATTATTATTAATAACAAAATAATTAATAATAATAATTTTCGTTATTATTCGATAAAAATCGATACCTAACCGGCTTACTAGTTAAGTATACCGATCTAACCGGTACCAATATCGGTACTAAATTTTGAATAAATTCGATACCGATTTAGTACGATACGATACGGCCCGGTTAATACCGAATGAACACCCCTGACATACATAAATATCTATTCTTTGGTTAGGAATAGTTAATAATTTGAAATTTAAAATTTAAAAAAAAAGGTATTTGAATTTTCAATGTGATTTTGTTAATTTGTAGTCTTATTAGAGTTTATTAGTAAGAGCATCGTTACATGTATAATTTTTTTCAATAAAAATTAATTTACAAAATTAATATTTTTAAATGTAATTAGTTGTTAATCATTATGTTTTCCCTTTTAGTGTAGAACTTATTTTCTTTTCCAGAGATTTTTATTTATAAAATATGCAAATAATAAGATCCTTTTATTATTAAGTTGATAAATAGTGTATTTATGATATTAAAAGTACGATGATAAATTTGAAGATATTGTATTATTTTTATTCATATTACTATTAATAAAAGAGAACTCTTTTTGTAGAATAATTTTTTTTACCAATAAAATTCATTTTGTGAAATAGAGAGTATTATTTTCGTTTTTCAAAAAATAAATAAAATTCAGATTTATAAATTTTTTGTTTCATATTTAGCTCAAAAAAATTTAAATGCGTAATTTAATATTAAATAAAATGTTAATATTAAACTTAAGTATATTATTATATTTTGTTATTTTATTTTAAAATGAGACTATTTTGCTAAAAGAAATTTATCAAATAAGACTCCTATGTGGAGGAAGGTGTACACGGCAGGCGTGCATGCTCATGCATAAATGTATACATTGCAATTGTCATGACGATGATATAACGGGATTGCATGCGTGGATTGAGTCACGTGTTACGTCCATGGACGGAAAAGCATACATGTTTTAGGCCGCGTTTGTTTTATGGAAAATATTTTTTGAGAAAATTGTTTTCAATGAAAATGACTTTTTATTTATTTTATTATTTGGCTATTAAACTGAAAATGAGATGGAAAAGATCATTATATTCTTTACTCGTGTTAGAAAATATAGACTAAAACAGAGGAGGTGGAGTAAATCGCACATATACATCAATTCATTGAAATAATAGACTTGGCTATTAAATAGCTTTACAAAGGAAACTGAAATAAGCATAAACATATGACACATTTTACAACTGCTATAACGTGGCAGTAAGACTAAATCAACAATTTAACAGATATCAAAATAAAAGGACATTACAGACGTGGTGATAACTAACCACTTGACCACTAAGTTAAACATAAAACTAACATTTCCTCCCTTAAGCTGAATGTTATGAGCTTCAGTTTATATCATTCTCAGAACAGATTCTCAATTGTTCTCGCAGCTTGACGAATGTGTTCAACTTGAGTGGCTTAGTCATTATATCAGCTAATTGATCTTGTGTATCACAGTGCACCAATTCCACAATACCATCCTTTATAAGATCTCGAATAAAATGAAAACGAACATCTATGTGCTTGCTTCAACCATGCATTACAGGATTCTTTGAAAGCTTGATTCTAGAGTTACTATCACATTGAATTACACATGACTTGCCTTGATTTTGATCCAACTTTCCCAACACCATTTTCAGCCATACTGCTTGGCATGCACACGAAGCTGTAACAATAAATTTTGCCTTTGTGGTAGATAGACTTACTACTGATTGTTTTCTTGATGACCAGGATACTGCTCCTGAACTCAATAAAAACAAATAGCCTAAAGTACTCTTACTGTCCTCTAAATCTCCAGCATAAACACTATCAGTGTACGTAACAAGTTCATCATCTCCTCCCTTCTTATAGAAAATTCCAAAACCAGTTGTTCCTTTTAAATATCTCATCACCCTTTTTGCTGCCTGTAAATAAAGCTCAGTAGGTTTCTCCATATATCTACTAATAATACTCACCACAAACATCATGTCAGGTCGAGTAGCTATCAGATACATGAGACTAACCATAATCTGTTTATAGTAAGTCTTGTCCACCTTAACTACTCCTTTATCCTTCACGAGCTTAAAGCTAGGAACAATAGGATTATGAACAGAATTACTTTTCTCCATTCCAAACCTGTGTAGCACCTCAAAAGCATACTTCTTTTGATTGATAAAAACACCATCAAATCTTTGCAAGACTTTAAGACCAAGAAAATGAGATCATCATTTCCAGTAAAAATGAGATCATCTACTTAGAGTCTTACAATTAATACTTTGCCTTCTTTACTTGTCTTGATGAATAGAGTACGCTCGTAGTCACACTTCTCAAAGCCTTCTTTCACGAAATAGGCCTCTATACGGTTGTACCAAGCACAGGGTGCTTGCTTAAGCCCATAAAGTGCCTTCTTTAGCTTGTAAACTTTTTGCTCATTTCCCTTTTGTACATAACCACAAGACTGCTCCACAAAGACCTCTTCATTCAACTCACCATGTAAGAATGCAGATTTCACATCCAATTGATAAATGGACCACCCTCTTTGAGCTGCAAGTGCAATCACCAAACGGATTGTCTCCATACGTGCCACAGGTGCAAAAACTTCAGTGTAGTCCATCCCATATTGCTGTGTGTAACCTTTCACTACAAGTCGAACTTTATGCTTTTCTATTTCTCCCTTAGGTAATTCTGGTAATTCTGTTAATTCACAACTGAAATTCTAGTCATTCTGCTTAGTTCTCTTATTGTCAGGAATATGAACATGAAATGCATCAAAAAACTCTAAAATAATCAACTGAAGGCTTAACTTTACCCTAAGCTTCTTCTGGAGTTTTGTTTTGAACTGCGAAAGTTGGACTTCTAGTTAGAACGTGCTCTATCCAATTTACTGCTTCAGGCCAAAAAGTCTTGGGAATTTTCTTTGCTGTCGGGCATACTTTGAACCACATTCAAGATAATTTTATTCTTGCGTTTCGTAACACCATTCTGTTGTGGTGTATATGTTGTCGTTAGCTGTCGCTGTATGCCATTTACATCACAGAAGGTTACAAATTCCTGGGATGTAAACTCACCTCCTCAATCAGTTCGTAGGCTTTTTAGAAAAAGAACTGGTTTCCTTCTCAACACGATTCTTAAAATTCTTGAAAATAGTAAAGGCTTCTGATTTTTCTCCCAAAAAATAAACCCATGTTTTTTTACTAAAATTATCAGTGAAAGTAAGCATGTACCTTTTATTACTATTAGAGATGGGTGTAATTAATGGGTCCACAAATGTCTACATGCACTAACGAAAGAATCTCTGCAGCTCACCAGGTACTTCTTTTTGGAAATGAATCCCTGTGTTGTTTCCCTACCAAGTAATCCTTGCATAACTTGGAGGGAGATTGAAGTTGTGGTAATCCATTTACCATTTGCTTCGTTGAAGAATCTTTAAACCTTTAAAACTCAAATGTCCATACTGACAATGCCAAAGCTGCACAATATCTTCTGTGACTGTGTTGAAACAAGATGATACTATAGGCTGAGATAAAGCATGCAAGACAAACATTCGATTTGAGGACATTTTCGAATCCATAATCAAACCTTTCTGTGAATGGAACACCTTACATTTGCTATGCTGAAATAAAATAGTAAGACCTTTTTCCTGCAACTGTCCAATACTTAGCAGATTATTCTTTAGCTCGGGTACATAGAACACACATGTAATGATTTGAGTTATGTCATTCATTTGCAGCCTAACATTTACTTTTCCTAGAACAACCATACTTGTAAGACCCCGAATTTTATGAAATACAAAATTTAATTTTTCTTCATATAGATATTTTTTTTAAACAGTAAGTGGTTAAATCAATAAAGTTAAAAGTTAAGGATGTTATGTGCAAATTTTATTTTGTCGGACAATATTCGCTTTGTCGGGGAATATTCGTTTGGTCGGGGAATATTCGTGCCGTACGACGGCGCCGAAATAATAAATTATTGGTGGACCCCACAACGGAATATTTGTCGGATATAGAAAACGACAGAAGTAACCTTTTTAAATAAAAATAGTCAACGGAACTGTTAAAATACTGGTGATAAAAGAATAGTAGCATACGGTAGTTTATGGTATTTTCTGTAGCACACGGTACTCTACAGTAACACACGGTATTGCATAGTGTCTCATATTATTGGTCTGATAATTGACACCGTAACTGTTACGCATCATTTCATCGATAATTGTCACTGCATAATATTTTATATTATCAATTCAATAATTGTTGTTACACAGTATTTTGCATTATTGATTTAATAATTGTCATTACACTGTATTTTATATCATTGAGTCAATAATTGTTGTTGCACTGTTTTTAAAATTATTGAACCTAATAATTGTCACAGTAACATATGCACAGTAATTCACATTATTGAATCAATAATTGTCATTACACAGTAACGTATGCTTTATTTTACATTATTGTTATCTCTATTATGATGTTATTTAAACAGTTGTATTTCATTAATTTATTGACTTGATATCTAAGAGCTAACTATACTGTATTTATAACAATTAGTCATAATAATTGAATTGATAAAGTTATTTGTTTATAATATAAAGTTAGGTGATTATTAGGTGATATGAAATGAATGGTGTAGATTAAAGTGTGAATTATTGTTGAATAATTGAATTGATTTGTTTATAATATAAAGTTAGGTGATTATTAGGTGATATGAAATGAATGGTGTAGATTAAAGTGTGAATTATTGTTGAATAATTAAATTGATTTGTTTATAATATAAAGTTAGGTGATTATTAGGTGATATGAAATGAATGGTGTAGATTAAAGATAATATAATATTTGAAATGGATGGTGTAGATTAAAAGGTGATCTTTAAATGAATGGTTTAGATTAAATGAATGATAAGATTTTTGGCTATAAATAGAAGCCTTAACTTAAGGATTTTTCATAAACTTCCTTACTTGTTCTTTCTTTCTCTCTCTAAATACTTCTTGTGAAAGTTCTCTCTAAGTGTGCTTAAGTCATCTTGAGTATTTGTGAAGATCTATAAGTATACGTGTACTGTTCAAGTTAATCAACCTCATTTAAATCAATATCCAGTCACGTGTTACGGTAAGGGATACCATCTTTTTCATCTTCCATTATTCAAACATACTATGGTAAGGGATTATCATTATTTGATTCTCGATAATAATATTGTTTCTTCCTTACTCATAAGACGTGCCTTTTATTTCCATGTATTAAATTGTGGGAATAACCTTACGGAGCGGATTGCCGCCTGTTGGTGAATAACCTTTCGTATTCATTCATTATTAATCTCTGAGAATAACCTTACGGAGCGGATTGCCGCCTGTTTGGTGAATAACTCTTTGTACTCAAATTCTATTAAATTGTGGGAATAACCTTACGGAGCGGATTGCCGCCTGTTGGTGAATAACCTTTCGTATTCATTCATTATTAATCTCTGAGAATAACCTTACGGAGCGGATTGCCGCCTGTTTGGTGAATAACTCTTTGTACTCAAATTCTATTAAATTGTGGGAATAACCTTACGGAGCGGATTGCCGCCTGTTGGTGAATAACCCTTGTATTAATTTCCTTCACCTTTTGTTAATCAAACCTGCTACGGTAAGGGATGTTATTTTCTTTCATACTCCTAAATCGAAATTTATTATGGAACTATTGCTTCTATAATTCCTGAAAATATTATATGTTCCATAATAGTTGAACTTCATTATTTTAACTGAACCTTCCTATTTACGTGAACCTTTCTATTGAATTGTAACCGTTATTCTGAACTGTGGATCTTGAATTTCACTCCACATCATGTTGACAATTTGGACATTATTTGAATCTGTACAAAGTAAACTTCCGATACTTATTGTTATCCTATTTCTTCTGTTCATCATTTATATCATTCTAATCATCCAAAAATCAAGCTGTTGTGAATATCTGTGGCCGGGGGCACAGATGTGATATATTTGTTGAACAGATGATAGGTTAAAGGCGATATAATAGGTTAAAGGCGATACATCTGTTCGGTGTCTTTTATGGCACGTGGTGAATGTTCTCTTTGGCCCGTAGTGCAAAGATGAACTGTTGTTTGGTATGATTATGACCAAAGGCTGAATCTGGTATAATCATGACCGTTGGTGTTATATTGAATGTCTTTGGCCCGTAGTGCAAAGATGAACTGTTGATCTGCATGATTATGATCAGGAACTGTGAATTTGTATTATCTTGACTAATGATATTTCAGATGATAAAAGTTGATGATGTTTTTCCTAAAAAGAGAACCGAGTGGACATTATAGTCTGCATTATTCTTCTAATAGATTACTCATTCCGCTGCTATTATTGATCTGAACGTTGTTTAAGAATTTAACTGCAGTTTTTGATATAAACCTTGTAGTCTATTGTATTCTATCAAGAACTCAACTGTTGAAGACTAATGATAATTTATTCGTCATTATCTTAGTCATGATATTCTTTACTGGGCTATTTGAGCTCACCCTTTCTTTTGTTCCATTGTTTTTCAACAGGAGATGAAAACATAACAGGGTCTAGCCGGGGAATGGAGTGAGGGTCCGAGGAATAGTTATCATAGTCTTCACGTTTTGTAAAATAGTGTGGCAATAATAGTGAAGACTTAGTTGTGTATTATTATACACTGTATTGTTGTACGTTGTGCTTTGTTGTAATAATTTTGTTGTAGTATTTTGACGACTCAAGTTTGGGCTGTGTGGGCCCAGATTTGGGGGCGTCACAGTTGGCATCAGAGCTTAGGGATATGGTCTTTAATGGAGATCTGGGGTTAGAACTAGGAGGGGAGAGACGAATAGAATCAATCACTAGTGTGTCCTACCTAAATTAGATTTATTTTTTATCTAATGAATCGATTTGAATGTAGGAACATGAAGAGATGAGTTAGTTTATTTGAACTAACATTTATTTTGTGACCACAGTTAATTATGGCATCTGGAAATCAGGAGGTTAACTATGAAATTACCGAAACAAATGTAGCTGCAAAACAAGAGGCGACGAATAATCTTCTTACAAACTCAGAGTTGAATCATTTGCCTAAGGCAAAAATTATGCGTGTTCTATCCAGTAAGGATGAAGGTGAAAGCTCTGCTACAGTCGTTCCAGATCCATTCTTAGAAGCAATTAAAGGAAGTAACGAACTTGCGGAAATTATTGCCTTTAATTTACTCACTAATTGGGAGAGTGATATCACCTGGTTATGCTCTATAACAAAGGATCAGAATATATGGACTTTTCATATTAGTCTTTGGGATTTATGGTGTTCCAGCTATGATTTTCAAGATTATTTAAAAATGATGTTTCTATACTTTTGGGCGTTACAATTTAGAGGAATTCAGGTTAAGTTAGTCACTATCGTGGAAACTGCAGTCTATCGAAAATACTATTTTAATGGAAATCATTGGTACCTTACTACTGATGAAGTTGATGAACCCGAGAAACAGTTTGCTAGAAAATTATTCAGTGGTATTCCCATGGTTGAAATACGTGAAGATCCGAATGAAGTATTCGGGATTCGATTTGACGATAACAGTCAAGAAACCGAATGAGGTGATAACCGGTAAGCTATTCATAAATTCTCGTGAAGTCTATGCCATATTAGATACTGGCTCTATCCACTCCTTTATCTCACCTATATGTACTCAACGTTTAAATTTGACTATTGAAAACTTAAATCTTGTCTTATCAGTTGAAACCTCATTGGGAGAAATACCTATTACATTTACTATCTATAAATCTTGCCTAAGTTCAAATCAACAACCTCACATTACCTGTTGACCTTATTTCTTTAGAGATGCATGAATTTGATGTGATTTTAGGAATTGATTGGTTGACTACCCATCATGCTAAAATTGATTGTTTTCATAAGATTATTAGTTTTCATATTCCTAATAAACCTGTCATGCAAATTCAAGCAACTAAACCATTGAAATCTATAACTGTTATTTCTAGCCATAAAGCCATTCGTTTATTGAAAAACGGATGTCAAGCCTTTTTAGCTCATGTCACTGATTTGAACAAAAATACGTCAAACTTGAATGATATTCCCATTGTTAATGAGTTTCCTGACGTTTTTCCTGAAGAACTTCCTGGCTTACCCCCAAACCGTGAAATTGATTTTTATATTGATCTTGAACCCGGTACCAAGCACATTTCCAAAGCTCCCTACCGAATGGCTCCCATTGAACTTCAAGAGTTAAAAAACCAACTACAGGAATTGTTGGATACCGGTTTCATTCGTCCGAGTGCATCACCTTGGGGTGCTCCTGTTCTATTTGTGAAGAAGAAAGACGGGAGTATGAGATTATGCATTGACTACCGAGAATTGAACCATGTCACCATCAAGAACAGGTACCCGTTACCTCGGATTGATGACATGTTTGATCAATTGCAAGGCGCTCAACATTTCTCAAAGATTGATCTCCGTTCTGGATATCATCAGTTAAAGGTTAAAGCTGAGGACATTCCAAAGACTGCTTTCAGAACTCGCTATGGGCATTATGAGTTCTTAGTCATGCCTTTTGGACTAACTAATGCTCCTGCAGCTTTCATGGACATGATGAACCGGATATTCAAGGAACATTTGGATCATTTTGTGGTTGTCTTTATTGATGACATCCTCATATACTCCAAGAGTCGCGAGGATCATGAACAACACCTGAGATTGATACTACAAAAGCTCCGTGAAAACAAATTATATGCCAAGTTGAAGAAATGTGAGTTCTGGCTTGAGGAGGTCGCGTTTCTTGGGCATGTGATTTCTAGTCAAGGAATATCAGTCGATCCTGCGAAGATTGAAACGGTACTAAATTGGGAACAACCCAAAACAGTAACCGAAGTCCGAAGTTTTCTGGGTCTAGCTGGTTATTATCGGAGATTCGTAGAAGGATTTTCTCGAATCGCCACTCCATTAACGCAGCTTACTCGGAAAAGCACAAAATTCATATGGAGCGAGGAATGCGAGAAAAGTTTCCAAGAACTCAAGAAGAGACTGGTTTCAGCTCCTGTTCTGACCATACCATCAGGATCAGGAGAATTTGTTATCTACAGCGATGCTTCTGGCAAAGGTCTAGGCTGTGTCCTTATGCAACATGGAAAGGTTATAGCCTACGCCTCTCGACAACTCAAAGATTATGAGAAAAATTATTCTACTCATGATCTAGAGTTGGCAGCAGTCGTTTTCGCGTTGAAGATCTGGAGACACTACTTGTACGGAGAAAAAGTGGATATCTATACGGATCATAAAAGTCTCAAGTATTTCTTCACCCAGAAGGAACTCAACATGCGACAACGACGTTGGCTTGAGCTGTTGAAGGATTATGACCACACAATCCAGTATCACCCGGGAAAGGCGAACGTTGTAGCTGACGCTCTGAGCAGAAAATCTTATGCAAGTACAAGTGCACTGCTGACAACACAAAAGTGTATTTTGTACGACTTGCAAAAGATGGAGATAGAGCTAAAGACACCAGGGACCCGCTCGAAGATTGCTCACGTGCGAGTAGAACCAACTTTAATCGATAAAATTAAAGCTGCTCAAGCTACCGATCCGGAACTGATAAACATGATAAAGAAAGTACAAGAAGGTGCCATTCCCGAAGCAAGAATCGACGAGAAAGGAATACTTCGAGTCAACTCTCGACTATGTGTTCCTAACGATCCTGAATTAAAGCATAAAATCATGATGGAGGCACACAACACGCCGTTTGCAATCCACCCAGGAGGTACCAAGATGTATCGAGATCTTCGTCATACATTTTGGTGGAACAATATGAAAAGAGAGATTGCGGAGTTTATCTCAAGGTGCCTAACTTGTCAACGTGTCAAGGCAGAGCATCAGGTTCCTAAAGGTCCATTACAATCACTTGAAGTTCCCGAATGGAAGTGGGAACACATCAATATGGACTTCGTGACGGGTCTTCCAAAAGTTTCTCAAGGCTTAGATGCAATTTGGGTGATCGTAGATAGATTGACCAAATCTGCTCATTTCTTGCCTATACGAGAAAACTTTTCACTTGAACGCCTTGCCGGTATGTACATAAATGAGATCGTGAGATTGCATGGCATGCCAGTTTCCATAGTTTCTGATCGAGATCCTAGATTCACTTCACGCTTTTGGATCAGTCTACAAAAAGCTATGGGCACTGAACTACGTTTTAGTTCTGCATACCATCCTCAAACGGACGGACAATCGGAAAGGACGATCCAGACCCTCGAAGATCTTTTGAGACTTTGTGTATTAGACTTCAAAGGAAGTTGGGATAAGTACTTGCCGTTGGTGGAATTTTCTTACAACAACAGTTACCAAGCAAGCATAGGCATGGCTCCATTCGAGGCATTGTATGGAAGGAAGTGTCGCTCTCCAATATGTTGGAATGAGGTAGGAGAAGCAAAATTGTTGGGACCCGAGCTAGTACGCTTGACGACCGAAAAGATCCAAATGATCCGACAACGAATACAGACCGCACAAGAACGACAAAAGAGTTATGCTGATCTTCATCGGAGAGACGAAAGTTTCAACGTCGGAGATCATGTATTCTTACGTGTTTCTCCATGGAAAGGGGTTACGAGATTCGGAAAGAGAGGAAAGCTTAACCCTCGATTTATTGGCCCATTTGAAATCCTAGATCGAATAGGAACCGTAGCCTACAGACTAGCCCTACCACCATGTATGTCTCGCATCCATAACGTTTTTCACATATCTATGTTACGTAAATATGTGAAGGACCCAAACCACGTCATTGAGTTAGAACCAGACGTTATAGCAGAGGATTTAACATACGAGGAGGTACCTGTTAAGATCCTGGATAAGAAGGAGCAGATCCTACGCTCAAAGGTTATACCTCAAGTTAAGGTTTTATGGAGGAACCAAGATACTGAGGAAATGACCTGGGAGCTAGAATCTGAGATGAAATCTAAGTATCCTTACCTCTTCGATATGTCAGGTACGTCAATTTCGGGGACGAAATTTCATAAGGAGGGGAGGTTGTAAGACCCCGAATTTTATGAAATACAAAATTTAATTTTTCTTCATATAGATATTTTTTTTAAACAGTAAGTGGTTAAATCGATAAAGTTAAAAGTTAAGGATGTTATGTGCAAATTTTATTTTGTCGGACAATATTCGCTTTGTCGGGGAATATTCGTTTGGTCGGGGAATATTCGTGCCGTACGACGGCGCCGAAATAATAAATTATTGGTGGACCCCACAACGGAATATTTGTCGGATATAGAAAACGACAGAAGTAACCTTTTTAAATAAAAATAGTCAACGGAACTGTTAAAATACTGGTGATAAAAGAATAGTAGCATACGGTAGTTTATGGTATTTTCTGTAGCACACGGTACTCTACAGTAACACACGGTATTGCATAGTGTCTCATATTATTGGTCTGATAATTGACACCGTAACTGTTACGCATCATTTCATCGATAATTGTCACTGCATAATATTTTATATTATCAATTCAATAATTGTTGTTACACAGTATTTTGCATTATTGATTTAATAATTGTCATTACACTGTATTTTATATCATTGAGTCAATAATTGTTGTTGCACTGTTTTTAAAATTATTGAACCTAATAATTGTCACAGTAACATATGCACAGTAATTCACATTATTGAATCAATAATTGTCATTACACAGTAACGTATGCTTTATTTTACATTATTGTTATCTCTATTATGATGTTATTTAAACAGTTGTATTTCATTAATTTATTGACTTGATATCTAAGAGCTAACTATACTGTATTTATAACAATTAGTCATAATAATTGAATTGATAAAGTTATTTGTTTATAATATAAAGTTAGGTGATTATTAGGTGATATGAAATGAATGGTGTAGATTAAAGTGTGAATTATTGTTGAATAATTGAATTGATTTGTTTATAATATAAAGTTAGGTGATTATTAGGTGATATGAAATGAATGGTGTAGATTAAAGTGTGAATTATTGTTGAATAATTAAATTGATTTGTTTATAATATAAAGTTAGGTGATTATTAGGTGATATGAAATGAATGGTGTAGATTAAAGATAATATAATATTTGAAATGGATGGTGTAGATTAAAAGGTGATCTTTAAATGAATGGTTTAGATTAAATGAATGATAAGATTTTTGGCTATAAATAGAAGCCTTAACTTAAGGATTTTTCATAAACTTCCTTACTTGTTCTTTCTTTCTCTCTCTAAATACTTCTTGTGAAAGTTCTCTCTAAGTGTGCATAAGTCATCTTGAGTATTTGTGAAGATCTATAAGTATACGTGTACTGTTCAAGTTAATCAACCTCATTTAAATCAATATCCAGTCACGTGTTACGGTAAGGGATACCATCTTTTTCATCTTCCATTATTCAAACATACTATGGTAAGGGATTATCATTATTTGATTCTCGATAATAATATTGTTTCTTCCTTACTCATAAGACGTGCCTTTTATTTCCATGTATTAAATTGTGGGAATAACCTTACGGAGCGGATTGCCGCCTGTTGGTGAATAACCTTTCGTATTCATTCATTATTAATCTCTGAGAATAACCTTACGGAGCGGATTGCCGCCTGTTTGGTGAATAACTCTTTGTACTCAAATTCTATTAAATTGTGGGAATAACCTTACGGAGCGGATTGCCGCCTGTTGGTGAATAACCTTTCGTATTCATTCATTATTAATCTCTGAGAATAACCTTACGGAGCGGATTGCCGCCTGTTTGGTGAATAACTCTTTGTACTCAAATTCTATTAAATTGTGGGAATAACCTTACGGAGCGGATTGCCGCCTGTTGGTGAATAACCCTTGTATTAATTTCCTTCACCTTTTGTTAATCAAACCTGCTACGGTAAGGGATGTTATTTTCTTTCATACTCCTAAATCGAAATTTATTATGGAACTATTGCTTCTATAATTCCTGAAAATATTATATGTTCCATAATAGTTGAACTTCATTATTTTAACTGAACCTTCCTATTTACGTGAACCTTTCTATTGAATTGTAACCGTTATTCTGAACTGTGGATCTTGAATTTCACTCCACATCATGTTGACAATTTGGACATTATTTGAATCTGTACAAAGTAAACTTCCGATACTTATTGTTATCCTATTTCTTCTGTTCATCATTTATATCATTCTAATCATCCAAAAATCAAGCTGTTGTGAATATCTGTGGCCGGGGGCACAGATGTGATATATTTGTTGAACAGATGATAGGTTAAAGGCGATATAATAGGTTAAAGGCGATACATCTGTTCGGTGTCTTTTATGGCACGTGGTGAATGTTCTCTTTGGCCCGTAGTGCAAAGATGAACTGTTGTTTGGTATGATTATGACCAAAGGCTGAATCTGGTATAATCATGACCGTTGGTGTTATATTGAATGTCTTTGGCCCGTAGTGCAAAGATGAACTGTTGATCTGCATGATTATGATCAGGAACTGTGAATTTGTATTATCTTGACTAATGATATTTCAGATGATAAAAGTTGATGATGTTTTTCCTAAAAAGAGAACCGAGTGGACATTATAGTCTGCATTATTCTTCTAATAGATTACTCATTCCGCTGCTATTATTGATCTGAACGTTGTTTAAGAATTTAACTGCAGTTTTTGATATAAACCTTGTAGTCTATTGTATTCTATCAAGAACTCAACTGTTGAAGACTAATGATAATTTATTCGTCATTATCTTAGTCATGATATTCTTTACTGGGCTATTTGAGCTCACCCTTTCTTTTGTTCCATTGTTTTTCAACAGGAGATGAAAACATAACAGGGTCTAGCCGGGGAATGGAGTGAGGGTCCGAGGAATAGTTATCATAGTCTTCACGTTTTGTAAAATAGTGTGGCAATAATAGTGAAGACTTAGTTGTGTATTATTATACACTGTATTGTTGTACGTTGTGCTTTGTTGTAATAATTTTGTTGTAGTATTTTGACGACTCAAGTTTGGGCTGTGTGGGCCCAGATTTGGGGGCGTCACAATACTTGTGTTGTTGCCTAGCTTCACAGAATCTCAAAATTTCCCATCAAGATCTAAGAAATATTAATTCTTTCCACACATATGATTGCTGCATCCAGAGTCTAGAAACCATGTATCTTCTCTACTAGCTTTGTTCAAATCCACATATGACATTAACAACATATCTTCTTAATTGTTTGCATAATTTGCCTCTGTTTCTTTGCTTGGACATTCTCATGCAAAATGTCTTAACTTGTAACAATTATAGCGTTCCACTGTAGCCTTATCAAGAGACCTCATATTTCGACCTCTTCCTTTATAGTTGCGACAACCACGACTTCTTCATCTTGAGTGATCACCATGAGTAATCTTCAAGGCCTGTTCTTCCTTAACATGGGAACTCATGCGTTGTTCATGCACAATTAGGCTACTTTACAGTTCATCAATGGTTAGAGTATCAATATATTTAGATTCTTTAATAGAGCACGCAACATAATTAAACTTAGGAGTCATGGATCTTAAAATTTTCTCAACAATAGTAGTATTACCCTTATCTTCACCATTTGCTTTCATCTTCTTGGCGATGGTAGGAGTGTGAGAAAAATACTCATTCACAGTTTCTCCTGTCTTCATATGAAGAACTTCAAACTCCTTTCGAAGAACTTGTAGATTTCCACGCTTTACTCGTGATGTACCTTGATATTTCTGCTTCATAGAGTCCCAGATATCCTTCGAAGTCTTCTTGTTAAGGATTGTCTCTAGGATAGAACGATCTAATGCCTTAAATAGATAGTTCTTTGCTTGCAAATCTTTTAACTGTTGGTCTTCAATAAGCTTCCTCTGTGCATTAGTGAAAACAACACCTTCTGTTACTGCAGGAACTCCATTTTCCACCAGCCCCCAATATTCCTTTGATCGCAAGAAGTTCTCCATGAGCATCGCTCAATGATCATAATAACCCATCAAACTTTGGAATGGCTGACTGTATAAAAGAACTTTCTGTCGCCATTTGTAGATCACTTATAGAAGACTATTGCTTCTATTTAATGAGGCCCCCGTTATGTGGCTCTGATGCCAATTGTTAGAAAATATAGACTAAAACAGAGGAGGTGAATAAAATCGCACACATACATCAGTTCATTGAAATAACAGACTTGGCTATTAAATAGCCTTACAAAGGAAACTGAAATAAGCATAAACACAGGCCGCGTTTTACAGCTGTTATATCATGGCAGTAAGACTAAATCAATAATTTAATAGATACTAAAATAAAAGGACATTACAGACGTGGTGATAACTAACAACTTGATCACTAAGTTAAACATAAAACTAACAACTTGAGTTAATTAAATAAAATTTTTTAGTGTACTTTGTCTTTTTTTTTTTTTTTAAATATACCCCTCATTACAATAAACAAATAAATATTACTAAATCTATAATTTCTTCTAGAGATTTTTTTTTTGACAAAATAGGATTGAAAGGAGAGCAATATCATCAAATTTGAGAGCTTAGAGATGAATAAGAGATATAATTTTTTTTTTGAAAAGATGAAAAAAAATGAATTAATTTGATAAAGATATATGAAAAAATAGAAAGATAATAAAAAGTAAAACTTATTGTTCGGAGACATAGTTGGACAACTTTTTTGGAAAATGACTTATGGATCTCAAATTCGCAAGTCCTTTTCTTAAAATAAAGGCATGGTTTTCCGTTGACGAAAAATTGCTTTACGGTTGATCATGTTTCCTTGACATGCCAAACATTGGAAAATCTACAAAATATTTTGCACAAAATATTTTGCTTGAAATAAATGGAGCCTTAATATGTTGAGTGCTAATTTTAATAATAATAATAATAATAATAATAATAATAATAATAATAATAATATTATCTTATTTTATATTCACTCCATTCCAAATCTTAAGATCAATATTGACTTTTTAAAACTCAATTTTGAACATTTTAAAACTTAAAATTGACACAGTACAATCATGAATATCATAAATTATCTAAAAAGTACTACTAGTTATAAGATTTATTATTTTCAAAACTTAAATAAATCATATCAATTTTAAATTTAAAAATATCTCAAATTGAATCAAAAAAGAGATAATTAATGAGAGATAAATTAACTTGTCAGATTGATGAGACTTGATGGGTTTGGTAAGGTCTCTTGGTAGATTAAATAAGAGCTTCTAAAGAGGGTGACTCATCAAGTAAAAGAAGTAATCAATTGACTAATGTTCAAAATAGTATGGTTAAAATTCAAGGGGAGCTTGTTGTCAATGTAGATGAGGAGACCACACGTTAAAGCGGAGATTGTTGAGATATCGCATAATAGTAAAGTCTCACATTAGAACATAAGGAGAAAAATTGAGGACATATATGCTCTAATTGACCATAAACTTGATAAATTAACCTTTTGAGTCAGTATGTGATTTCAGATGAGTATATATGAGCTGAATATTCTCAACAACTTGATTCAACTTAATTCTCAGTATTTTTTTTTTCTTAAACTACTAAGTTGATTCGAGACTAACGAAAACGACTAAGTATCATTTACACCGTAAATTTATTGCAATTCTAAATGAGAAAATTAATATTAATTATAATTATTTTATATCTTTACAATTTTCAAGTGTTAAAAAAACCTCTCATATTTGCTAAGGAGTACCTAAACTTACAAACAAAATTAAGGAAAATAAATTTTCATTCCATTATGATCCTATCATTTTCTTACTGAAAAATCTTTGGTATTCCTTTGCCCGGATGGAAATCAACGGAGAGATAAGGTTGTTAGATAAGGACAAGTATACATACATAATATCCGAACACAATACCGGATATAATATTGATTTTAACTATTAAAAAGTGAAATTTGACATAATTTTTTGTGTTCAATCACATTTTTTAATAATTGTAATTAACGTTGTATCCGATTGTAATTTACGACTTATTCGTTAGATAATGCTTAATAAAGGGACAACTCAGCTTTGTTAAAAAATGTATAGCTGACCAAGTAGCAGTATCACGATTAAAAGAGTTACAATTATTGTTGATCCCATCACATGGCAAAGCAGCAGGTTGCATTACACTTATTAATTTTACGTAAATTTTCTTGTAAGTTTGGTAGAATCTCGTAGAGTACTTTTTTTTAACAAAAATAAAATGATTTTAAAAAAAAAATTACTTATGAAAATTTGAGTTTAGACATTTGTTGGATCAGATATGAGTTTATGGACTGAGCCTTATCTATTTCGGCCCACTTATAAAATCCGATTAACTTCGGGCCGTTACTAGTCTGTGCCCACTTGAGGTGCCCATTCTCCATATGCTTGCCTGATTATCAAAAGTAAAATGTAAAGAGAAATAGCTGCTTTCAAGGTATTTATGTGATTAAGTCAAATGAACGATATATAATTGTTCATATAAAAATATCTTCGTACAATAGATGAACATGGTAAAGTACATATAATAGATATAAATCTTAAAATGATCTTTTATTATTATTTTTTATAGTATTTTTTGTCTCAAATTTCGTAAGAGTTGTCATGACTCATGTGCCACTTGATATTAGCTAAATTGTGGATTATAATAATAATAAAATTTAATAAAATACATAACATTCGCTATTAATAATAACGGACATTAATTAAAATAAGAGTTTGCTTTTATTAACTAAGACTTATGATTTATTAACTAAGGTTTAAAGTTTATATACCAAGATTTATAGTTTATTAATTAGGATTAAGAGTTTATTAATTAGAGTTTATAATTTATTACCTAGGATTTAGAGTTTATTAACTAGAATTTAAGGTTTGACTTTCTAATGGACATCCATTATTATAAATAGTAGACGTTTATTATTTTTTGTAAACGTTCGCTATTAATAGTAGCGAACGTCAATTTTCAGCTTCTAATTTTAACCGTTGCTTTTTTATTTTGTACTGCATAAATGGTGTTTACCCATTTTTGATACATAACAAGTACTTGTTATGTATATATATTTTGTTCATTCATGATAATCGGTTGTTGAGACACTATTTTGGTAGCCAATATAGGGGCATTTTTTTACTATGGATTGGTCATGCCACCACTCTTTCTCGCGATAGACCATACTACTACTATAATATCCCAGATATTTACAAGGATTGTAGATAAGATTTTTAAATATTATTTAAAGGTTATAGTTTAAAACCTAGAATTTGAGAAGTAAGATATGTAGAAAATGGGTGAACATTTTTTTTTAACATAATTTATTTGTTAGAAATTAAATGTGGAAATATTGTAATGATGCATATAGATAATTTATTAAGGAAATAAATTCAATTGAGAAGTGAATGTAGTTATATTGATATACATATATATACCTAATGTGTGCTTGTTAGCCAAATAAAAAGATGAGTAAATTAATACTCAATTAAACTAAAAAAATTAATTAGTTTAAATATGAAGTAAGAAGGAAAGTCATGAAATATAATTAATTAGGTTAATTATATTAGTCATGAGTTGGAATTATGGAAAATCTAGAACGATTGTCTAAGGTGGCAATAATTAGAAGTTAATTAATTAAGTAATTAACTTAATTATTAAGTTGTTATATAGAGTCCATTAATGGCTTTAAAACAAGCCCAATATGAGAATACTTGCATGAAGGTGGGTAATTAAATAATAAGCCCAAATGTTATGTTAATTAATAGTCCAAGAGGTAATTAATATAAGTCCAATTAGACTTTGTTGGCAAGTATTGTGATAGTCCGATTAAATTAATTACCAAGCCCAAGTTATAAATGATATGAGAGTTGTGTTGGGTAGCCCAAGTAATTAAATAAGAGAGCCCAATGCAAAGTAAACTATGTAGCCCAAACACTTAAAAGTCCAATGTTGGTTAAAGTGTTGAGAGATATTGTTGAGTGTGGAGAATTAACTAATGTAGGGTTAATTGAATAACCCTAGTTGGTAGGTAAGATAGAGAATTAACCAAACATTGATTAATTGCTAGAGGAAGAAAGGTAGTGATGAGAATTAACTATGAATGAGTTAATTAAGTAACTCAATGCGGTAGAAATAATTATAGCAAGTCTAATTGAATTATATTACAAATTCAATGGAGGTATTAAACTAGGTCAAATTAATTAACCTAGTAGTCCATGTAATTTAATTTAAACATTGATCTATGTAATAATTAATCAAGTCCAATGCTTGTTTTAATTAAATGTAACATAGGGTATTTAATGTTAGCTCAATGTAATAAATAAATTGAGCCCAAACAAATTAAATAAATGAGCCTAATATTATTTAATTCTAAGGTCCAAAGTGGAGCCCAATGTGCATGTATAGGTGAATATGTATACATATGTTGGTGTATATATATATTTGAATGCTTATATAATGATATAAGACATAAAAATAAAGCCAAATTGGTGTAATAAATTGCAAACCCCGAATTTTGAGGGGGTCCCACATGAAAATGTTGAGTGTGGACTTCCTATGGCTTCCATTACACTCCAAAAGTTGCTTACAAGCAACCTTGATGGATGTCACACCAATGGTCATTCATGGTAGTCATTCCATACAATAGTAATCTAGTTTAAGCTCCTAATTTCACCAACACTAGTTGATTAGGAGGTTAATGAAAGATTAGCATTGTGCTATAAATAGAAGTGTTCCACTCATTGGTGAGGTTGGTTGGTCATTTGTAGCATTTTCTAGAGAGAAAAAGGGAGAGCTTCTTAAGAGATATAGAGAGTTACTCTTGTGAGATTGATGATCCACCAAGAAAATTTGCTAGAGAATAGACAAGAGGGAGTCACAAGCCAAGGTCATGTCAAGAGGAAGGAGAACATCCATGTATAAAAGGTTAAAAAGTGCTCTAAACCTTCTTTAGTTCATTTTTATAGTTTAGATATGATTTGAACGGTTAAAATGTATTTTTAACCGATCAAAAGTTATTTTGATGATCTAGAAGTCTAAAACTATGATATATAGGTATATTCACAGTTTGATATAGTTAATACATGTATTTGTATGAGTGGTACGCAAAGAATTAGAAGGAAAGTTTATATAACGATTTACCGGTAAAACCCTAAATAGTTCGATCTTTAAATTTTTTGTCAAACGTTTTCAAAAATATGATTGAACCATGAAATGTTGTAAAATAAGAAGTTAGAAAAACAACAATACTAAGTTGGTGTCATTTGGATGTGTAGAGTTTATTTTATTCAAGTTTGAACCATTAAAACCAAGGATTTGTGATTTTAGTTTTCACTTTGTCCTTGTGAGCAGTTTTTAGTCCACTTCCGTTTGAAATTTGGATTTGTGATCTAAAGAGAAGTTGTAGAGGGGGAAATTCGGATGAGAATGGACTCAAGAATCACCCCAAAATATTTTGAAATGAAGAAGTTATGGCTATCGGAGTGGCTGGAGGTCGGGCAGCCCAAATTAGGGTTTTGCCTTCTGTTTTGGAAGCCCCAGCGTCCAGTTGAGCCCCGTGGCATTCAAGGCCAGAATGTTCAAGTTGTTGGGTCGGGTCGGGTCGGTCCGGGTCGGGTCGGGTCGGGTCGAGTTTTTAATGAAAATTTAAGTTGAAATAAGTGTAAAATAAATGTGTTTGAATACAAAACCAATATATGAAGTTTATTAGTAACTAATTGGTAGCTAAATATTTAACATAAAGACTAAAGTTAACACAATTAAAAAGTTAATTATTGGTACTATTTGAAGATTATTAAAATATTATAAAATGTCAATAATATTAGTATATGATTAAAAAGTTATTGAATGATGAATAACATTTGTAAATGATTAAAATATCATTACATGGTTAATAATATTAATAAGAGATTAAAATATTATTAAATGGTTAATAATATTAATAAGTGGTTAAAATATTATTAAATGATTAATAATATTAATAAGTGATTAAAATATTGTTAAATGATTAATAATATTAATAAATGATTAAAATATTATTAAATGGTTAATAATATTAAGAAGTGAATAAAATATTATTAAATGGTTAATAATATTATTAAGTGATTAAAATATTATTAAATGGTTAATAATATTAATAAATGATTAAAATATTATTAAAATGGTTAATAATATTAAGAAGTAAATAAAATATTATTAAATGGTTAATAATATTATTAAGTGATTAAAATATTATTAAATGGTTAATAATATTAAGAAGTGAATAAAATATTATTAAATGGTAAATAATATTAGTAAGTAATTAAAATATTATTAAATGATTAATAATATTAAGAAGTGATTAAAATATTATTAAATGGTTAATAATATTAATAAGAGATTAAAATATTATCAAATGGTGAATAATATTTGTAAATGATTAAAATATTATTAAATGGTTAATAATATTAATAAGTGATTAAAATATTATTAAATGATTAATAATATTAATAAGTGATTAAAATATTATTAATTGATTAATAATATTAATAAGTGATTAAAATATTATTAAATGGTTAATAATATTAATATGTGAGTAAAATATTATTAAATGGTTAATAATATTTGAATGTAGTTGTATATTATCAAAGGTAGATAATATTTTGAAGTATTTAGTACATTATTAAATCTCCGAATCATTAAGTTATGAAAAAGAAGAATGTTTAATTAAATTAAACAGATGTAAATAGGTCATTGTGATTAATTTAGACAACTTATTCAAAGTAGGTCGTACGATGAACGTGTAGTGAATGTATAAGTTAGATGAGCATACCCGACATGTCCAATTGGGGTTGGGCTAGGGTTTTGTTCAGAACTTAAGGGTTCGTTTGTCGGACATCTTAAGAGTTAATAATTTAAAATTAGAGTCTTATATGAAGGCTAAGTAATAGTCATTGCATCTAATAATTATGTTAATTTCCTATATAAATTGTAGGTTGAACGAAAGACGCAAATAAGCATAACTGGTAGAAGCGAACTAGGCAAGTTTTTCAGATATTGTTGCTATGTGTATAACTATTGTGTGTGCACTTGAAGCATGTGAGAATTTGAATTAAATATGTTTTTGTGAAACCATATGAGGTGTGTTGATTCTATATGATAGAAAGCCTGAATTAATTGAATAAGTTGAACTGTATGTCATGTATTCATTCCAATGCATGATCAGTATGTTGCATGAATAAATGCAAAGCATGAGAAGTATGATGCATTCATATAATGTAATGCATGAAGCATGAGAAGCATGTATAAACATGAAGCATGTATAAACATGAACTATGTGTTATGTGCTATCTATTAGACTTGCTGAGCCGTCGTGCTCACTCTTGCCTAAACCAACATTTTTAGATAGTACAAATTATTTGAAATTCTCGATAAAGATCAAGGAACAGGAAAACATATTACTTTCACCGAAGATCTAAGTATTTATTATAGATATCAGTCCGAATTGGACAGGTAAATGATTGTGTAGTATAAGACTTAGTTGGTATGTTATATGAGTATTAAATACTCAAATTGATTGTAATAGAATGTCGTATCATGTATGATATTAAGACAGACTAGGAATGTATAAAGATTGCGATTCTGGAATAAAAAGAGATGATGTAAAATTATAAATAAATGATTATTTAGCAATTATAATATTGTTGTAATTCATGAACAATAAAGAAAATGTAGTACTAGTGTTGAACCGGATCCGAGGTTAAAGAAACCCGGATTTGGGGTCGTCACAACTACTTTATCTTGCGGCAGATCAATTTACGCGTAAAATTAGCACTGTCGCTACTCCTCATGCTGTAGACCAATTATCGTGTTAATTAGCCCTGCCGCTACTTCATCTTGTGGCAGATCAATTTTGATTTCTACTAACAATCGATTGTTATGAATAAATTTTCACACACACACACACACACATATAATATTATATGGTCAACTAAATGTTACATTTGTTCCAACATTTAAAGTATATTTACACGTGCCCTATATTTTTATTAAGTGTACTTAGAATTCAATTAAAATCAAGAATTAATTACACTTTAGTCTCTCCAAGTATGACCCACTCACACTTGTGACCCTAATATATCAAAATTTATAGCAACCACCTCCAACTACATTTAAGTTGCTAGAAATGACCTTCCGATCACAATTTTGACCAGAATACGAGCAATTTCGGTCATTTGAAGTATTATACGGTTTGACGGTATAAAATTCATATAATAAATGTTGGCTATACGTTTAATTATCAAATACAACTCATATACTAACTTAGTTCATAAAAAATAATTAAAATCATTAACTAAATCAAATAAATAAAATAATTCAACTTAAATAATTAAAAGTCACTAGTTCATTCAAATAAAATAATTTATCAAACTAATTAATTCAAATAAAATAATTAAATAAATCAAATAAATAAAATAATTCAACAATAATTAAAAGTCATTAATTCATTCAAATAAAATAATTTATCAAACTAATTAATTCAAATAAAATAATTAAAAATAATTAACTAAATCAAATAAATAAAATAGTTCAAGTTAAATAATTAAAACTCACTAGTTTAGTCAAATAAAATAATTTATCACACTAATTAATTCAAATAAAAAAATAATTAACTAAATCAAATAAATAAAATGATTCAAGCTAAATAAATAAAACTCACTAGTTCTTTCAAATAAAATAATTTATCAAACTAATTAATTCATATAAAATAATTAAAAATAATTAACTAAATCAAATAAATAAAATAATTCATGTTAAATAATAAAATAATTCATGTTAAATAATTAAATAACTAAAACTCACTAATTAATTCAAATAAAATAATTTATCACACTAATTAATTCAAATAAAATAATTAACTAAATCAAATAAATAAAATAATTCAAGTTAAATAATTAAAACTCACTAATTAATTCAAGTAAAATAATTAAAAATCATTAAATAAATAAAATAATTCAAGTTAAATAATAAAAGCTCACTAATTAATTCAAATAAGATAATTAAAAATCATTAAATTAATCAAATAATTCAAGTTAAATAATTAAACTCACTAATTAATTCAAATAAAATAATTTAAAAACACTAATTAAATTAAATAAAATAATTAAAAATTATTATCTAAATGAAATATGTAATGTCCTAGAATTTCCACATCTTTATTAATTAAATTATTAATTTAATTTCCAACGAGTTAATTTTACGAGATTATTTAAATCTTTTTATGTGATTAATTAATTATGTGATTAAATAATTAGGTAATTAATTACTAAAATTAATTAAAGGGGGTCACTAATATGTTATTAAATTAGTGAACAAACCCTAAAGTTTTAATATCAAAATAATTGATAAGTTTTCTATTAATTAAATACTCAATTAAATTGAATATAATGAGTGAATTAAATATAATAAATTAATTAATATGATTATTAATTAATGTAAATAATGTGAAATATTAATAATAATATTTATTAGTCCATTTAGTAATTTAATACTTATGGGTTAGAATATTTAATTATTTATTCAATGTAATTATTTATTTAATCATGGATTGAATAATTAATGTATAAATTATTAAAATAGCCCAACATGGGTCAATTAGTGGCCCAAGTGGAGAATAATAAAATTTGACATTTTAGTAGCCCAAACAATTTAATAGAAGCCCAATTGGTATTTTAAATTAAAGCTCAATGATTGGTCCACTTGAAAAATACTTAATTAAACTATTAATTATTTAAAAAGTGAATGTGTCAATGAATTTGGGACAATGAAGGGTGCATCAGCCGACCATGCATGAATGAGAGAGAAAAAGTGAGGTTTTGTTTTATTTTATTTTTCATTTAATTAAATTAAGGTTGCTTGTTTTATTTTTTGGTACATGGGCACCATCCCTCTTTTCACCAACTTAGTACTTAGCTAGAATTCTTGCAAAAGTCTCCAACCACCCTCATTATGGAAATTTGATAGATATAGATTTTATATCTATTGAAATTGTAAGTATACTTACAAGTTAGTAGTTTTTGAAAATCATTTCTCATCTTTTATTTCCAAGTCCAAAAGAGAGAGCTAGAGAAAATTTGAGAGTGTGAGAAAATTTGAAAGTAAAATACTAAGAGAAGAGAAGGAGTCTTGGTTCATGTCATCTTCCTTAATCACCTATTTTGGAAGAAAAAGGAAGATATCCATTAAATCAAGGTAATGGTTATTTTAAATAAAGTTTTGTTTTTAAATTAAATAAATCATCATGTTAGTATAAACATGTTAATATAGTTATTAATGTGTAGTTGTAATATTTATGTCATGCTTGAGTTTAATATGTTTGGTTTGTATTTTGGTATATTTTGTATGCTAAAATATGTGTTTAACAGTGTGTAAACAAGTTTTGAAATATATGACCAAAAATATTTTTGTAAAACTTAGGTTTGATGTTCTAATATTATAGAACATTAAATCATGAGAAAAACAAAGTTTGAATCACTTAAAATGGAGTTATACACAAAAAGTTATGATTTATAGTAGTTTATGTGATGTAGAATTTTTTTATAAAAAATATGTTATTAAATCATGAAAAATTAATTTTTTCATGTTATAAATTAATATAAGGTGATTGGTAATTTTTTTGGATTTTTATTGAGGAGTTAAAGATTTATTGAAGGTATAATTTCATTTAATGTATGCACTGTTCACAATTTGATGAGGAAAAAAAAAAAAAAAAAAAAAGGCAAAGCCGCGCAATGCGCGCGTACCACTATTCACCAAATGACGCGGAGCCAAGCGACGTCGTTTGGTGTCGGTAAAAAAATTACTCCGCGCGTTATGCGCGGAGGCCATTTCCGGCCTTTCAAAAACGACGCCGTTTTGATCCGAAAAACATGTAACGCGCGCCATGCGCGAGAACTGTTTTCGGCGAAATTACATTTATGCCCCTTCGTGTTTTTTTCGGCGAAATGACCATTCTGCCCTCGGTTCAGTTTTCGAATTATTTACGGAAATGTCATTCGGGTTAAATTTAAATAATTTAAATATTTAAAAACTAATTTAAAATTATAACAAAAATAATAATAATACAAAAATAATATTAGGGAGGATATTTTTCATTAAGTTTAATATTTAAATATTTTAAATATTAATCTAGTTATCTAAACCATGGTTAAGTTAAATAAATTTATTAATTATTTATTATTTTAAATGTTAATAATAAATAAAGATGATAAATTAGCAATTATTATTTAATGCCTATTTAATAATAATTAAAGAGAGATAAAATTTATAAATTAATTATTTATTATTAAATAATAAATAAGGATAATTAAGTAATTAATTATTATTTAATTAGCATTAAATAACGATTAATGAAAATTAAGTTATTAGAGTAATAATTTATTATTTAATTTAAATAATAAATAAGAATGATTTGATTATTATTTAACCTGAAATAATAATTAAAATTAATTAAATAATTAATTATTATTTAATTGACATTAAATAATAATTAAAGAGGATTAAGATTAGTAAACTATTATTTAATTTCCTTAATTAAATAATAAGTAAGGTTAATTACTTAGTTAATTATTGGTTGATTAACATTAAATTAAAGAAGGTTAAAACTAAGTTAATAATTATTTATTATTTAATTATAATTAAATAATAGGTAAGTACAATTAGTTATTATTTATTTTAAATAATAACTAGAGTTAATTAATTAATTTCTATTTAATCAATATTAAATAGTAATTAAAAAGAGATTGAGTTAATAAAATAAATTGAATTTAATTAAACAATTATAATAAGTTGTTTAAAGGTTTAATAAGTGTCCAACACTTAAGAAAAATATTTTCTAACTTATTAAATTATTAACCTAAAATGATTAAGTGTCTATAAGGTTAATAATATTGTTTTGACTAATGTAAATTATGTGTTAGTACTTATGTGTGGTAAATAAGTTCGTTATTAAGCGTATAGTTATGCAAATACGCCGTACTAATTATTAGACCGACTTTATTAAATGTTAGGTCTTTCAAAGCAAGTTAGTTAAAGCTAGACAATTATTGTAGCTGAGCAAACAGGCAAGTTCTCTAACCCTACTCAATTATTATCGTTGAACAAGTTTCCATACTTGTATTTATTGTTAAAGCTTGAAGTGGTTTAATTATTTAAAATTATTCCACATCCATATTGTTTATACAATCGCACTTAGTGCATTTGAAGCTTGTTAGTTCTTGATTCATGAACTGTATTAAAAATGTCTGAAACTAATAGTTCAGTTAGACATTGCGTTTCTAAATTCAATAACTTGAATACTTTTAAAAGCTTATCCAAACCATTGTTGGGTGCAGATTTCTTATATTAAGTCTGAGAATTGAACAACCCTAAATTAGGGAATTTTGTGTCGGGAAACCGACTTTGGGCGCCAGTGACTAAATGTAATGCATATACAGCGGGTTGAATAGGCTGATCCCCTTGAAAACCAAACAACTCAAAGGGTCAGAGGAAACTCTATTATACCCTCGTTAGTTCAGGGTCCTTAGTGACCACTCAGCATTTTAAGATTCAAATATTCTGTTTATTAAAATTTGAATCCTGTTTCATTCACAATTGTTATATCTATTGTTGAATCATTGATGATATTTCCCATTCATTCATGATATATTAAATCTATATGATTGTTCTAAACTTGCTGAGCAAACTAGTTGCTCATTCTTGCTATATCATGAACCATTTTTCAGATAATCCTGATTGCTCAAAGAAGGATAAGGGAAAAGAAAAAGCTAGAGCTTAAGTTAGCTTATGCATGCTAATTAGATCTTTAATTATGTATTTACGGTTGTTAAACCTTTTGTAATTCCTTGTGATAGGAACTGTTATTATGTTAAGGTTGATAGACCCTGGTATTGTAACCTTTTGAAGGGAACCAATATGTATTATTCCGCGATATTTAAATGCAATGTATGTATTTAATTGTTAGTAATGTGTTGAATAGTGAGAACCAAACTCGAGGTTATAGAACCCGGATTTGGGGTCGTCACAAAATAAATAAAATAATTTAAGTTAAATAATTAAAACTCACTAGTTCATTCAAATAAAATAATTTATTACACTAATTAAATAAAAGTAAAATAAAAAAAATAATTAACTAAATCAAATAAATAAAATAATTTAAACTCACTAGATCATTCAAATAAAGTAATTTATCAAACTAATTAATTCGTATAAAATAACTAAAAATCATTAACTAAATCAAATAAATAAAATAGTGGCCATCTTCATCAACGGGCTTCTTATCTTCCAAATCTTCAGCTGAACCAATCAACTCAGTTTCAGGCGCAGAACTCGCCTTAGGGTCGCTGAGTTCATTTGATTGTCTACGTAAGGAAGAGTAGCTTGTTCCTTCCGAGGACATCCGTTCTGGAACAAAATAAGGTCTGAACTTGTAATCGTGTCTGGGAGTCCCAAAAAGTGATGGGTCCACAGTAAAAGTTTCATTCCTTTCTGAAGAACTGCTCCTTTGGTTGATCTGCCACAACATCTTGTTGAAAATCGTCACTCATCAGATCAGGTTTTTCTTCACTGGAGTCACAAGGAAGATCAAAAGGATTTCTCCTTGGTACCAGAATATATGGTGCAGACCCAGGAATAGGTGGCAATCCCATGTCATCGTAAGGGAGATCGAAGGGGTTGTGCCTTGCTGTTGATATGGGTGCAACATTGAAACGAAAATCAAAACCGTCAAAGTCTATCAAGTTCTTCTCTGCTATAATCTTCATGCTTTTTCGTAATCTTCTCCTTGCAATAAGGTTCTCCAGCCGTTGGTTTCTTTCCAGCTCAGAAGTCCCCAAATCCACGAGATTCTTCAATGGCTTCTTCTTTACACAGTAAAACAAATCTTCAAACAAATCCTGTGCATATTTCGGTTTCACAATCCCAAATTTCTAATCCCAAATCCAAATAGAGAGAACGCAATCAAATCGCTCCTCCTCCTCTACTTCACTCTCCCCTTCTCCTCCATCCGATAGCCGCCGCCGCTAGCCCACTCGCGGTTCTCGCTTTTTCTGGATTGAAGGAAGTTCTTCCGGGATCGAAGGAAGTTTTTTTTTTTTAATCTAATTTAAATTTTAAGTTTTTAAAATAAAAGTATTATAATAATAAAAGTATTTTAATACAAAATATAATGAAATACGCTCAAATTATAAAAATACACATTATACAACAGTTTTTCTGCACCACGTCAGGTTTCCAGTCATTTTTTTGGCCAAAAAGATTATTAGAGTCACTTTTGCATATTTAAATATAGTTGGTGATAGTTTTTATAAATTTTGGTATATTTAGGGTCACATGTGAAGTTGTCCCGTTTTGACCATCATTGACCATCAGTAAGTTGATACCTTCGGATGCCAACACGTTATCGGGCAGAAAAATCAATAATCGAGATTCGGTATTAATTTTTGAATCGAGAAAATTTAAAAATTAATATCGAATCTCAACCATTGATTTTTTCATCCGATGACGTGTCGGCCCTCAATGATCTTGGCAGGACAAATTTATGGTAACTGGATCCCAATTTTAATTATAGTAATAATATTCTCTTTTTGAGCAGTTGAGAGCACTTTCTCCCTCACCTCATCTATGTGATATATAGATATATGTCTGATCTCAAACACCATTTCTAACGCCATAGCAAGAAAGTGAGTGATGCAGTCCATCGAACACTGTAATTGAAAGATTTCTCTAGTGTATATTCATTTACTTAACATTTTCGTACATTATTCATCATCAAAGTTAGTAATGAAGGAGAAAGAATTGGCGATGAGAGAGAAAATTGCGAAGAGAGAATGGGATAGAAGCCAGTTGTAGATAGATTTATAGATTTGTTACTAATTCTGAACCACGAGTTTATCCATTTAACCCACGTATTTCTAATTACCCATTTAATTAACCTAAGCCCATTTATTATCCGCTTAATTAATTGGATAACCAACCCGTTAACTAGTGAGTTTATTGGACGGATTCATGGGTAACTCAATCATTTTGCTGGCTCTAGTAAAGATCAACATCTACATTCAGTTAAACACCGACTATAACACAATTTAAATTAAGGAAGTTTGGAATAAGAAATATACATAAAAACAAAATTGCATGGATACACTTTAATATAATATTTGCAATTCAATCACTGCTAGGGTGACACCTCGGGATTCATAAACAAGTATAAGAAGCATTCAGAAGGAATATGCTTCTTATACTTCCCTTGTTGACATTTGCATGGTAATCGGTGATGGAATTCTCACTCCAGCTATATCACGTGAATAAAGCATTTCTTCATGGAGTGCTAAGTGAAACAGTGTTCATGGAGTAGCCGCCAGGGTTTTATAATCCTCATTATCTAAATCATGTATGTTGAGAAAGGCAATCTATGGGTTAAAACAGACTCTTAGAGCTTGATTTAACAAATTTAGTGATTATTTTCTTTTTATTGGATTCATGCGTAGCATGGCTGATCAATCCCTCTTTTGTATGACATAGGTACAAAGGTACAGTACTTCTTCTACTCTGTGGATGATATCATTATTATTATTGCAGGAGATAATTCTACGTTGGTGATAATTGGATTTTATATTTATTTATTAAATATTTTTAAGTTTAATTATTTGTTAGTTTTTATTTATTATTATATGTTTTTATTATTTTTATTTTATTTTATTTATTAGGAACAAGGAAGAAATTAAAATGAGTGGCAAAGTTGTAATTTAGATGCAGCAGCAACCAGGAGCGGGCAAGGCGCCATAGGCATTCGGTCAGCACAACAGCAGAAACGACGTCGCCTGGAAAGTGGTAGGAATAAATGGGCGCGCCATACGCGAGCAGGACCGGGGAGAAAAAATACGATTCCGCGCAATGCGCGGACGGATGAGATTTTGGAGCCTGGTTCAGCGCGTGGCTGGTCGGCTGATTCTTGTTTTCTTTATTCTTTAATTCCGCCTGGGCCCCACCACTTCAGCAGACTTTGGCAAATCCGTGCATTCGTGGAGCAGCAGAATAAAAGGACTTAATAATAAGTCCTATTCAGTTTTGGAGCTAGAAATAATTTAGGACTTTTATGTATTATATTATTAATTAAGATTTTTAATTTCTATTAGAGATAGAAAAAAATAAAAACTTCTATATATATTCTTATTTTGTTATTGCATCAAGGGTTGGGGAAAAACCAATGAACAATATAAGAGGCTAATTCTCTTCTAAATTTTAGAGTTTAAGAGCGTGCAAAATATCAACAAAGGTGGAAGTCGTGAATGGATGTAACGACCCCAAATTCGGGCTCCTTTAACCCCGGATCTGGTTCGTTAAAAGTAACCTCAATCCTGAATTTAAACTAATTATATTTGACTTATAAACCACAAGCAAATACAATTATTACTATACATCAGGTATTAAACCTTAAATGGATAAAATTTTCAATATCATTCTATTCCATAATCGAAATCTTTAAACATTTTTATTACACTTTCTAATCATATGAATAATGATTTAGCATACCAACCTGTCACTCTTATACATAAAGGACAACATCTGAAAATGATTTAAAATAATCTATATATGTTCTTTTAACATTTCGGTTTGCTAATCTATAGCACATTTAAGACATAAAAATCTTCACAAGTAATACCCACAGAGATAATTTATTTTGTCGCAGGGTTTTACTATAAAAATACCTATGCTTCGATTTTGATGACTCGTTAGTCAATCTTCCTATTCGCCTCTACCAGAGTAATCAGCTTCCTCAAGTTTTTCTGTAAAAGCAAGGGTGAGCACGACGGCTCAACAAGTCTAAAGTTTCATGTAACATATAAACATATTTCATCATGTTTCATGCATCTAATGCTTTGCAATGACTACATATCTCATGTGTATTATGCTTTGTATTTACTCTATGATTCACGCTATTCATGCATGTCATTTACAATTTCATACAGTTCAATATATATAGAACAATCAACTTAATCATATACTGTATATCAATAGTTTATTTCAACTTGTATCACAAAAGCACATTACCACATTATTGCACATAATAATATATGCACACATAATAATTTTATAGTATTCTAATTCAGGCACATAATGCAACACGTTCTGAAAAACTTGCCTGGGCTTGCATAACTAGCTTACACTAACCTTTCGTGTTCCTTGCACCACCTACACGGTATGTGGGATCAACGGTGCATAATATCAGTTAAGGTTTAACTTAAGGCTAAATCTTATTTTAAAGATATTTATTTCTTCTTATCGTTCATTTTTAAATCAATATAATTAATTTCATATTCTAATCTCTCGTTAATTTGACTCAGTGTTTCATATTCAGCACCGTAAATCTTTTGTACAAAACTATGCAGTTCTGACATTTATTAATGTCGCTGCATTAATGCCTGAACCTTATTTCTATTTAATTAGAACCACTAATTAGTCACAAATGGACTATAATGTTGGTTTAACTTAATCACATCATTTAACTCGATGATTTATCATAATATTACCTACCTTGGTTAGTATTTTAAACTCTTACTATTAATTAGTAATAACTTATAATATTATTTAATTATTAAATAACACTTTAAATAATTATTACTATTATTAATTTCTTTTTAATAATAGTTTACCTTAATCATTATTATTACTCTTTTAATAATAATTTAATTGCTTGCTAGTATTATTACACTTTAATAATATTTTAATTGACTTCTCATTATTATTAATCATTTTAATAATAATTTAATTGTTCATCAATATTATTAACCATTTAATAATATTTGAAATCCTCACGTATCATTAGTAATTATTTAATAATGATTCAACCCTTAACTATTATTATTCAATAGTTAATTACTTGTTAAACAATATTATTAATTCTTTAATAATATTTTAAATTAATTACATATCATTATTAATTATTGAATAATGATTTAATTCTTAACTATTATCATTTAATAGTTAATCATTAATATTATCAATATATTTTAATTACTTAATAATCTTTTTTCAATTAAGTAATAATTTATTCCACTTAATTACCATTTAATTATTATTTAATATGAATTAAATAATAATTAATTAATTAATTATCCGTAATCATTATTTAATATTAATTAAATAATAAAAAATTATACTATTAACTCTAACATCCTTTGATTACTATTTAATATATTAAATAGTAAGCAATTAACCCTCTTTAATTATTATTTAATGTTAATTAATTAATTAATTAATTATCTTTATTTATTATTTACTCTTAAATAAATAATAAATAATTAGTTTAAACACTTTCTCATAATTTAATTACTATTTAATATCACTTAAATAATAATTACTTAGTTACTTCATTTATTTACTATTTAATACCTGATTAAATAATAAATAAGTAATTAATTTTCTCCAAACATGTTGATATTATTATTAAATACTTAAAGAATATATTTAAGATTTAACAAAAAATTATTTATAATTTTCTTGAATTATTAACTAGGTAGTCACAAATTAGTGTACCTTTACACCATAATTAATATGAAAAATACCAATTTTCAAAAATAATACTATCTCCATACATATAACACTTCAAATAATCAGTAGGTTATTTGTTCATATTTTTCCAAAATTTTAAAAAGTTTTTTATTATTTTTTATACATTTAGTAAGCTTTTGTCATTAAATAATTATGAAAAATAGCTACTGACATTATAAAAATATCATTAAATTCCAGAAAATAGTACACGAAATTCCAAGCAACTTTTTAGTTTGGACTGTCATCGGAACCGGCCGGAAAATGGGTGAACCGGTCACCGGAATGCTCCGATCGCTTCACCGGAAAAAAATCGACAATAGGTTTTTCCCTTATTCCAGATTTTGCCAACTTTGGGGTGTTGGAGAAAAACCTTAATAATTTGAGTTCTATAACTCCGATGGAGCTCTACTTTATATTGTTGGAATCGTAACTTTCCGAAATACAATTTTCCATTATCAGATTAATTTTTCGGACAAGATTTGACCACTAAAAATAGCCTAGAACCGGACTGTTCACGCAAAACTTCCAACAGTGGAGTGTTTGAGTAGACAAATCATATCTCACTCGTTTTAAATTGGATTTTAGTCATTAAAGTTGGCGAATTTTCATAACTTCAAGATCTAGCATACAAAATTGACGGATTATGATTCTGACTTACGGATCATGAACAGAAATTCCGGGAATGAGGCTACTCGGTTTTTAGTTTTCCGGTAAATATCATTTTACAACTTTTGCTAAGTTTTTTCCACATAAATGCTTATGGATCCATACCAAAAATTCATGAAACACTTATTTAACATATCTAGCATGTATCTAGACTTGAAGAACATAAAGATGGTATTTGTACCATTTATTTCTTATTTTAATCAAATAACAATGATAACTAAGGTTTTTAGGGTTTTCTAACCTTTTTTGTTTTGTGTGCTTGCTTTCTCTTCCTTCCAAAATAGGAGATGAACCTCCAAGCTCTTCTCCTAAGCTTGACTCGGTTGGACTCAGTGAAACTCACTATGAACTCACTTTATTTTTCTTAACTCACCGAGTTAACTCACTCCTTATTAGCTCACAATAAAAGGGCTCTCTAGCAAACTTGACAAACTCTCACCCAAGTGAGCTAAGACTCATATTTATAGTAGTCTAAATCTATACATACACACCTATATGTATAGAATGGACCTCAACTTTCTTCCAAAATTCTAGCAATAACCTTGAGTGTTCTATACACTAGTTCAAACAAGCAAAATGGATAAAATTTGAAGTTCAAGTACTCTACCATTCCATCGGCCATGCCCTTGAATTGACCAAATTTTCATTTATTTTTATTCCCTAATTTGATATATTACTTCTTTCTAGAAGCTTGCTCAATTTGGTCAAAATTTGGGCTTTGAATTTAATCATTTGGGCCAACTATTCATCTTGGTTGGGCTACTATAACACCAAATTAATTTACCAACATTGGGCTCAAACATTAATTTATTAACCTCCCAATTTAAATAAATCATTGGGCTTAACTAATTAAATTAATACAACCAACATACAAATCCATACTTAATTAATTAAGTGGATTTGTTAAAAAAATATATGAGCTAGCCTACTAGTATTTAACTACTAGTTGAACTATTAATTAATATTATTAATATTTCACATAGTTATTATTAATTAATAATTATATTAATTAATTTACATAACCCAATTAGACTTGCCCTAATTAAGCCTCATTGAATCCTAATTAGGGTTTTTCAACATACCACTCGTTCGATATTAATTTCCTAGGTTTGTTCGTCAGCTTAATAACCCATTTGATCGAAGAACCTTAAAATAAATCCTCGAATATTTAAATATTCATAATACCCTTTTCTAGGGTATGCAATAATCACCCTTCATTAATTAACTAATTTAGAAATTTAAATTCTAAATTTTATTTCTAACATTATTAAATTTTTGGGTTTATTTCAACTAGGTTGGCTTAAATCGAATTACCGCAACAATACCTAGTTTATCTTATCCATCAAATAATTCATCGAATTTTAAAGGTATCATACTACCTTGTTTTACCCTATGGAATTATCTTTATTATAATTCTCTTATCTATCGAGTCACTAATCGCATCCTGAGTTAACGCCTGATTTACTTGCCCCTCTAAGGCATCTCTGCTCCAAGAGAAAATTTTCAGGGTTCTACAACACTTGAACCTCCCAGGTTCTTACTAACACATAGATAAATAAAAAATTTATCCATCTATTTTTACCCTTCTCACAGAACTAGGTTTTTAAATTTTACAACCTTTATTAATCTCCTCAATATTTTCATTAAAAGAAATATTGTTAAATATTCGGGTTATTACAATGGAAGAAACTTGGAGATAGAGAATTGGTGTAAAACTATTTTTCTTCTATAAACTTTTATTTATTTTTGTCTTTCATTGATGTTAAATATTTTGTGGGTTTAATTTTATCTGCTATGACCTGCTTTTTAATTTAAGATTTTAATGGAACTTAATGTTTAGTTTAAATTGATTATCTTTCCGTTTAATTTGCACTATATGAATTGATCATTATATTTTGTACGTTCATGTAATAATTGTCTGACCAGTTATTAATTTGGGATAATCTATAAGAAATTGAGAGATTGATTATAGATTTGGATATGAATATAATGACATATGTTTGTGATAATCTGCATTAGTTGAAACTCATAATTTGTGTATATGATAGAAATATATCTATATGTCACGTGTAACTAATTTAAGGAATCTGTTCTTAATGAATTTGTTCTAATTTAAATTACATAGGAATATAGTAATTTAATTTGAATGGATAATTTTATTTGCTAATGAAAAGAGGCTTATAAATAATTTGGAGTTCTTGGTTAACAATTCATCGTGACTGCATAATTAAATGGAGAGTTATAAATTCAAATGAAGCATTGGGTGAAATTAAAATTCTTAGATTTATTTTATTATTTAGTTATTTACTTTTAGTATTTAGTTTATTTAATTCATCTGTTTACATAAGATTGAATTGGTACAAAATTGGTATTTGAAAAATATTAAAATTAATTCTCTGTGGGATCTATATTTAACTTATCATTATATTATTTGTTGATAATGTATACTTGCATGTAAATGTTAATCATTAAATTACACCAACACTTGTTGATTCTATCATTACGCAGCTCAGTACTACGTTTGCAATGTAGAAGTACTGTTCTATGATGGTGGTATTTTCCTCACTCAAAAGAGTATGCTACAGATTTATTGAAAAAGATAAATTTGTTGCACTCCAAGTCAGTTGGTACTCATTTGGTGCCAAAACATGATTTACATGATCTAGCAGGCTATGCAGTCGATGTTACAGAGTATAGGTGTATTGTTGGAGCATTGTAATACCTTACTCTTACTAGACCAGAGATTTCTCACTTAGTGAATCTTGTTTGTCAATTTTTGCAAGAACCTACGGTGAAGCATTTACAGGCTATTAAACGTATTCTAAGGTATATTAAATGTACTAAACTATGGTTTAAGAATTCTGTCATAATCTAGTCTTAATCTTTATGGCTTTTCTGATGCTGATTGGGTTGGATGTTCTATTACAAGAAGATCAACAAGTGGATTCTGTGTGTATCTTGGTGCTAATTGCATCACATGATGTTCAAGAAAACAACCAACAGTAGCAAGATCTCTTGCTTCTGCTGCAGTTGAACTCATCTGGTTAACATATATACTTAGAGATATTGGAGTGAGCTTATATACACCCCCCTGTTTTGTTCTGCGATAATCTTACTGCTCTATGCATGACAATTAATCTTATTCTTTATGCAAGAACAAAACACATAGAATTGGACTATCATTCTATGCGGGAAATTAGAAGTAGCTACTGGAGCTCTGGTAACTAATTTTGTTTGTTCCTCTGTTCAAGCAACAAATATATTTACCAAGGGTCTTCCTAGTTCTCAATTCATCTTTCTTAGGTCCAAGCTTGGAGTGACACCAGTCCCTTCCAACTTGAAGAGGAGTGTTATGGAATTTGATTATGTTGCTAGTTGATATTTGTTCTTATCATCTACCATGTGATGGGATTATATATTCTAGCCGTGAGAAGTAAAAGACACGAGTTGAGGGATTAGCTTTGGAGTCTTGGAGATAGAAATTAGAGTTCAGAATATGTAAAATGTGTATTACCTACTAGGACTCTTATATTATAAATATGTACGCTGATTAAATTATTAAGAAAGGTGCGTTAGATTGTTTTCTATCTTAATAATCTTCGCTAGATTTTCTCACATGTTACTCCTTCCGCGCAGCTGAGCAAATAGAGTTGAGTTGGGTGGCATGGAGCACATGGGGATCATTTACGCATTTGTCACTACACGATGAAGTATGATTTAAGTCGAATAGAGTGGGTCCAGAATGACTCTGAAAAACTGCTTAAGGTGAAAGGTTCACAAGGAGTAAGGTTGTACTCCCACGCTTGTCTCTAGCTTGGGACTCAAAAGAAGGTGCACTTAATGGTCACTACTCTAGTATGATACTTGTGATGGGTATTCAAGTAAAATATGGAGATTATTGAGATATTTCACATTAATTCCATATTAAATAAATTCAATAGTGTAGATGAATTAATAAGTATGATAGAGTCTCAACTTAAAAACTTAACATTTTAGGTAAGGAGGTGATCTAATATGCTTGTTGGGCCAGTCTACCTTTATTATTAGGGGAGAACCGAGGAGTCCGCGCGTCACATGCGCATACACAAGGCACTAATATACATGTTTGGAGCTCAACTTGACCAAAAAGTTTAAGCCATTAGGTCTTGGGTCCATTCATGTATATTAATTCTTCACTCTTTGTTATTTATCTGATGTGAGACTCTAATTCACTTATAATATCCTAACAATCTATCCATCACAAGTGAGTTCATCACATAAAGAGCTCTTCTTCACTTGAACGCGTTCTCTTCAATCATCACAATTCCAATTCTTGGCTAACCACTTTTAGCTTTCCCATCGATATTCAACTTCCATTAAAAATTAAATATCTTCTCTTCAATCACCACAGATAACCAATTATTGGATCACCAATCTCGAAATCAATTCTCAGCTAAACCCATCGAGATTTCAACATCACCCATTGAGAGCACCTTAAGGGAAGTATCAACCCTTCATTGAGAATGCACCACCATAGTGTATTTTTTTTAAGAGGCTTTGTGACACCCCGAGAATCCCCTTACTGACCACGGGCGACCCCCGGTCGTTACGCATACCATTCACTGAAAAACCACAACATTTAATATAATTTAATGCTGTTAAAACTCAATATATTAATTGACAACCTTAATTAACTTTCAAAAATATTCTATTCCCAAAATTGCAATCTTTACATTGCTCTTTTACAACTCTAGATCATATACATTATAATTTAATATATAATCTTTACCTTTATAAATTATTCTTTATAATCCAGTAAGCTAAACATGTGATTCATCAAACTAGATTATTAAAACAGCAAGCTATAAGATACGTTAATATTGTTTATGAAGTCACTCTACGATCGTCTGACTTGGCAGTCTACGCTCGCAGAAAAACTTGGGCAGTGGAATTTCACTCTACGATCTCACAGTGAAGTTACTGAACGACCAAGCACTCTACGATCGGCTGAGACTCACTCTACAATCAGCTGAGACTCACTCTACGATCGGCTGAGGCTCACTCTACGATCGCTGAGGCTCACTCTACGATTTGCTGATGCTCACTCTACGATTGCTGAGGCTCACTCTACGATTGCGAAGACTCACTCTACGATCATGACCACAGATCAATAAAAACAATGCAACAACCGTTTCTCATTACAGCAACCTGAGTTTCCTATTCAACATACCATATATCCAAAGCCTTCAAGAGTTTCTTCATTTACTTCGCTGAAAATGTTAATTTAAGCAAGATTGAGCACGACAGCTCAGCAAGTCCAACAACTAACACATAACACGTAGGTTACATTTAATTTATGCTTTATGCTTCATGCTTGGCATTTACATAGGCATCATGTTTATCATGCGTTGCATTTATAAAATCTACCCATGCTTACCATGCATGTCAATGTTACCATGTTATATAACTCATATAACACATTCGATTCATAACATTAATTATATATAACAACTATTAACAACATATGATTGTACACAGACACATTTACAATCAGATGACACATAACATGAATGCACATTTAATAGTTTATGCATATAAAACATAACACTGAAAAACTTGCAGGGATAACAAATATCACTGAAAGACTTGCCTGATATGCGCATTGACTTACGCTACCAGTCTGAAATCCGCATTCCATCATTAACGCTCAACAAATCGAATTTACTGCATCCGAAAGACCTAATTTGCTTATCTGGAAATTAGTAAAGTGCGTAAGAACTTAGTTGTCATTCACAAAAGAATCGACTCTACAACATAGAAGTTCTTATTTATTAACTCATAATTTATAAGACAATATTATCCTCCTTGGATAATATTTTAATTATCGATCAATATTATTATACATTAATAATACATCACTACATTACCAATTGTACTCAAGTACTGAACACCACCTTAATTGGTTACTAATATTATTAAGCCCTTAATAATATTCACCCAATTACCAATATTATTAAGCCGCCAATTGTTTACACTTTATTATCTTTAATCCCTTCACATTATTTATTTAATATCAGTTGACTCACTTAACTTTACTCGTTTATTTATCTTCACATAAACAATTATTTCATTAATCTCAATTCCCTTTAATTATTATTTAATATCATTTAAATAATAATTAAATTAATTAATTAACTATCCTCAATTCCTTAATGATCCTTGAATATCATTCAAATAATAATTTCTTAATTACATAACCTCATTTATTATTTAATAATAATTAAATAACAAATGATCACTTTATTAACTTCATCCTGCTTTAATTATTATTTAATATCCTTTAAATAATAATTAAATAATTAATCACCCTTATTTATTAAATAAATGATAATTTGTTAATTATCCTTACCTATTATCAGTTAAATAATAGGCAATTACCTTATTTTATCTTATCTTTCTTTAATTATTATTTCATTAAATAATAATTAATTAATTACTTTTATTACTCTTTAATCATTATTTAATATCAAACAATGATTAATTACCTTTACCTATTATTTAATCCCAATTAAATAATAGATAATCACTTTATTGACTTTAACTCCTCTCCAATTATTATTTAATGTTAGTTAAATAATAATTAATTAATTGTCTTTATCTCTCTTTTAATCATCATTTAATATTAGTTAAATAATGATTAATTATCTTTATTTATTATTTACATCTATTTAAATAATAAATAATTAGTTTATTTAATTCTTCTTTAATTATTATTCAATATAATAATTAATTACCCCAGTATCTTTATTTATTATCTAAATAAATAATTAACTATTTTAGTTTAATAGTCACTGTTCACTACTGACATTATATTGCACCTACATCATTCGGTCGCAGAGCTCCCAATGCTATCAGTGCTCTACTACCAGCACTCTACTACCAGTAACATCACTCTACTACCAGCAGCACTTTACTACCAGCAACAGCACTCTACTATCAGCACTCTACTACCAGCAACACTCTACTATCAACACTCTACTATCAGCAGCAGCACTCTACTACCAGCAACACTCTACTACCAGCAGCAACACTTTACTATCGACACTCTACTATCAGCAGCAACACTCTACTACCAGCAGCAACACTCTACTATCAACACTCTACTACCAGCAGCACTCTACTATCAGCAGCAACACTCTACTATCAGCACTCTACTACCAGCAGCAGCACTCTACTACCAATAACAACACTCTACTACCAACATCACTCTACTACCAGCAGCAACAACACTCTACTATCAACACTCTACTACCAGCAGCAGCACTCTACTATCAGCAGCAACACTCTACTATCAGCACTCTACTACCAGTAGCACTCTACTACCAGCAGCAACACTCTACTATCAGCACTCTACTATTAGAGCACTCTACTACTAGCGCTCTACTATCAGAGCACTCTACTACCAGTGCACTCTACTACCAGTGCACTCTATTATCAGCACTCTACTACCAGCAGCACTTTACTATCAGCACTCTACTATTAGAGCACTCTACTACCAGCACTCTACTACCAGAGTACTCTACTACCAATGCACTCTAACTAAGGAAAATTCCCAGATTTACAATAACTTCATACAATATACCAGAACTCATTTTAACCTTTCTGGTTTACCCTTTAGACTAACACAACGTCTAACACATTATTTAAAGAGGTTTTGATTTTGAAAATAGATCATTGGACAGAAGGTTTAACCACCTTGGTTTTCTTAGACATTTAGTCAAACACTCGGTGAGCATATGGGAATATTTTCATAAACTGATTATGTACAGTAAACAAATGCTCTTCCACACCTACTCTAACCTTGTATCGCCTGAACCTTTCATGGTCCTTAACACAGATTTCTCCCAACAGAAAACAACATCTAAACCAAACAATAAGCCAACACACCAGTCCATTCTAGAGTTTTATGAACATGAACATTGAGTATAGACCAACTGTGGTTCAGACTCCTACTGTTGACTGGGTAAAATAATCGAAACCATTATTCTAGTTCTGATTCAATCATTAACTAGTTTCACCAACATTTTTGACTATCGAGTTTACATTACTCTCATTTAAACACCTCATATGCAACTCTAGCATATTATGTTTCCTTAATCCAACATAAGATGAAACTAATTAAATAAATAAGGATAATATCGAAATAACCGGATAATACCTTTAATCTTTGATAGATGATTTACATTCAGATTCTGCCTTCTCCGAACAACATGAACTCCTCTGAAGTTTGCATTTACTTCTTAAGCTCAATATCTCTCTTAGCATAAATGAACGGGAAGGGGAAATGAGGGAATGACTGAGGTTATATAACACTCTCTCAGCCTTAGACAACTCTGAGGAGTTGGACCCTATAGCCTCCCCTATGCCTGACTTGTTCCTTCTTTTCTCAGCACTGAGTCCTTGAGCTTTGTATAAACTGCGCGTGCTCTGCTTTTTCTGAGGTTTTTTCCCTAAAGGAGTGACACTCTTACTTTTCCCCACCGGGTTATATTATTACTCTTGGGCTGGGCTGCTATTTGTTTTGTTAATTAAACAACTGGTGGCCCAATTGTTACTTATATTGCAACTAAGCTTTGGGTTGCTCAACTTAAATTCCTAGTGGAAATATAAAATATTAATACCCCACTATCAATAACTTTCCAAATAGAAATAAATATAACATTATTAATATTTACGAAATCTCATTAATTAATAACCATATTAATTAATTTACATATCCAGCTTAACTTGCTAGCTATTTAATTAAATATCTCATAACTCATTTACCCTATCAAACTTTGATACTATACAACCTAGGTTGGTCCATTAATTTAATTAACCCATTAATTGAACCTTCCTTAAATTCCTTTAATTATTTCAACACATAATTAAATAAACCAAGCCATCATATAATGATTTAATTTAATCCCCCAGAATTTACAATTACAGCAAATAATTCCATTTCTCTATATTAAAATATTTTGGGTCGCTACATTCTTCCCCTCTTATAATAATTTCGTCCCCGAAATTTCAATATAAGGTAACTCAAAAATATGAGGGTAATTCTTCCTCATCATGTTTTCTGCACCTATATACTATATAGATACTTAACTTAGTGTATACCTTATCATATACCCTTTCAACTAATTCTAGGTTTTAAAATCCCAACAATTATTTTCCTCAGATTAAGTTTTTAACTTAATCTTTACAAATGATTCCATCCTTGGAATTAGCACTACATCCTTACAACATTTGTCCCGCTAATCAATCTTATCGATTATTTTAACATAGGCATTGTTTTACTTATTGTTTTATAAACACTGTTCTAGTCCCTCCGTGACTGGACTCTAATTCCTTTCTAGCAATCTTTACCACTTTACTAGAGTTAGTTTTATATCTTAACCTTAAATCTCCCGCTTGAATCATCGAAAGCTTAAAATTTCCACAAATCGACTATCCACTACTTCCTCATCCAAGGATTAACGTAGCCTTAAATCACATCAATCTCTTAAGACCATACTAATCAGTCTTATGAATTTCCGGGTCATTACAGGCTTTCTGAAATTAAATTCTGAACCACTTCCGTAGCTCTAATACAGTTGTTGGGGGAGAACCGGGGAGCCCGTGTGTCACATTTGCGTACACAAAACACTAACATACATGTTTGGACCCTAACTTGACCCAAAAGCTTAAGCCATTATATCTTGGGTTCATTTATGTATATTAATCATTCACTCTTTATTATTTATCCGATGTGAGACTACAACTCACTTGAAATATCCTAACATATTAATCATCATTGGCCTAATGATTTTTTGTTGTCAATGTGATCATTCTAGTTAACTCATAATTATTTTAAATTAGGATCTTTTATTGGTCTGTTATATATACTAGACTGATAGCCCGTACAAGGCACAAGTTAGTATCGATAATAAAATCTAAAATTGTGGTGTGTGATATTTGGTATTTATAATTTGCGTTTAAATAGTATAGTATAAATGATAGTAATAGTAATACATTAAACATGAAAATGAAGAATTGTATACATATCAAGATCATTATATATGTTATTTAATACATGCATATACATCCTTAAAATAATACAATAAAAGATATGAAAATTTTAATATAATTATGAACATGACATACATTGTATCAGTAGAGATGATGAACTTATGACTAACTCAGTATTAACTCGGGACTAACTCGGTGACCATCCAAAATGACTCGATAAATTTGGATAATATCTCTAATTGTCTTGTTATATATAATAATAGATAAAGTATTGATTGTGCTTTTACTTGAATGCTAATGACGTAACAGAAAAAGTCGATGGTGAAGACAAAGAAAGAAGAAGACGTGAAGTCGAAAACAATCAAGAAGGCTAATGAGGTGAAAACTATTAAACTTAATACAAAAAAGATTGAAACTATTGTGAAGAAAAAAGAGTCGTTTCTAGAATTAGCCCGTATATTGTTCGAGTTATCAATCTTATAAATAAAATTGATTGTATATTATTTAATTTGACTATACAAAATATTTAAATACTACTTAAATATAACCCAAATACTACTGACATGTCAACATTCGGATGGCTAAGTCGGTCAAATTACTATTTAGCACCAGTCTATTGTGTCTACTTGAACTTTATTTGGAGAAGGATTCGAGAAAATTCAAATTTCTCAAAGGTAAGATTTTTCGAGGTCAGATACGCTATTAACCATTCATAAATATTTTGAACAAATTAAAATATTTTATTATTATTAATTTAACTATGGAATAATCTTTGACAGATTTAAAAAAGGGATTATTGTGACTGTCACTTCATGGAAGAATAGATTAAATTAATTGAGTTAATTTTGTAAAACAATATTGTTAATGCCTGATTTTGTCTAGTGTAGAAATCACCAAACTACAAACTACTTGTACTTGAAAATCAATAAAGTTACACCGAAGAACTTGACGGCCTGGGTCGTCCGGGTATACTCCGGCGTGAGAATAAGTACAAGCCAAATAACATATCAATGGAGAACTCAAATTGCTGGAAAATAATTGATATTTGATGTAAATTCAATGTGTACCATAAGTCCATGCATGTAGCTGTATTTATACTCTTCACCGTGTTATCCGAAGCTAATTAGGATAAGAAATCCATAATCAGAATCCAATTATAAATACAACGTTGACGGGTCAATCATTGTCACCATGAAGATTCATAATCATTATTTAATTTGAAATCCTTATTTGTCATGAATTTGAACCTTCCTTGTTCACCAAGCCGCCCTAAAGGAATACTTGAATGGGCCTATCATAATGTGTAAAATATAACCCGATCCATACTCCCATATAAGAATATAAGGGTCCACACCAATACCGAGGTCTAATAAATTATATCCTAACATTGCCTTCTACTTTCCTATTATAAGAATTTTAATAGGAGAGTAATATAAAAAATTGTCAAATTAAAACGATTAATGTACCTCCCAATTGTTATTATAATTGCCAAATACCCATATGGGCCTAACCCAAAATTGCCGCTTATAGGCTTTGTGCCCAATACTAAAAGCACTAATTTCAAATTAAAACTTCATTTTTCTTCTTCATCTCCTAAAAAACTCTTCGCCTCCCATTTTCTCTTTCCTCTGCAAAACCCTCCCAAAGAGGCATACCTCTATAGAAACTGTCTGCTTCCCTCAATTTCTTCTTGGATTCTGGCAACCTCATCTTCCCCCTCATCAAATCCACCAATTTATTCTTTTATTCAAACACCCATGGTATCTAACCCTTCTTCTTCCACCGTTGAAGTTCCTAGCAACCCACCTATATGACCTTTGCCAAAAAAAATGACATGGAAGTCTGTGCCAAATACTCATTTGTTAAAGAATTCCATCACGCCAACCTGCCATAGAATGTCTTCGATCACACTATTATTAAAATAGAGGAATTCTAGATCTCTGCTAAATATTCCCTCCGAGCCCCCGGCCCAGAAGAGAAAATGTACAGGTGTCCGTCCAGCAACTGGTTTAGAATGCCAGTTTATGCACAAAAAAATAGAGTCCGCTTACCCCTCCACCCTATTATCTTAGAGTTTCAAGTATTCGTTGGCATCGACTTTGCCCAAATGGTATCGAACTCCTATATCCATCTTATATGCTACATCACCTATTGCCATTCCCAAAAGACCACCCTTTGTATAGACTTCTTCTTTTCCATCTTACCAAAATAAAAGAACCTGGTTTCCGAACTCTCAACTGCCTCTTCTTGGATGCAACCTCCCTCTAGTAATAAAGGATCGATGGCATAACAACTAGATCTTTGCCTCAAGACTGGACACCCACTTGCTTCCATCTTGGGACAAACGAGAAAAAGAGAAGCTCGACTATGACAGTTTGTCCGAAGCCAGGAAAAAAGAATTTTGAGCTTTCTATAGGAAAATGCCAACTTGAATGAAGAATCTCTGGTGGTCGTTTGAGGAGTGGTTCAATATGATTAAAGGACACTCTGGAGTTCTTCCGACCACGTTCCCTTTTGCTTCATCCAATATTCTTTTAATACCATTAAGGAGAATCCGATTTGTCACCTTTACCTGCCCATTAAATTGTGGATGAGTGACAACCCCGAGATCCGTCAGAAACTGCTAGAACTTTGTTCCCACGAATTATATCCCATTATCTGACACCAACACTATAGGGATACCAAACCGAAACACTATTGACTCCTTTAGAAATTATAAACAGTCTTGCTCCGCAATGTGATGATGTGGTTTGGCCTCTACCCACTTAGTCATATAATATTTGATGGCCATCACCACGTACTAAAGCTATCCCATTGGGTAAAAGTCCTAATAAATCAATCCCCCAAACTGCGAAAGGAATTGATGAAAACACCCAAGATAACTCTTCTGGAGGTACGTTGATGAGGCACCGAAATATTCAACTAACACTTAGGACATTTCTTAACAAATCCTTAGCCTTTTAGAATATCGTCGGCTAATAATACCTTTGTCTAATTAACTTATACGCCAGAGATTTAGCTCCCATATGATCTCTATAGATCCCCTCATGTACCTCCCGAAGGGCATATGACACCTCTGAAGAAACTAAGCACTTCAACAACGGTGAGGAGTAAGCTTGCTTATACAAGTCCCCATATATCAAACAAAAGTATGCACTTCGCTACTTGGTCCTTTTAGCCATCAACTTATCCGAAGGTAATTTTCCATTGGCTAAATAGTCCAAGTACGGTGTCAACCAACAGTTCATCCTTTCAATAGGCATAAACTCTTTTATTAAAATACTGAGCTCATTCAAAAATTCTAGATAAACTGAACCTCTATTTTTTTTTAGCTTGGGTTGATGCAAGCCTAGACAATGCGTTGGCCATCATGTTACCATCACGCTCGATGCCATGAAGTGAATAAGAATCAAATCTTTGTAACAACATCTTCACCTCAGATAGATACCTAGTCATTCTTGTCCTTTGAGCTTTATATTCCCCTTGGATCTGTTTCATCACCAACTGTGAATTGTTGAAGATAAGAACATTCTGAACTTCTAGACTTCAAGCAAATCTCAACCCTGCCAATATTGCCTCATATTCTGAAAGACCCTGACTTTTATTAAATAAAATTTAATTTTCTTCATATATTATTTTGAATAGTAAAGTGTTATTTTGATAAAAGTTAAAGTTAAAGGATATTATGTGCAAATTATATTGGTTGGAAAATATTCGATTTATCGGGGAATATTCATTTTGTCGAAAAATATTCGAGCCGTACGACGGCGCTGAAATAGCCAATCATTGGTGGACCCCACAACGGAATATTGTCGAACATAGAAAATGATAGAATTGAAGTAACATTTTTAAATAAAAACGATCAACGGTATTGTCACTTTTAGCTGTTAAAATACCCAATAATAAAAGAATAGTAGTATACGGTATTTTATGGTATTTTACTGTAGCACACAGTATTACACAGTAACATATGGTATTGTACAATGTCTCATATTATTGATTTGATATTGTGTTTATTGCACAGTATTCATCAATAATTGTCATTGCATAACATTATACATTATTGAATCAATAATTGTTACAGTAGCTCATGTACTAAATTAATAATTATCAGTAACGTGTTCTTACATTATTTTTGAATTATTGTTATCATTATTATGACATTAATTTAATTATTGATATTTTGGATATTATAATAATAAAGGTGAAAAAAGTCTAATAAGGTGCATGGGAAGAAAAATAAAATAGGTGGGGGAAAGATATCTGATTTATTATAATATTGCTTTATTATAATATAATTTAATATATAAAGTTTTTATTTTATTATAAATATAATATATAAAGTTATTTGTTTTATTATGAATATTATAATAAAGTTTTGTTTTATATGAAATTAAAATTTTTAGAAATGGCGTGCAGAACGAATTCAACACTGGCATGCCTCACCTACCGCACACTATGTGTTTCGTTTTCCTATAAATAGGTTACTCAGCAGAATAAGAAAATCACACAAAAACACTAAATTCTTATATTTCAACATTGTGAGTATTTCTTTTGAGAATGGTAAGGTTACTCTGAGTGTTTATAAAGCCAAAAGGAGTGCAATAATTTCTTAAGTAAGCATTTTCTTTAAATGTAAAATTTGCACAAATACTCACTTCACATGGTAGTCACAAATCTTCTTTTATAAGACTATTTCTTTAGAAGATTTATTTTTAAAAACTTCATTTGGAAGATTTTATTTTGAAATATTATTTCAAAAGTTATTTTAAAGATTATTATAATTTATTTTGTACACTACACAGATTTATATTATATATAAACACTTTTGATAATTTCATAGTATACGAGTTATTGTACACTATGAAATTTATATGTGGTAGTTACTACTTAAATTATAAATATATATTGGTTCAACCACTACATTTAAGCAGTCTCTTTTCACGTATTAAGGTAAGAAATATCATTTTCTTTCATACTCTTAAACTTATTATAGTATGTATTGTTCGGTAAAATTTATGAAATGATTAATAGTTTGCGCTTAATTTAATATCATTTTACCTGAACCTTTCTATTGAACTTTAACCGTTATTTTTGAACTATGGATCCTGAATATCAATTTTGAATTTGACTCCACATCATGTTGACAATTTGGATATTATTTGAATCTACACAAAGTAAACTTTATAAACCTCTAATGTCTATTGTTAATCATATTATTTTCTTTCTTTTGTTAATCATTTATATCACTGTTATCCATATTAATTTTTAAGAATCAAGTTGTTGTGAATATTTGAGGCCTGATGCACGGATGCTAGGACAAAGGCGATATAATGGTGATGTGTCTTTTAGGCGTTATTTGACATGATCATAACTAGTGGTGTTTCAGATGGTAAAGATTGATAATGATTTTTCTGATAAAGAGAAGCTAGTAAACATTGTGATCTACATAATTTTCCTAATGGTTGTTATTTTGATGTAGTTGTTGATCTGAACTTTGTTTAAGAACTAAACTGTAGTTGTTGATTTAAAACTTGATGTTTATATTATTCTATCAATAACTCAACTGTTGAAGGCTAATGATAATTTATTCGTCATTATCATAGTCATGATATTCTTTACTGGGCTATTTGAGCTCACCTTTTCTTTTTGTTCCATTTTTCAGGAAATGAGAGTAGTTGAGACTAGCAGGGAAAAAAGGAGAATGAAGTAATGGTCTAAGATAGTTGTTATAGTAGTCTTCACCATATTATAAAATAGTGTGACAATAATAGTGAATACTTAGTTGTGTATTATTGAGCATTATATTGTTGTATGTTGTACTATTTTGTAATAGTTGTCGTGTATTTTGATGACTTAAGTTTGAGCTGTGTGGGCCCAGATTTGGGGCTGTCACATATTCTGCCTCATTATTGGTAGCCCGAAATTGAAACTTGATCACCTGCTGCATTTTAAATCCTTTCGGACTTGCCAAAATAACTCCAGCCCCACTAGTATCAGCAGTAGATGATCCGTCAACATATAAAGTCAAAATGATGGGGCCTGTTGCCCCCAGTAATAACCTTGACAATAGCTACCAACCATTCCTTTGACTTTTCAACAAGAAAAATGCACTGAATAACAAAATTCGCTAAAGCCTGCCCCTTAATGGATGTCCGAGGCCGATAATCCAAAATGTACTGTCTGAGCTCAACCGCATAAGCAACCATCTTTCCCAAAGCATCCGGCCTATAAAGCACCTTCTTCAACAGTTGATCAGTATAGATGACAATAACCCGTCCTTGAAAATAGTGACAAAGCTTTTCTCAAACCAACACTGCTCCTACCGCTGGAGAACTAACTATTAAATATAAATAAAGAGGTTCTTTCGGCACTGGTTTCTGCAACAGTGGAGCTGAAGACATATACCTCTTGATCCCTTGAAAAACATCTTCACACTTCGACGTCCATTGAAAGGTCTTCTCATTTTTTGGGCCCTTCAAAGTATCAAAAAAGGGAAGACACTGTTATGTAGATTTTGTCATGAAACGCCGAAAAGTTGCCACCTAACCTATCAACTGGTGTGCTGTCGCAGACACCTAAAAATAAAATCTTATTTAAAAAAAATATTTATGCAGTAGTGTAAGTATGAGTCGATCCACAGAGAATGATTAATTTAATTTTATATTTTATAAACTATAATGGGGGGGGGGGGGGGTTTAAATTAATTATAATTAACTAAATAAACAAAAGTAAATTAATAAAATTAACTAATAGATTAAAATTTTCAGTTCTTCAGTTCAGTATCACCTTTTTGCAGTGATAATATAATCAAGTTAATTGTATTCATCCATTCAATGAAATTAATAACCCTAGATGACAATAATTGTTAATTACCTACAATTTTCCTTAGGTTTTAAATCTAACGTGACAATCGCCCCCACTAGACCTTACCTATCATATAACCTAGAACTATCAATCTAGATTTAATATAACAACAACATTAAAAATTAGGAAATTAGATTATTCCAAGCAAAAATCACACAATCCCAGATTATTCAATTCGACTTCTTATAACTATAGTAATACTCAAAAGCTTGACCGCAATCATGTATTACTAGCTAATCGCTACTCATGATTAAATACAATATCATTTGTTTAATACTATACCTTAATCTAGCAGATGATAATAATTAGATCAATTCAATTGGCCGTTATTAAATCAACCAAACTAATTATCATTCAAACAATTAAAATAGATTATTAAGAATAAATTTCATATAAGAAGAAATAAATATTAATAACTCAATTAAACCATTAATTGTAATAAAGGATCAACATCCCTTAGAACTGAATAAGAAAAACTAAACTGACATGCTGTTCACAATAATCTCTATGAATAAATGAATGTGTGTATATCAAGTCTCTCCAATTGTGTCTCAAAGTCTCTATTTATAGACTACAAAATTTATACCAAAACCTAATAGGAATTACAAATACTAATAAAATAAATAAAAAATTTCTATTTTATTTTCTTATTCTAATTTACGATTGAAGTCTAATTAAAAATATTCTTTAATTCATTGTTGGACAGAACTGCGTTGATTGCCAAGCTGCTGATTTTAATTGCCAATGTTACCGTTAATAAGGGACCCACACTAAAGGAACAAGCCGCCTAGCTTTCTTAATACATTCATGCACCAACTGTGACTGTGGGAGCCATGCACTTTGCATGCTACTAAAGCTCGCGCATTGTGCTGAAGTTGCTACTTAATCTTTAATCATAACGTCGTCGCTTTCTTTGCTAGCTGATCCTTCTTATGCTCATGCGTGCACAACGCCAGCCTTGCTTTAGTAATTACGAATCTGCCACCAAGCTTCATTTTCCCTGCAAAACAAAATTAAAAATAAATAAAAATTATATAAAAATACTAAAAAAAATAACAATACATGAAAAATAATAAAAATGCATAAAATTAAATAAATTACCTAAAACCTTAAAAATACTTAAAAACTCACAAATAATTAAGTATAAAATACCTAATAAATAGATATAAAAATTTACTTATCATCAACCTTTGTACCTCCTTAAAGTTTTATAGAGACTTCATATCTGGTATAACTTTAATCTTCTCCACATTAGCTTTCATCCCCCTCTTGCTCACCAAATACCCAAGAAACTTATCCAATCCAAGACCAAATGTACACTTTGTAGGATTGAGTCTTGTGTTGTAGTGTCTGACCATTTGAAAACACTCCTCCAAATCTTACAGATGGTCATGAACCCTTGCACTTTTGACGATCATATTATCCACATATACCTCCATGTTTTTCTCAATCTGCCTTTTGAAGATATAGTTCACCATCCTTTGGTATGTGGCACCTGCATTAATTAATCTGAACGTCATTCTATTGTAAGTATAGATCGCCCGATGTGTGATAAAAGTCGTATTTGGAATATCCTCCTTAGCTATCAAAATCTGATTGTGCCCCAAAAGCGCATCTAAGAAGTTGAGGACGGCATTCCTAGAAGTCGCATTAATCAGATGGTCGATATGAGGAAGTTGATAAAAGTCTTTAGGAGAGGCCTTGTTGAGGTTGGTGTAGTTGATGCATACCCTCCACTTCCCATTCTGCTTTTTGACCAAAACAACTTTGGATATTTGATTTCCTCGATAATCCTAGCATCCAAGAGCTTTACAACCTCATCATAAATGATTTTCTGACGTTTGAGAGCAAAGATTTGATGTTTTTGGTGTACTGGCTTTCTATTAGGGTCAACCGGTAGCCTGTGAATAGCTACATCTTTTGTTATGCCCGACATATTGTGAAGTGTCAAGGCAAAGATGTTTGTATATGTCCTTAGTAATTCCACCAATCCATTCATGGCCGTCTCTTGCAATCTAGCACTTATCCAACTGTCTTTACTGAGTTGCTTGAGATGAGCTCTTAAATCTCCTCGACAGGCAACGCTAGCGACTCCGTAGCTTCCGCTATAAATGGCTCAACATCTACTAACATAGTTTGTTTATGTTTACTGACCCCTACTGTAGAAGCTATGAATGTGTGCCAATAACATATCCTCACTATATCCAAGTCTCCCTTGACTTCGCCGACCCCGTTGAGTGTAGGGAACTTCATCTTAAAGTGGGGTAGATAAAGTTTCTCTCCCTAAAATGGCATTATAAGTAGAATTAACTTGCACAACAAAAAATTTCACCTGGATTTGCACTTGCTGTGGAGGTGTCCCGAACATCATTAACAATTTGATCGTCCCGACCACATGTATTGCTTCATTGTCGAACCCATACAGAAGTGACTCCTGTTCAACTTCTATCTTTATGCCATTTAGATCTATTATCTGATAAGTGTGACTATAAAGCACATCAGCAGAAGACTCATTGTCGATCATGATTCGTTTCATGTTTACTGAGATAACCTGTGTCGTGATAACTAATGCTCCTTTATGTGGCTCAACGGTATTAGGGGGATCGATAATCTTCATTGAAAAAGGAGATAACCAAGTTCGAAAAAGGTCACTCCGACTTCTAGGCCTGATCTGATACCGCCATGATGTTTGTAATGTTTCTTATTTTCTTCCCAGCTTGCCTTTTCAAGGTTCCACTGATGATGATATTAATAACCCGATGAGGCTGGTTTTTATAACGAATTTCCTGATCATCTCTTTGCGCTTGATTCTGTATCGGTGCTTCCTAACTAGCTACACACTGAATCAACTTCCCACTATGAACTGTTCGCTCGATCATATCTTTTAAATCAGTACATGTCTCCATGGAATGTCCAGTATGCCGATGGTATTCACAATATAGATTTATTTTCATCTGAAATGCTGACAAAGTTGATTCACCCATAGGGGTATTCCTTATTGCCTCTAGAATTTTCACCCGATTCGTGTTAAGTGGGGTATACACCTTACCTTCAGATCATGGTTAAAACAATGGTCTATTAACAGTAGGGGGTTGTCCTCCTTTTGATTCGATCTGATTCCATACAATATTCCCTTTGTTATCTCTATTCTTATTGTTGTTGGGTCTGTCGTTCCCCTTACTACCTGGCTATAGACTCGCCATTGCCTCATCGATCGCTATGCATTTTTCTGCTCTCTCATAAGCATCAGACAAATCTTTTGGTGGATTGAACATAATATCCTTTATAAGCTTATTATTCTGTCCCATGTCTAACCTTGTAGTGATAAACCCTAAAGCCTGCATTATGTTTAGATCGGTGATAGTGCCAATGACATCCCTGAACCTCTGCACATATTGGCTCAATCCTTGCTTCTGTTTGATCTACATCTGTGACACCCCCAAATTCAGATACCACTACCTCGAATTTGGTGCTCACACAATAATATAAACAATCACTACTAAACAACATTTAATACTAATGTAGAAAATAATTAAAATATATTGTCTATTACAATGACTTTATAGTCCAAAAGTCTGTAACCTTTACCAAAATATACATCACAAATTACAAAAGAATATCAATGTTTGTATCACAATCTTATAAGTCCTAAACAAAATATAAATAGACTAACAGTTATCTAGATAATTAAGATTTCTCTTTTCCTTTGCCTTTATTTGTACCGACCCCTCAGGTTTAGCTGTAATAATTTCATGACATAACAATGATGAGCAACTAGTTTGCCCAACAAGTTTAAAATGAATACAAAATATGTCATGAATAAGAATAATGACTGAAAGATTCAATAATATGAATTTGATATAATCAACGCACAATTTAATGAGTGAGAATTTATTATTTAAATGCTGAGTGGTCGAAAGACCGTGGACATATACTTTAAGGAATCAGTCACTTGAATGACCCTCTTAGGTTACATTTTTAGAACTGTACTTGAAGGGATCAGCCTCGCATACCACATGTATATGCATAACATTTATTCTATGTGTATCGTTGGTCCGATACTTAGGTTTTTCCCCATTATGGGTTGTTCTTCTCAGTCTAAGAATCCGTACCACTATGGTTTGGATAACTTTCAAAATAAACTTCATATAGGTCTAGATGAATAAGTGGCATAGACTTCTTCTTTAATCAATTCATAACTCAAGAATGGAATATGAATTTAAATAATATATGCAATTTGCAATAATATTATTATGAAATAACTTGCAATATAATATAAGCTCAAGATTTAAGAATTAACACAATAATATTGAGTAGAGTTAGAAAACTTGCTCAATATAAATTTGAGTAAGGTTAAAGAACATGTCTATCTGTCAATTTACGGCTAATTTGCTTAATTTAAACTTCTCTTGAAAACCTAACATTGATAATGTTGGCCTATCAATTAGTACTGCATATAATCGTTCACTTAAACATTTAAGTTTATTATTTACATAACATTAAATCACCTATGACTATCACATAACACTTTGTGAATAATTTTCATATCATTTACCCTAGGTAAAACCCTTAAATGTATTTAGGTAAATGATTTAACTATCAAATATTACATCTCTTTAGGTAATATTAATTTAATAAACTTACAACATTACTTAAAAAATTATTTAAATTCTTAAGCAATTTATCATAATTATTTCATTACCTCATTTATTATTAATTAGTATAAATGATAACTATCCTTAGTTATCGTTGCATAACTAATTATTCATGTGCTTATTAATCCTTCTTATTTATAATTAATTATTAATTAAATGATAAATAATTAGTTTATTACTTTTCATCCTCTTTAATAAATAATAATTAATTAGTTAATTAGCATTACTTATTATTTAATCTTAATTAAATAATAAATAATTAGTTTATTAGCTTTAATCATCTTTAATTATTATTTAATGTTAATTAAATAATTAATTAATTAATTATCCTTACTTATTATTTAATCTTAATTAAATAATAAATAATTAGTTTGTTTAATTATTATTTAATGTGAATTAAATAATAATTAATTAATTAATTAATTATACTTACTTATTATTTAATCTTAATTAAATAATAAATAATTAGTTTATTAAATTTAATTATTATTTAATGTTAATTAAATATTAATTAATTAATTGATTATACCTACTTATTATTTAATCTTAAATAATTAGTTAACAACCTAATTACTCTTGAATTATTATTTAATGTTACTTAAATAATAATTTAATCAATTAATTATCCTTACCTATTATTTAATATTAATTAAATAATAAATAATTAGTTTAATTATTATTTTGTAGTAAAATAATAATTAATTATCTACTATTTTTATTATTTAGTAAGGTATTAATCAATCATTAATTTTAATAAATATCTAATAACATCGTAATTATCCAAACTAAGTTTTATAATATTCATTATTAAATTACAAACATTTTCTCTTTTGGAACCATCACCAAAACTGGCCTAGAAAGACTCAAACCGGACTCCACAATGTAAAAAATAAAACCGGACCGATCGATTTTCTCAGAAAATCGACAAAATATATTTTTTATTTTTATTTTGCCACATTGATTAAAACTTGAATAAAATAAAATCTACAAGTCCGATTGACCTTAAATTGTCTTGTTTGATTCGTATCTTTCTGAAATATAAGATTCCATCATTAAAATATAAATTTGGACACGTTTTGGTCACTGAAAATAAGCATAAAGTGGATTGTTGTGCACAGATTTGCAACAGTGAAGTGTTTTTGGTAAAAATTTCATATCTTGCTCATTTTAAATTATTTTTACATGATTCCAAAGAGATTTTGTTCTTAACTTACATTAGTAACACTTCAAGAAATAAAATCAGCAAGATCATTTGTTGGTTTCAAAATAAAAAGCTTCAAGCATACTTTTCACTTAAGTTTACTGATAAAAACTAATTTCAAGCTTTTTGCTAAATGATTCATAATAAACACACATTATAAACCCATGGAACTCTTGATCAACTAAAATATCATGAATCTAAACATTTAGAGTTCGCAAATAACTTTTATACCATAGAGAATTTATATAGAACATAATAACTTCAAACTAGGGTTTTAGGGTAGATAAACCTTTTGCTTTTGATGGCCTGTTTTCTTTGTTTTTCAAAGTAGGTTATAAATTGTGATGACATCCAAGAACACCCACCTTAAAAAAAATGACTTGACTTGGTGGTGACTCACTACATAACTCACTTCTTTTTTTCTTAACTCACCTAGTTAACTCACTAAAACTTACTAGTACACTATGTAGAGAATACTTGCAATATTTTGTAAACTCTCTACCAAATGAGCTAGCTTCTATTTATAGTAGAAGAAATATATACATGTAACCTATATAAGTATACATTGGACATCAACCTTTTCCTAAAATTGCTAGCAATAAGGTTGAGTAATCCACACACTACCTCAAGCAATTAAAATTGATAAAATTTGAAGTCCATAGAGCTCTCCCACACTCACTGTAATGACCGAGAAAATTACAAACCATTTTTTTTTATTTAATTATATCCATAAGAAAATATGAGGTATGAAGTATGTGTGTATGTGTTAAGTTGTATGATGAGAGGTACTGAGTTAGTTAATTAAATTAATTAACTAAAGAAGGAAAAATATTGCAAGAGAAGCTTATGTGATAAAATCACAAAGCTTGAATGTTGGCCTTGTATGGCAAATAAGAAGTTTTATAATGAACAAGTTAATTACTTGTAGGAATGATGAGAAAGAAGAAGCAAGTGAATTATTAAAGATAACCCCATTGAGAAAATAATTGTATGTGTATGTGTAACGATATTATAAACTCAATTTGATGATAAGAGTTAGTGAATGACTTAATTTAATCAAGTAAAGGTACTTGTATTAACATGTGTTAGGGTTTTATTAAAACAAACCCAAGAATTTGTAAGTGATAGTGTTATGTAAGCTAATTTAATTAAGGAGTCAAATGGACTTATAGATAGCAAGTCTAATTGGATTATATAATAAGTCCAAATGATATATTAAACTAGGCCCAATAAACCAACCTAGTAGCCTATATAATTTAATTAAACAATGATCTATGTAATATTTAAAATTAGCCCAATGCTTAATTTAATTAATTGTAGCATGTGTTAGTTAATATTAACCCAATGTAATAAATAAATTGAGCCCAAACAAATTAAATGAATGAGTCCAATATAATTAAATCTAAGGTCCAAAGTGGAGCCCAATAAGCTTGTTTAGGTGAATATGTATACATATATTGGTGTATTTATATATATGGATACTTATATAATTATATAGGACTTAAAAATAAAGTTAAATTGGAGAAATAAAATGGTCAATCCCGAATTTTGGAGCCCACATGGATGGGAAGCTAGCTTGTTGGTTGATTTTTGAGTGTAAAATGGTTCAAGTAACCCCCAACTGTAAGGAGATAGTGTCACGACATGGAGTACCGGTATCGATTGTGTCCGACAGAGATCCGCGCTTCACGTCAAATTTTTGGAAAAGTCTGCAAGCAAGGATGGGTACACAGTTGAGGTTAAGCACTGCGTACCATCCTCAAACTGACGGCCAGAGCAAGCGAACGATTCAGACCTTGGAGGATATGCTCCGAGCGGTCGTGATGGACCTAAAGGGCAGTTGGGATGACCATTTGCCACTGGTGGAGTTCGCTTACAATAACAGCTACCACGCTAGTATCGGTATGCCACCATATGAAGCGCTTTATGGAAGAAAATGTCGAACACCGTTGTGTTGGGACGAGGCCGGTGAACGAAGAATGCTTGGACCTGAAATGGTGCAGCAGACTGCAGACACAGTACAACTTATCAGGAATCAACTGGTAGCAGCTCAAGATCGTCAAAAGAAGTACGCAGATTTGCATCGCCAAAAGCGGGACTTCGACGTGGGCAGTTTCGTATTTATGAAGGTATCTCACTGGAAGGGGAAGATCCGTTTTGGTAAGAAGGGCAAGCTGAGCCCTAGGTTCATAGGACCGTTCGAAATCTTGAGGCTAGTCGGTGAAGTGGCGTACGATGTAGCATTACCTCATGAACTGGAGCACATTCACAACGTGTTTCATGTGTCAGTGTTACGGCCATATAAACCGGACTACAAGCACGTTATCTCCTATGAACCAATTCAAGTCGAGAAGGACTTATCATATGAAGAAGTTCCTGTTCAGATACTCGATAGGAAGAAACAGAAACTGAGGAATAAGATAATTCATTTTGTCAAAGTACTTTGGAGAAATCACGCAATTGAAGAAGTTACGTGGGAACTAGAGGAAGAAATGAAAACGAATTACCCGTTTTTATTTGAGTAACCTTATTTTACAATTCCGAGGACGAAATTTTTATAAGGGGGAGAGAATGTAATGTCCTAGAATTTCCACGTCATTATTAATTAAATTATTAATTTAATTTTCGACGAGTTAGTTTTACGAGATTATTTAAATCTTTTTATGTGATTAATTAATTATGTGATTAAATGATTATGTAATTAATTACTAAAATTAATTAAAGGGGGTCACTAATATGTTATTTAAATTAGTGAACAAACCCTAAAGTTTTAATATCAAAATAATTGATAAGTTTCCTATTAATTAAATATTCAATTAAATTGAATATAATGAGTTAATTAAATATAATAAATTAAATGATTAATAATATTAACTAAGGATAAGGTTATTATTAAAGGATTAACAATATTATTGAGAGGATAAAATATTAATTATGGTTAATAATATTTATAAATGATTAAGATATTATTTGATAATTAATATCATTGGGGATAGTGTAAAGCATTATTTAATTATTAATAATGTTAATAAGTGTTTGAGATAATAAAGAGATTAAGAGGATTATTAGATGGTTAATAATATTGAGGAGCTAAGTGATTTATTATTGAAATAATAAATGGTTAAAATGTTATTATACGATTAATAATATTATATGTAGTATTTATATATTATCAAAGGAGATAATATTATAAAGCAATGAAGTGATGGTTATGTGAGTTAAAATACTATTAAGGAATTGATAATATTATTAAGAGTTTTAAGGTTATGATTAAGTGATAAATGATTTAAGACATATATGTTAAGGTTATTAATGTTAAATAAACCTATATGTGTTATGCTAATTGGAGGATCAATGTTATTGAATATTAGGTCACACAAAGGAATTATTTTTAAGTTGAATAGCGGTAGTCAGCGGAACAAGCAAGTTCTTCTTAACCCTAACTTGTATTTATTGTTGCAAGTTTCCTTCAACTTTATTTACATTGAGCTATTCAAATTAATGTTGAGCAAATTCTACACTCGTAGTTATTTGACAGAACTTAAAGTGGATTAATTATCTAAAATTATTCCACCTCATTATTTGTTATTGTATTCGCACATAGTGCTTTTGCAACTATTATAGTTCATAAATTCACGAACTGTTTAAGGATGTCTAAGCTAATTGTTTCGGCTAGACAAATGCATGTTTAAATTCATCTAATTGAATATTATGAAAGCTTATCCAAACCATTGGCTGGTGCGGATTCTTACAGTAAAACTGAGAAAGAACAACCCTAGTTAAAGGGGATTTTTATATTGTCGGGAAACCGAATATGCGCAAGAAATCTAAATGTTATGCATATACATAGGACATGAGATGATTGATCCCCTCGAGTGTCCCGTTTTTTTTAACAAGGTGTCAGACATTGTATGTCTGTTCTACCTTAGTAGCAGTTCATGGTCCTTTGAGACCACTCAGTAGTAAAGAGTCAATCCATTCTTTTATTGAACCTTGATTCTTGTTATTTCACAATTGTTATCTATTGTTGAAACTCTCGAAGATAAATCTTTTTTTTCATTCATGATATATCATTTCTTATTTAAACTTGCTGGGCAAAGTAGTTGCTCACCCTTGCTATATCATGAACTATTTTCAGTTAAGCCGAGTAATTTAAAGAGTACCACAACAAAGGAAAGATGAACGAGTAGACGTAATTAGTTCGTACTCTATGTGTAAACCTTTTGTTGTATAAGGTAATGATGATGTATTAAGGTTAGTGGAACCTAGGATTGAAGGTACGTTTTGTAATGAAATTATGTATGTTTTTCACGAGTTATTGAAGTTTTAGTTTATGAATATTTATTAAGTGATGAATAGTGAGCACCGAACCCGAGGTTAAAGGGACTCGGATTTGGGGGCATCACACTCACCACCACCACCCATACTTTTTGGTACCATTTTGGAATTATTTTTATCATGCAATTTGAATAATTAACCTTCTAGAAGCCAATTTACTAATGGGTCAAAGTTTGGGCTAATAATTAATTTATTTGGGCCACTAGACTATTAAATTAATTCACTAACAATGGGCTAGTAATTTAATGCACTCAACTTTCAATTAATTAATACATTGGGCTAGCAAAACATAATTACTAAGTCACATAGCACAATTTTTACATGTTTATCACTTAATTAATTGATTGGGCTTGTTTAGAGAAAAAAAAACATAATTAAATAATTAAATTTAATTACATAATCCAATTAGACTTGCTATATTCAATATTAATTGAATATTTAATTAAGGTTCCACAACATATCAATCCTGTGATAAAAAAAAATATAACCTTAGGTTAGTCCGACAATTAATTACCCTTCATCGGACTTCCTTTAATTAAATTAATTCAATAGTCAAATATTAGCAAATAGAATCAAACCACATCATTAGAGTTTAAATTAATTCACATAACAATGCCATTAATTTCCCAAAAATTCTTGGTCCTTACAACATCAGTGAGGTAGTTAATTTCCCCCCTTCTTTTATTGCTCCCGAACAGCTCATAAAATTTATCACACGTCTCCTTCCATGAATTGATATAACTCGAGGACAACGACATCATCCACTGCTTGGCTCCCTTCTTTAGAGTGGTGACGAAGATCTAGCACATGCCAGCTTCTGAATGGTTGTAGTACCTCATCATATGTTTGTAAGAATGCAGGATTGCCTGCGTCGTCATAGGTCTCCAATGGTGGTAACTTCTTTTTTGGATCAACCTTCTCTTGATCAATAGTTGGAGATAATGGAGATCTCGGATCTAAAGGTTGTGGAATAACTAGTTCGGTCTCAGCCGCCGCTACTCTTCTCTCTAATTCCATTATCCTCTACATGATTGGGTAGGGAATAGGCACCTACAAGACTCCTTATTGCTCTTCTCAACCGTGATCCGCCTTTATACCACCTTGGCTCCTTCACTCAATTGGAGATCTGGTTCGTCCTCGATAATATTGGCTAGGATAATTGGGTTGCCTTGTATCTTTGATGTGATCCCGCCCTGATCGACTAGGTTACCTCACGTAACCTTGAAGTTGGTTCCGGTTGTATTAACCGAGTTGCCTTGTGCCTTCTTGTTTGGACCGAGGTCGACTCTGTGGGGTCACCTCTCGTTTTCCTCCTTCAATAGTGGTCGGTGGATCCCCTTCCTTCCTCAGCTCAGATATGTGGACTTTCTATTCCTAATGTCGACGTCTTAAAGCCTTCAATTTGGCCTCTACTTTTTTTATTTTTTTGGAGTCTGATTCTCTCTCTCCGATCATGTCATGCTGACATTCCTTCTAGATTTCTCAATTCTATCAGCCTTAGCCTACGCAAATATGAGTCCAGTATGATTAACAAAGAGAACAATCGCCTTCGGACAGGAACTGAGTGAGTCTACATGTGCCTAGATCTCGGTTGATTAATTGGGCCTAATCCTATCATTCACTGAACCTCGAACATGATGTGGAACTGGTTTTGTAGAGGATCCTTGTTTATCCCCACTAGGATTTCTCCCTTCCTCCGTAACAACAATCCTTCAAAATAAAATTAGTGATTTTCGGATCAAATATCAAAATTCCTCCTGTTAGCGCCAACGTTAACTCCTAATTTTGTCCGTTGCAAAAATCACCAAACTACGATCTACTTGTACCTGAAAATCAACAAAGTTATACCAAAGAACTCGACGACTTGGGCCGTTCAGGTATACTTCGGCGTGAGAATAAGTTTAAGTCAAATAACATAACAATGGAGTACTCAAATTGCTAGAAACTAATTGATATTTGATGTAAATTCAATGTGTACCGTGAGTCCATGTATGTAGCTGTATTTAAACTCTTCCCATTAGCCATGTTATTGAAGGAAACGATTTCCAAATAAATTAATAATTTTACTTTTTAAAATTATTATCCCAAAATCTTTCTCCTAATTTAGCATAATCAAAAAATATATTACATACCCTGTGCTTGGTTGTAGCACAATGGAGAACTTTGACTTATTCTGCTCCTCCTAATCTTCCTCTCTATGACCCTTATTTTGATATTACGTACTATTTCTAAGTGTGAGCTCAAAACACTAAGTAATAGAATATATAAAGTCCTTAACTCCCTGATAATTATCAGGATAATTGAAAAACTTACGTATATATTTTATTCTCCTTTTTCTGTTATATCTTAATAAGGGCTAGAGTGGGGATCAAGTAGGATTCTATAATTCTAGCTTCAATATAACACTAATTTCTGATTAACTCTTTAATCAATTAGAATTATATTAATTATAACTAATTTCACTAAATAGTTATAATTGCACTCTAGAATTAATAGAATTAAAATTAATTAATTAAATTCTTTCACTATTAGTATCTTGCAAAAATACTCCTCTACATTAATATTCATAAATGTGTGTAGGAATAAAACTGTTAATCCACTATGTTTACTGCTTATATCCTTGAGTACATAATTTATAAACTTTTGATCACTCATTAATATAATAAATTAAATTAATACTTTAGTAATATAAATTACTAAAATACTTGAACAAGATTCTGGTGATCAATCAAATAAATTATCTCAAGGGGATATTACAATTTAATTGTAGAATTCCATCTTGAAAAATACATGTTCCCAATTTCATAATATATATCACCCAACATATTGAGGTATTGATTATATTAAAAATCTCACTCTTTAATATATTAAAGTGACACATATTATAAAATCAAGTTCATTATTCTCTCAGGATTAAGAGTAATTGCACATTAATAGTAATTGAAAATTATTCGTAATAACAGTATTTAACAAGTAATTTTTCGTAACGATCCAGTTCTATGTATTTCAAAAATATACCAATACATTAGATTAAAGTCTCTACTTTACATGACTAAGACAAGTCATCAAATCAAGTGTATTACAATCTACTAGAATGGTATGTCCATTTTCATCTAAGATTGAGAACAATATAATTTCTTTAAATTATACATAACATACAATTTATGTCTTCCGTATATGACACTCCTTCATATACATAAATTATAAAATGTATAACTATGGACAAAATTTATGACACATTTAATTATGCAAAAAGAAATTAAATTTTATTATTAAAATAATAAAATAAATATCAATATTGGGTTTTTCTGGGCTTAAATCCTTACAGTTATTTGAAGCCAACTAGGATAAAAAATCAATAATCAGAATCCAATCGTAAATACAACGTTGAGCGGTCAATCTTTGTCACCATGAAGATCTATTTAATTTGGAATCTTTATTTGTCATAAATTTGAACCTTCCCAATCCACCAAGCTGCCCTAAAGAAACACTTGAATGGACCCACCCACACATTGGATCCACCATAGCGTGTAAAAAGTAACCTGATCCATATTCCCATCTAAGAATATAGTTGGGCCCACATCAATATCGGGGTCCAATAAATTATATCCTAACAAATATGTATGGGACTCATGATTTGGATGGATTTTATTGAGCCTCTGAAACACATGAAAATTAAAGTGAATTTAATCAAATTGAAGGAAGCAAAGCAACTCCTATTTTGTCTTATTGTATATACATATAAAAAATAATATTTTAAAATAATTTCTCAAATGAATAATGTATATATTTCATATTTATGTATATACAATAAGACAAATTACCAAGATGAAATTCAAAAACTTTAGAAGACAAGGTCTTCGTAAATGGATCAGCCAAATTTTGCGCAGAAGCTATTTTTGAAACTATCACATCTCCTCGTTAAACTATATCCCTGATGAGGTGATATTTTCTTTCAATGTGTTTGCCTTTCTTGTGGTTCCTAGGCTCCTTTGATTGTCCAATGGCCCCATTATTGTCACAAAACAGGACAATAGGAGATGATACTGAAGGTACCTTCCTATTTCTAACAAGAACTTCTTGAACCAAACAACCTCTTTTGCAGCTTCGGAAGCAGCAACGTATTCAGCTTCCATGGTGGAGTCAGCTATGCAAGACTGTTTAACACTCCTCCAACTGACAGCTCCACCTCCAAGAGTAAACACATAACCAGAGGTTGACTTTCTAAAATCTCTATCTGACTGAAAATCCGAATCTGTATATCCTATCAGGACAAGATCATCGCTAGAATAGACAAGCATATAATCTTTTGTTCTTCGTAAATACTTAAGTATATGCTTCACTGCTATCCAATGTTCTAGTCCAGGGTTAGACTGATATCTGCTGACCAGGCCTACTGCAAAACAAATATCTGGTCTAGTGCACAACATCGCATACATAAGACTTCCCACTGCTGAAGCATAAGGGACTGTCTTCATGCGTTCTTTCTCTTGAGGTGTCTTAGGACACTACTCCTTAGTAAGAGGAATTCCATGTCTGATAGAAAGTAGTCATTTATTGGAATTCTGCATGTTGAACCTAGCTAAAATTGTAACTATGTATGCAGCTTGGGATAGGCCCAACATTCTACTCTTGCGATCACGCCAAAGCTTGATCCCTAAAATATAATTAGCCTCTCCTAGGTCCTTCATCTCAAAATTACTAGACAACCAAATTTTGACACTAGATAATATTCCCACATCATTACCCATAAGCAATATATCATCCACATAAAGAACTAAGAATACTACCACCCCATCTTTATTCTTCTTGTATACGCAAGATTCTTCTGGATTTTGTTCAAAACCATAAGATTTAATTGCTTGATCAAACCTTATATTCCAGGATCTTGATACTTGCTTAAGTCCATAAATGGACTTTTGCAACTTGTATACCATATTTTCTTGACCTTTAACTATGAAACCATCACTTCATATAGATTTCTTCATCAAGATATGCATTAAGAAAAGCAGTATTGACAACCATTTGCCATATCTCGTAATCGAGATGAGTTGCAATGGATAAGAGTATTCTGATAGATTTAAGCATAGCTACTGGTGAAAAGGTTTCCTCATAATCGATACCTTCTTTTTGAGTAAAACCTTTTGCTACCAACCGTACTTTAAAGGTTTCAACCTTTCCATCTACCCCTCTTTTTCTCTTGTAGACCCACTTGCACCCTATAGGTTTGACCCCATTAGGTGCTTCTACAAGTTCCCATACTTTGTTCAAGTACATGGAATCCATTTCTTGTTTCATAGCCAAATGCCAGTTGGATGCATCTACATCATTAATAGCTTCATAGTAGTTAGAGAGATTTGACTCCACTTCTTTCGGAATAACATCGTAAGTTTCTCCAAGAAGTGAAAGTCTTTCAGGAGGCCTGATACTCCTCCCACTACGACGAAGCTCCGGTGTATTAGAAGAATTAAGTTGGTTAGTTTGTGGTAATTCATCCAAGTCTTGTGGTGGATTAATTGATTGAGTAATTGATGTACTTGACATTTCTTCTAAGATAATTTTACTACTCGACTTGTGATCCATTATGTAATCATTTTTCAGAAAAACTGCATTTGCGCTAACAAATACTTTCTGGTCTAAAGGACTATAAAATAGACCACCTCTAGTTTCTTTTGGATATCCTACAAACAAACATACTTCAGTTCTTGAACCTAACTTATCTAAGTCTATATTTCCTTTTCGCACATGTGCAGGTGTGCCCCATATATGAATATGATGCAATATTGGCTTTCGCCCACTCCACAATTCTCTAGGTGTTAAAGGAACAGACTTTGATGGTACAAGATTCAATAAGTACATTGTCGTTTCAAGTGCATCACCCCAAAAGGAAATAGGAAGAGTAGAAAAACTCATCATAGACCTTACCATATCTAAAAGAGTCCTGTTTTTTCTTTCTGACACAACATTTTGCTGGGGTGTACCCGGTGCAGTCAATTCAGATCTAATTCCTTTATCAGATAAGTAATCTTTGAATTCCCCAAGGAGATATTCACCTCCTCAATCCGATCGAATGGCCTTTATGTATTTACCAGATTGCCTTTCTACTTCTGCCTGAAATTCTTTGAATTTTTCAGAAGCTTCAAACTTTCGATGCATAAGGTAAACATAACCAAATCTTGAGTAATCATTAGTAAAGGTGATGAAATACTCAAAACCTCCCCGTGCTCGGATATTCATAGGACCACATACATCTGTATGAATTAACTCTAACTTATCACTGGCTCTATATTTCTTTGCCTTGAAAGGCCCTTTGGTCATTTTTCCTTCTATACAGGATTCACAAACTGGAAGATTTTCAACTTCTAAGGAACTTAGAGGACCATCTTTAACCAGTCTTTGGATCCTGTTTAGATTAATATGACCTAATCGTAGATGCCAAAGATAAGTTTGATTAATTGAAGAAACTTTTCTTTTTAATGGTTTTTGTTGACTACATTCAGTTTGCAATAATGAATAATAATTAGGAGTAAGAATATATAAATTATCTACCAATGATCCAGAACAAATGAAATTTCTATTCTTGCGAATAACAACATTGGAATCAAAATTAACTGAATATCCATATTTAAACAAGCAAGAAACTGAAATTAAATTTCTACGAATGTATGGAACATAAAGACAATCTACTAATTCTAAAGTCCTATCATTATTAAAACTAAGATGCACAACTCCCACTGCAATAGCGGCTACTTTTGCACTAGAACCAAGGTGTAGATAAATCTCGCCTTCATTCAACTTTCTGGTTTCCTGAAACCCCTGCAAAGAATTGCAGACATGATTAGTGGTTCCCGAATCTACACACCAGGATTCAGTAGAACGACCCACAAAACATGTTTCATGAACGAAAGATTGATAATTACCTATCTTGCCAAACTGATCAAGTAGACAATCAACCATACCTTGATTTTTGATATTGGCTAGGTAAGTAGGACAATTCCTTTTCCAGTACCCTTTCTCCCCACAGTGGAAACATTTTCCTTGAGGTTTTACTTTTGCCCCTTTCTTCCCAACCCCTCCAGATGGAGGTAGGTTTCCATTTGCAGCTTTCTTATTGTTCTTCTTTTTCTGGTTCTTGCCCTTAGGCTTTCCCCTAGAAGTACCAGCTTCTGCAACATGAACGCTTCCTTTTGCACGAAGAATACCCTCTGCTGCCTGGAGTTCCTTCATCAGTTCAGGTAATGATAAAGACATTTTGTTTATACTGTAATTAAGTTTGAACTAATTGAAGGAATCAGGCAAGGTCTCTAGCAACATGTCAACCTGGGTTTCCTTGTCAACTGTTGCTCCCAGGATTTCCAGTTCGTTTAAGTAAGAAATAATTTTTAAACAATGATCCCGAACTGAAGATCCCTCAGACATCTTGGAATTCATAAGTGTTTTCATCACAGTCTGTCGTGCAGCACGACTCTGATAGCAAACATTTCATGAAGACTATCCAAGATCTCTTTAGCAGTGGTAATAGACTGATATTGGTGTTGCAATATATTTGACAAGGATGCCAAAATATAGCAACGAGACATATCATCAGCCTTTTGCCACTTCTTTTGGTTAGTCCTTTGTGCAACGGTAGCATTTTCTGGAAGAACTGGGCAAGGTCCAGTCAGTACAAACTTGTAGTCTTCAGCCGTCAACACAATGTCAAGATTTCTTTTCCAGTCCACATAATTGGTCCAGTTAATTTATTTTTTTAAGGATAACAACAAGGGGATTAAACGACGACATGGTAATCTGTACAATCACACAACATGAATAAATTAAATGGTCATTTAATAAAAATAAACTTTTGCATATAATATGAAAGTGTAATCCTCAAACACAAACATAAAATAAACATGGCAACTTAATTTCAAATAATTCTCTTTTCGAAGGGAAAAATAAAAATAATTTAAAATTACTATTATTTTTATATCTTGACATCTCATGATATAAAATAATTCACCATTTAATTCAGCCCAAAACAATAATAATAAGTATCACTCCGATGGGGATAATTATTATTTATGTTTTGTCAAGTGTATACCATCCATTTAAATTTTCTTTAAAATTTTAATACAAATATTTCGATGGGAAATAATTCATAATAAAATTAAATAAATTTATCACAAGAAAATTCATATCTAATATAACTAGATTCATGTATCTTTCGAAGGGAACTCACAAAATTTGAGATTAGATACATACACCAATATAATGGACCAATGATGGAAGTCGTAAGACATACAATTCTTTCTCCCACTTGATTTTCTTATTTATAAAAATTGAGGATTTTTATTTATTTAAAAATATGTAATTATATTAATATCTCATATTAATACATATAAACATGTAAACTAATATACATGCATATTCACATTTAACAATTTCATCAATTATGAAAAATATAACAATTAAACATATCAATTGTAACCTTCCAATTCATTTTAACAGAAATGAAAATAGGCCCACAATTTAAAATATGTGAATATGCTAACTAAGAATCTATTAGTTTTAAAGTATATGAATCTGCAAATGTAACTAATAGACTAGTAGTTGCGTTGGTACAAGTCCATGTTAACTAAAAGGAGGTCTCTGGTTCGATTCTTGCCAGTTGAATTTTTTATTTTATTTTATATTATAAAGCTGTTGCATATTTATTAAAAAAAAAATTATGCCACAAGTTTCGATCCCGGTATCTTTAATATGGCAAACCAACGATTCACCAACTGCACTACATCTAATTCTGGAAATTTAGTCTGACAAATAAAATACATTCCAGAAAGCCTGTAATGCTCTGAAATTAATAACAATATGGAGATATAAGGTATCGAACCCAGAACCTTGAAATGGCAAACCAAGTACTCTGCCAACTGAGATACATCTGCCTATTGATAGTAATAACAATCAAATTATATGTAAGCAGAATTTATGCAAACGACATTATTCAATAATCCCTTTCGGCGAATCTGATGGTTATATCTCCTCATGATTTGATTTTTTTTTTTAATTACGCTAGGTCAAAATCAAATTGCGATACGTGCAGATTATTTCATAGCAGTAAAATAATTATTCATGCATCCGCGAATATGATACCAACTAAAAAAGCGATAAATAATATAACTGATATCAAAATTATGAGTTTGCTCTGATGCCAATTGAAGGAAACGATTTCCAAATAAATTAATAATTTTACTTTTTAAAATTATTATCCCAAAGTCTTTCTCATAATTTAGCATAATCAAAAATATATTACATACCTTATGCTTGGTTGTAGCACAATAGAGAACTTGGGCTTATTCTGCTACTCCTAATCTTCCTCTCTATGATCCTTATTTTGATATTACGTATTTTTTCTAAGTGTGGGCTCAAAACACTGAGTAATAGAATATATAAAGTCCTTAACTCCCTGATAATTATCAGGATAATTGAAAAACTTACGTATATATTTTATTCTCCTTTTTCTGTTATATCTTAATAAGGGATAGAGTGGGGATCAAGTAGGATTCTATAATTCTAACTTCAATATAACACTAATTTCTGATTAACTCTTTAATCAATTAGAATTATATTAATTATAACTAATTCCACTAAATAGTTATAATTGCACTCTAGAATTAATAGAATTAAAATTAATTAATTAAATCCTTCCACTATTAGTATCTTGCAAAAATACTCCTCTACATTAATATTCATAAACGTGTGTAGGAATAAAACTGTTAATCCACTACGTTTACTGCTTATATCCTTGAGTACATAATTTATAAACTTTTGATCACTCATTAATTTAATAAATTAAATTAATACTTTAGTAATATAATTACTAAAATACTTGGCCAAGATTCTGGTGATCAACCAAATAAATTATCTCAAGGGGATATTACATTTTAATTGTAGAATTCCATCTTGAAAAATACATGTTCCCAATTTCATAATATATATCACCCAACATATTGAGGTATTGATTATATTAAAAATCTCACTCTTTAATATATTAAAGTGACACATATTATAAAATCAAGTTCATTATTCTCTCAGGATTAAGAGTAATTACACATTAATAGTAATTGAAAATTATTCGTAATAACAGTATTTAACAAGTAATTTTTCGTAACGATCCAGTTCTATGTATTTCAAAAATACACCAATACATTACATTAAAGTCTCTACTTTACATGAGTAAGACAAGTCATCAAATCAAGTGTATTACAATCTACTAGAATGGTATGTCCATTTTCATCTAAGATTGAGAACAATATAATTTCTTTAAATTATACATAACATACAATTTATGTCTTCTGTATATGATACTCCTTCATATACATAAATTATAAAATGTGTAATTATGGACAAAATTTATGACACATTTAATTATGCAAAAAGAAATTAAATTTTATTATTAAAATAATAAAATAAATATCAATATTGGGTTTTTCTGGGCTTAAATCCTTACAATTATCTGAAGCCAACTAGGATAAAAAATCAATAATCAGAATCCAATCGTAAATACAACGTTGAGCGGTCAATCTTTGTCACCATGAAGATCTATTTAATTTAGAATCTTTATTTGTCATGAATTTGAACCTTCCCAATCCACCAAGCTGCCCTAAAGAAACACTTGAATGGACCCACCCACACATTGGATCCACCATAGCGTGTAAAAAGTAACCTGATCCATATTCCCATCTAAGAATATAGTTGGGCCCACATCAATATGGGGTCCAATAAATTATATCCTAACAAATATGTATGGGACTCGTGATTTGTATGGATTTTATTGAGCCTCTGAAACACATGAAAATTAAAGCGAATTTAATCAAATTGAAGGAAGCAAAGAAACTCCTCTTTTGTCTTATTGTATATACATATAAAAAATAATATTTTAAAATAATCTCTCACATGAATAATGTATATATTTCATATTTATGTGAGATAAACTCAAGTGAAAATATCAGTTTTCGTAATATAAATTTGAACAAACTATCAAGAAAAAGATTATTGTGAAGAAGATCATTATAAAGGCTACGCCAATGCCACTGCACTTATTAAAATAATAAATAAATTTATTTGACTTTGACCACTTGAAAACCCGAGTTAGCGTCGATAATGAGAAACTATTCCCTTCTTTTGGAGCAAAGAGAATAGTTTGTTCCTCTTCTCACATGCATGTGAGGTCTTTTGTGGTAAGATCTTCAGGGGATCCGCATACATGTGAGAGGGTTTAGGAGCATGCAGTAATTTTTCGTCGAAAACAACTTATTCGAACACAAGAAGAGGGCATTCTACAGCAACTGCTTGTACTCCTTATGTGGCATTTGTCCCTGAGCTTAGTGCTACGCCATCAAAATTTGGACGGATTATTAAGACGGGCAATCTAGACCTTTTTTTTTTACTGCTACATACATATTTGGCCGTCTCAAATGAATTGATGAAAAACTAAAACTGATTTACTCGGGTTTGAAAGCAAGCACAACAACTCGCTTTCTGTCTTATTAATTATATATATATGAGGAGGGATTCATGCTGTTTGTGACTCTATTTTTGGCCTGTCTATCTAATTCTCCCTTCATTCCTGTTTTTAAGCTTTTTTAGAGAGGGAAAATTATTCCTTTTTATTTGTCATTTGTACAAATCAAGAAAGCATTAATGACTTAGTTTATCAGATTATCCATATATTAAATATTAATTTTTTTTATATCTTTTATCCTTTCTAATGAAGTTTGAAGGATAATATTGAGATTTTATACTTATTTTAATTAATCAGACAAAATATTAATTGCGTGCATTTATTAATTTTTGTGTTTTCTTCTAAAACGTCCATTAAAATAAATAGGGAGGAACACCACCCATTTTTATGTCATTGCTCCTATTTTTGCAACTTGACTAAGTTCTATCCACAATTAATTGTTGCCGATAGTTTGCGAAAAATTTGAAGTATACAATTCTTTTCCTCTTCTTCCCCAAGTATAACAACAGTTCTTTTCCTTACTACTAAATGACACTATCTACAAAGAAAGGAAATGAAGTAAATCTAAGCTCAAAAGGGGTGTTTTTATCACAATTTTTGATCCGTTTGTAATTATGGGACATATAATATATTAAATTGAAATTAACAACGAGTCCTATAAGAAAAATCGCCTTGGGCCATGACAGACACCGTTTTAAGCAAAAAAAAGATCGGGAAAGATATGTTTGTGCCTTTAGAACTTTTTACCAATTTTTGGGCTTATTTGTTTTTTTTTGTAATTTTACTCTTCTTTTTGCAATTAGGGTTTACAACTTATTAGTTAGTATTTAAAAGATATTTCTGTGTGTTATTAGGGATAATTTTCATTATTTAGATTTCATAAAATTATTGTGGATGCTTAGTCAATTTATCTAATTTTGTGAATTTTATGATTGTAAAATTACATAGATTTAATTTCTCTAATTGTTTGTATTATCTTTTTAATCTTTCACTTTGTCACTAATAAATTTCAACGTCGCCTCCTCTTACCCACTCTAAAAAAATTACTTTTGAATTCTGGTTATCAAACCAGTCATGCCACTTGGATTTGCGATCTAATTGAAAGAAAAGCTCATTTTCAGAAAATTCCGAAGTGAGGTGGAGATTATGGTGAGAAATCACGTTTGCTTGTTTTAGAGATGGACGGTATAAGATGGGCTGACTAAGGATAGAGTCACAGTCGATCACGAAATTAACATACACAATAGCATTGTGAAAATAAAATAGCATCCTGAGTTTTCACTGAGAAATTGGATACAGTCACAGTAAAACGAGAATTATAATTGATATAGATAATATTAATGAAATTTACATTTCATCAACAGAAAAATTTAGAAACTAAGTCCCCAATATATATATATAGTGATTCATTTCGCTCTATCAAAGAATAGATCTAAAACAAGAAACATGCATCCACTTATATATAAAAAGTTTTCAACCACAACAAATAGAGAACATAAGAGTCAAATAAATCATAGATATAAGAAGAAGCAATAAACTCCCCCTTAGAATAAAACAAGAAACACAAGCTGGACAAAATAGTCTAAACTGTACTGCATTACAACAAATAAATATAACTTATGCAGCACCTCAGGGCTCAGATAAAGTTAACCCTAATTCCTACTCCTCCGGTGGAGGTGACTTGTTCAAGTCTGGGATCAAAGGTTTATTCTCTTCCTGCTCTCCGGTGGCAGCTTCATTGAGCATCGGGCATCCTCCGACGATAGCTGACTCAGCGTCTTCAGGTTCAAATTCATACTCGGTGAAGTCCTCAATTTTCACACCTGGCGGTGGGTTCATACCACGCCATCCGCGGTTCCTGTGGGCATTCATATGGCCACAGAGGGTGCGTTGAGTTGAGAAATCCAAACGGCATAAAAGACATATAAAGGGAGCAACATTCCCTATTCTGACGGCCGGAGTTGGACTCCGGGACTGCTCTCTGGCCGGAGTAGCGGTTGGACGCCTCTCCTGACGAGCCAGTTGCAAACAAGAGGAGATGAGAAAGAGAATAGAACATGGTTAGGTATATATAGAAAGAGATGTGCATGGCAAAAGTGAGTGCAGTTCTTGACTGTCATCATCATATAATTACTTGTTTCACCCAATTCTAGTAGGACAAATGAATATGGGAGCAAAATAAATTTTTGGAAGGGTGTGACAACCCATCGTGAAGAGCATAGGATTTTTAAAATGTTATCTGGTTTTATCATTTGAAGGGAAAAATATCATTTAATAACATCACTAATCTTTCTCCAATTTAATTGTTCTACTTTTCTCCCTTTTTCTTTGCAGTTTTAAATTATTTAGGCTAAGCCAATGTATTAGCTTTGATTTATAACCTCTTTTACTCTATGTAAATCTTATTAGGAGTTTCATGTTGCTCTAATCTTAGCATTAAACTTCAAAGGATTCGATCAAGTTGATTATCATCTCTAAAACATTTTTTTGTTGTTAAAACATATGTTTGAGGTTGGAGACCAACAATATTTGGAAAGTAATGAAAGAGAGAACAACAGATCTATTGGCAGGAGACCTAATAACTTTAAGTTTTTGGGTAAATATTAATTTCAGATGTAAACCTAAAAATATTAACTAGGTTTTAAAGTATAATACATTCTTTTGCCTATATATATTAAGTCTTTTGAGATTAAGCTTTTCTATAGTTAGAATTACTCATATTTAATTTTTTTTCCAACTATTGACAGAGTAGTAGCATAGGTTTCTTAATTTTTTCATATACATACGTGGGAGACAACAAAATATAACTTTATTTAAAAGAGAGTGAGACGACAAATTATAACTTTATAAGAGTGAGATGACAAATTATAATTGACTTTATAGGAGCGAGACGCAAATTATAATTTTAAAAGAGTGATGCGACAAATTACAGATTTGTAAGAGCAAGACGACAATTTATAATTTATAAAAGCGAAATGACAAATTATAACTTTATAAGAGCGAAACGATAAAGTATAACTTTATGGCAACAAGATGACAAATTAAATCTTCTTTTTATGAATATTAGGGTTTTCATTCGACTCATATAACCATAATTTTTCTCAGGAAATTTTTTATAATAAAAAATTTACTCCTTGAAAATCGGCTAAAAAATAATGCATTAAAATTACTGTAAGAGAGTCAATTCAAAGCACTAGAAACAGCCAAAAATAACGAAATAAATTTATCCTTTTCTAACCAATGGTGTAAACTATTACATAATTATTAAATAAAAGTTATATATGATTAAAAATCACCTACTGTCCCATAAATTTTCAAGTGTGGAAGGCGAGTTGAAAGTATAAATTAGACTATTTATTTAGCTATTTCAGCAATCTAGAGTATCTTAATTTAATAATTCTATAAAATATTTCTCCCGTTACATAACAAAAGTTTTATTTACAAATTTCACCAATACATTTTTCATCCAAGCTTATCTTTAAATAGTATTAAATGTAATGTACTAATATATGATTATTGAGTTAGAATTCAAATTAATATGTGGGTCAGATTCAAAACAATATATGAATACAACTCTCTATATATGGACATTAATTTACAACTCTGTGTAGTTGGGCCATACCAATCCAAATAACGGCCACTTATAGTCTATATTCAAATTTGGTGCTAAATTACCATTTTGCATAGTTAATGTAATGCTTGCACGGATTTTTTTACTTTAGTGAGCTCCCCTAAATTTTCATTTTGCATTGTTAACTAGCTGATTCAGCAAGGTTAGGATCACTTGTTAATAGTTTTCCAGCTCAATCTTGATTGTAATGCAACTTTGTAGTGGCCCCATCCAAGCTATTTCGATTTGTTACATGTATTTGTATTACTCAGGATGTTAATATATTAAAAATCTTTTTTTTCCTAATCAATTACACACACACACACACAAAATTGATGTTGTATATAAATGAAAGTCTCAATTACAAATTTACTTTTGATATATGATAGATGATCTATTTCTCAGAGGTTGTCTTCAATTAATAGTTCCTTAGCTCTGACCTGCACAAACATCCACTTTGACCGACGATGAATGCCGCCGTGGAACATGGATTAAGTTGTCCGACCAACAACATATGATAATTGATGGAAGTGAGGGTTTTTGTGTAATTTAACTCTTAAATATTTTTGAAAAATATAAAAAATTATGAGCACGTAATTAATGTGTGATGAAGGAAAAAACATGAGAAAAATTAGAATCAATATAAACATATATATCCTTAAAAAGCTAAGGTTTAATAAGACTTTCATCCTCCAAAGTTCAACCCCTTTTACGTTTAAACTTTCAATGTATAAATTCTCGCGATACATACCGCAAGTATATATAATTAACTTATGGGTACACACTCTAACCAATATTCTGGTGAACAAATGATAAAAGAAGAAGAAGAAGACATTCTCCTGGCACGCGACTTTTAATACACGTATTTAATACTCTATAACTATATAAATACACGTAATTACTAAAACAATACTATGTAAACAACAAAATTAAAAACAAACATATATCACTACTAGAAAAATGAGAATCTATGATGGATTTTTTGGTGACAGACAAAGTCCATTTTAAATATTAATATCTACGACGGACCATTTGTTACAGATGAGTTCCGTCCCTTTTTGAGTGCAAATAAGTATGATGAATCACAACTGTGTCGGACAATGTTCATTTGGGATGGATTATTCCTTCACATATGTTTCTTTGAAATAAAATCCAATCAAAGGATTAGGAGTTCTTTTTTTTTTTTAATTTAATTGCTCTAGTCGTCGCATCTCTCATTTCTCTCTTATTGTCGTGGCCCTCCGTTCTCCTTCTCTCATCCACAACATTCGTCTCTGGTAGTCCAAACTCTGTCCCGTCTTTAACCCTCCAGACATGTCTTGTTTCCCTTACCAGCGACAAACTCTCCCTCGCTCTACCGGTATGATAATATTTTCAGTTGTTTTGGTATGTCTAGGGTTTGAACCTGTTCAATTTTAAATTTGGCATGAATTATATTGGAATTAAGAATCTGTCATTCATGAATTGGAGTGAGACGAGAACCTCAATTGAGAATCTCTAATCGATTGTATTAATTAATGTGTGAGGGTGAGGATGATTCATATATGAATCAATAAATAGAGTTTAACGTATATAAGGACCATACATACATACGCTAATAGATAATGAATTATCAGTATATATAGACTGATTCACAAATATGTTGGACCGATTAAAAAAATATTATTGCTAGAATTTAAGATCGAATAATAACACAATTACATAGAATATTAGATGAAGAATAGAAAAGTAATAACACGCGATATACTCAGGTTCACCAATTCGGCTAGTCCTGTTTGTCTGATGTATTTATTAGATGCATCACATGCTCTACACTGATTCACACGCCAAACAATTGTTTTTATAGTAAATAAAAAACTAGCTGCTATAACATGGGCTCAAGTCTAATACATTAGTAAACCAAATACTGGATATTAATAAATCCCGAAGACCCCCAACTACCCTATCGTAGTGGCCATTAGTCGAACCCGCAGAAATACGAGCTAATTCCAACAATTATTAATAATTTAAACATGGAATAATCTAGGACAGATTTAACAAACGGATTATCATGATTGTGTCACTTCATATATGGAAAAATAGATTAAACTATGTAAGTTAGTTTTGTAAGACAATATATGTAAGACAGAAAATTTGTAATTCTGTTTTTATCAAAACTCTTAAAGCTGTTCCGGGTTGCTTTTGTTTTATGCTACGTTGAAGAATTTTTAAGGCGTTGGTTTTGATGTAATGTATGTTTTATCCAAGTCTTTTGGTTGGTTTTGATGTAATGTATGTCTTATCTAAGTCTTTTGGATGAGTCATTTGGTTGTACTTTATTTATGGTATTAAATAAATTTTTTTGCTGTTTCAAAAGGACCAAAAAAAAAAGAAGAAAGAAAATTTGGATGGATTTTTGCGCTAAAAAATACCGAGACTCTGAAACTTAGAAAAAACTAAAGCGAGTTTGTTCAGATTGAAGGAAGAATGATTATCACTCTAAACATAATGGGCACTATCCCTTCTGCAGGTTGAAACAAAGCAACTTGCTTTATGTCTTGTTAATTATAGATTATAAATTACATATAGAATTATAGATTATAGATACTGATTATAGAATTATAGATTGTTTTTTTATAGGGTATCTAATTAAGAGTAAATTGTAAAACTGTCCCCTCATATTTATAGTTAAATGCAACATAAACACTAATGTTTCAATTTTTGTAATTTCATAACTAATGTTTTAATTTTTTGCAAGAGCATCCCCTCTGACGAATTTTGGACAAAATAAATAAATCATGTGCACTGCATGCAAGTTTTTAAATGATAAAATAGTCTGTTTACGCACTAAAAAATATTTCTTCTAATTAAAAGGGTAAAATTGAAGACACAATAATAAAATATTATTCCCTCTTATATATAGTGAACTCACGTCTATCTCTCTCACACAACAAAAACGTTTCTCTCTCTATTCATTATCTACTAATTTTTTTCCTCTATTTATTCATTATCTACTTGTTGAGAAGCAATTGAATTGTAATTGAATGACCAACCCATGTTCTGTTTAATCCATGTCAAAATTCACTTATAGTTTTTTTTGTACTAAAATTCACTTATATTGTATTCCATGTATACATTCATTTATAATAAGTCAGTCACAAACATCCAAAATACATATAAAATACACACTACTCTAGCTAAATTGCTACCCGATATTAGTTTCATAATTTACTCCTTAAATGTACTTAAAATAAATGCTTAAAAATAATAAATATTTTACCTTTTAAAAACTCATATTTTTAGTGATTAAATGGACTATTTTACCCTTTAAAAACTCATATGTTGTGCACGTGATTCATTTATTTTGATCAAAATTGGTCAGAGGGAACAGTTTTGCAACAAATTAAAATTTTAGCTATAAGATTGTAAAAATTAAAACATTAGCATCCATGTTGCATTTGAGTGTAAACAAGAGGGAACAATTTTATAATTTACCCTCTAATTAAGTAAAAAATAAATATGTACATACACACACGTTTATGTGTGTGTTTACACAAAATTAATTTGTGCATCCTGAGTTTTCTTAGAGAAATTGGAATGGTCAAAGTAAAATGGGAATTACAATTAATATTAATAATATTAATCCAATTTACATTCCATTAAGGCATCAACTAAAAAATGTAGGAACCAAGTCCTCAGGATTTATATACAGTGAAGAAAAAAATTCAGAAAGTGAGACAAAAAGAATTGGTTTATCAGTTTTAGTGTAAGCACTCTCATAGTCCTCCAAGGATTTTAGGGTAATCCAATATTTAAGAACTACAAATTTTAGATTACCCTACAAACTCTAGACAAGTCGGATCCACCATATATAAAACTCTAGATTAACTTCACATTATCAAGAAATAGACAAAAAAACAAGAAACCTGCATCCACAAATATTAAAATAAAACTTTTCAACTAGAGAACATAAAAAACAAATCAAAGATATAAGAAGAAGAAATAAACTTCATCTTAACACTGATTATTTTTATTATTTTTTTTTTCTTTTTTGGAAAAACAGTTCATACTGCAATATAAATAAATAGAGCTTATGCAACACATCAGATAACGCCCTTAAAAGTTAAACCCTAATTCCTACTCCGGTGGAGGTGACTTATTCAAGTCCGGGATCAAAGGTTCTTTCTCGTCCACTGCCATTGGCTCCACACCCTCTTCTGGCTCGCGGGTGGTAGCTTCATTGGCCGGTCCACTGAAATTGGATTCAGCTTCATACTCGATGAAGTCCTCAATCCTCACGCCCGGAGGTGGAACCATGCCTCGCCACCCGCGGTTGTTGTGGGCATTCATATGGCCAGATAGTGCGCGTTGAGTTGAGAACTCCAAACGGCATAAAGGACATATATAGGAAGCCACATTCCCTGCCCTGACAGCCGGAGTTGGACTCCGGGACCTCTCTCTGATTAGAGTAGCGGCTTTACGTGGACCCCGATGAGCCATTTTCAAACAATAGGAGATGAGATGGAGAATAGAACAAGGATAAGAGAAGTGTTGTCAGGCTTATATAGAGAATTAAGAAAGAGATGTGCATGACAAATGTGACTGTGGTTGTTTTTGAAACATGCATTCCACCTTTTACCTATTGTCATCATCATTAATTACTTGTTTTATCCTATTCCAGTGGGACATATGTAAGATGGGAACGTAATTAATTTTTGAAAGTATGTAACGCTCCATTTTTTGGGTCTTTTTTTTTTATATGTTTTTTTGTTGAGAACCTATTCAATTACGTCAATTTGATGTGATGAAAAATAATGAAAAAAATTTAAATTTTTATATATTTTATTTTTTTATAGAGTTTTAGTTTATTTTATATATATTTATTTATTATTTAAGAAAATTCAATAATTTAAATTTATATTTAGCCCATTTATATTTTGGGCTTTAATTTTAATAATTTTATTTTTTTTAAGATTTAATTTTTTTTTTCAATAAGTAATAAGAAAGTAGTTTAGTATTATAAATATGTTATTTGAGTTTATTAACATATAACGTTTTGATCAATTATTATTATTATTATTTTGTTCTTTTTGCGAGTTCTTATCTTTCTTGTGAATTTAAGGATTTATCTTACATTCTTGTTGATATGTTTAAATCTACAAATCATGTTTGTGTTAGGTTGTTACAATTTAATTATATTTTACTGCGTCAATTGGCATAAGAACATGAATAATTGTATTTGAATAAGGTGATAGCTGATTGTACTCCACGTATTGTCACGAGAATTTTCTAATTTTTGATAAAAACTGAATTGTAGAACTGAAGATTGCTTAATTCATATATCAAGGCTGCACGTAATTTTTATTTATCTAAAGTAAAAAATAAATAACCCCGCAGTCTTCGTCAGCAGGCGCTGCGCTTTTTTATGGAACAACCAGAATAGAAGGTAGAAGGTGTCTGGTAACGGGGTGGGTTTGATTTAATTTGGCAAAGTACTATTTGAACCTCTTAGTTTCTCTCATATTATTTCTTCAACCCTTAAATTTTAAATATTTGCATATCGTACCCTAATATTTTATATATACTGAAAATACGCTCCAAAATTGTATTATTTGGTGAATTTTAATATTCGTGCAAAGGTGAAAAATGTTTTTATTCCTAAAGTGCTTTGACTTAATGATATGAGACCTAAATCTATTTTCCACACATATGTTCATTGTAAGTCAAAGGTGTGTAAACTTATTCTTGATAAAGAAAGTGATTTTAATATTGTTTCACCAAAATTTGTGAAAGAATTAAATTTTCAGTCTGAAAAAATTCTTTATCCTTTTGATATTCCTTGGCTCAATAATACCTTAATCATAATCTTACATTGGTGCGTTGTTCCAATTAAATTTAAAAGGTATACAATTGAGGTGGTTTGTCATGTTTTATCTATGTACGTTGGACATATCTTGTTAGGTTGGTTATGGTTGCATGATTTTTATGGAGAATATTTTGGTCATGAAAATATTTATAACTTCTATTATGACAAGAAGAGAATATTGTTTGCTTCCTCACCAATCAAACAAGCATAATTCCAAGAGGTCTTCAAAGTTAAAAATTTGAATTGGATGAGTATGAGATTGATGGTCATGAACAGACACAGTACTTGGTTACATATTGTGAATTTCACAAGTCTATTGGTACACCACAAATTGAAGAATCGCCATATTTGGAAGCTCACAAGTGTATTGTTTTGGAGTAAAATCAACCTGGGGTTGAAAGTAGTGTAGTTGAAAAAACACAAATTATTGTTGCATCATCTAAGAATGATGATACTACAACAGACACAATTGGTTCAAAACTTGTTCCTATGCAGTTGTTCAAGAACATCGAAATTATTGATTTTTTTGTTCTTGGAAATTTATTTGTCATGCATGTAAATTGGAAGGTATTGGTCCTCTTTTATTTATTTTCATGATTATGTTTTGAGTAGAAATTTCATGGAGTTTTGATCCCTTAGAAATTGAAGATTTGTTCTTGGTGCTTGATACTTGTTTACTTTAAAATTCAAGGACAAATTTTTTCTAAGAATGGGAGTCTGATGCGGTAGAAAATAATGAGAAAAATTTGAATTTCTATATATTTTATTATTCATGGAGTTTTAGTTTATTTGATGTATTTTTATTTATTATTTAGGAAAGTTTAGTAGTTTAAATTTATATTTAGCCCATTTATGTTTTGGGCTTTAGTTTAAATACTTTAATTTAGTTTAAGATTTAATTATTTTTCTTTTCCAATTAATCATAGAAAAGTAGTTTAGTACTATAAATATGTTATCTGGGATTGTTAACAGCTAAAGCTTTGATAAATTAATATTATTATTACTTTGTTTTCTTTGTATGTTCTTATCTTCCTTGTGGATTTAATGATTTATTTTACGTTCTTATTGGTACGTTTTAACTTACAAATCACGTTTGACTTAAAGCGTTATAATCTAACCATATTATGCTGTGTTATCAATCCTAAGGATACTTGGCATCTTTGGGGCCTAAGTGGGAACCTAGGAAAGAGTTAGGAGGGGGATTAGAGGGGAACCTAGGGGAAACTTACTTTCTTAATATCGAGTTTTGGTTAATTCTGACTTCTGTTAGAGTTAGACTTGAACTTGTAACCTTACACATTAAAAGAAGAGACTTAAATTACTTGGCGACCTTTGGCATTGTAGAACTCCAACTTGATCAAAGGGCATAGAATCTTAAAAAGTATTTGATTTCATCATTTGAAGGGAAATACCATTTAATTACTAATCTTTTTCCATTTTGTTCTATTTCCCCCCTTCCCTTTTAGTTTTAATTAAATTATTTATGATAAGCCAAAATGTGTTTTAACCTCTTCTAATCAATGTAAATCGTAGCATTTTCATGTTAGTTTTATGTTATGAGCCTTAGGTTTGCAATATTAGAGATATGAAAGTGAGAACAACTTATCTATTGTCGAAGACCATTCTACCCTTAAGCTTTTGGAGAAATATTAAATTTCAGATATGCTAAAAATAATTAACTAGGTTTTAAAGTATTATGCATTCGTTTTGCTCTAATATTAAGTCTTTTGTGATGAATCTTTCTATAGTTAGAGTAGCCCATATTCAGATTTTTTGGCAAGTATCGACAAAGTAGTATAATAGGTTTCCTAATTATGTAATTACGTAGCGAAAAGTTATATCTTGATCATTAACGCCCTGTTTTGAGTTTTGGATGGAAAAGAAAAAAATAGAAAACTTAGATTAGAACAGAAAAGAAAAGAATAAAAAACTTAAAATTTTTCTTTGTGTTGTTTCTTTGTTTTTAATAGAAAAGAATAAAAAATTTAAAAAAATTATTTTCTTGCGTTTTTGAGTTCTAATGAAAAGAAAAGAAAAATATGACTTTTGCAAATTTACCCTTCTATTATATGTGATATACCAATTATAATTATAACCATTGAACTATGAAAAAAAAAATATGCAAGATAAAACTTAATCAAATGAAAAATTCCATAATCAAATACAAATATCCTAACAAATGCTAAACAAAAACTACTTCACAAAGTCATTATCATACCATAAAAGTCATCAAATATCATTTGTATTAGTAATACCATCAAATTCTTCAAGAAATTCAATCTTCTTTCTAGTGGTAACCCGAACACTGCTCGTGCTTTGTCTTGATTTTCTAGTAGCCATAAATAGGCCTCATTGATTTTTTCCTTGTCGAAATTCATATCAGTTAGTCCTTTAAAGATATCATTTGCAAAATAGACTAGCACCGATGAATTGATAAATGCTTCTCCTTGTTTTTTAAATGTTTCCCCTTGCTTTTCTAATATGGTAGCTAATTTATCCATCACATTAGTTAATTTACCTTCATCATCATATTGTTTTACCTTTTTCTTTGTTTCTTTTGAAGTACTTAAACTTTCCATCGGCACTTGATAAGGTTCTTGAGAAGGGGTTGACATAAAGTCGCCAATATCATCCAAATTGAAGCTTTCTAAAGTTACTTCGTTTTAATAAATTGCACCATCAATTCCAACAATTATAGATCCTTCCTCAGCCATGTCTTCCCATTTTTATCATTTCTCTTTTTTGGTTATTGAACCTTCCCTTGTTGCCTTATCTTTAGCAAATAATTCTTCCAAGCGATCATAATGGTAGATTGTTGTAATATCCCAAATATTTTAAATTTGATCTAACAAGATCTAATTCAGATTGTCAATTTAAAACCTTAGAACGATTGCTCGAGTATAGCTTGAGCTATCTTAAAAAAATATATATGACTCAAAAATGCGATTGTATATGATTGTAGGTTAAAACTTTTAACCTAAACTATGTGTTACGTGATTAGTAAAGCTTGAATTGAGCTTATAAATGTGTTATGTTATTATTCTATGTATAGCATTTTGTGTTTTGGTTCACGTAGTTAACCTTAACACATAATAAAATCAAGAATTCAATTCAAGGCCCAAAAAAAAAAATCTAAATTGGAAAAAGAGTTAAACCCTAGGGTCTAAACTCTAGAAAATAATCTAGGCTCTCGAGGAAAATGTGTATTCATTTCAAGATTCATCCTTCCCACACTTTGAAAACACGTACTGGTCAATAAAAGTTTTTCTCGAAAAATGTGTCGAGAATAGGACAAAATATAGATAAGATGAATTTTTTGTGTGTGACTTTTTAGTAGTCTAACCATTTTCTGAGAAATGATCGCAAAAAATACTATTCACTGAAAAATGTGCCAAGTCTTTTGGACCTTTCACTTCACATAATATTGTTTATATGGAATAAAACTTAATAATGTCAGACTTTTAAATTAGTAAAGGTCAATTAAACCAAAATACTTAAAAATAAACTAATTTCGTTGAAAATGAATATACTTAGTTTGGAATGAACTAACTTAGTTAGAAATGAACTAAAAGACTAATTGATTTAGTTAGACCGTATAATGCAAAAATTATACAGAAATTATATGGAAATTATTCAAAAATTATACGAAAATAATACGAAGAAAATATGGATGATGTAAACATGATGCAATGATGATGCAAGCCCTAATTAAAAGAATATTCCAAGAATATGCTTTAGATATTTTGTGAAGTGTAATGATTACTTAGATATTTAAGAGAATATTCCAAGAATATGCTAGGGTGCAAAGTTTAATAAGCCGGGTGCAAAGTGCAATAAGCCGGGTGCAAAGTGCAATAAACCGAGGTAAAAATGCGATTAATGAAAGTTTGATTTTCCTATAAATAGCAAGCTACTTCATTCATTAAGTTCATTACTTTTTAAAGCTTAAATTCAAGTATCAAAGTTATACTCAATATAAGAGAGAGTTCTTGAGAGTTGATTGTAAAGAAATAGTTAAAGCTTACAATTTCAAAAGGCACAATCTCTAACCGTTATAATGTTCAATTTTCTTTCATCTTTTCTGTTAATAAAGCTCAAGAACACAAGTCGTAGTCATGTACGATTGTTGTTCTCCATGTTCTTCACGTGTTTTTGAGCATTTCTTCATTTTATAGTAGTTTTATTGTTGAATTTTAATTCATAGTTTAAAGGCTCAAGAATGTACGTCGTAGCCATGCACGATTGTCGTTCTCCGTGTTCTTCGTGTGTTCTTAAGCAATAATTATAAATTGTTATAATCAATTATACAAGCCGTTGTAATGACCAAATTATTTTAAATATAAAGTGTCATAATCATATATGTAAACAGTTATAATACTCAAATTATTTCAAGTATAAAATTCAAAAGCTCAAGAACATAAGTCATTACCATGTACGATTTTTCATTCTTCATGTGTTCTTGAGCAAAAGTCATAATTTTTTTACATAAGTAGGTTTACGATTTTATAATTTTGTGTTATAGAGTTGTGAAATATGTTGGCCTAGCAAATTCGTACTTGTGGCATCATGTTTTAACAAACTAAACCAAGAACGATGAAACTTAGTTCTTCATTTTCTTCGATTCGTTCTTCGTGTTCTTGAATAAAAGTCATAAATCATACAGAAGTAGGTTTATACTTTTGTTATTTTTATGTTATGAAGAGTTATTGTGTAATATTCTGAACTTCCGAGATAGATGTAGTCCGAAATTATATGCATAAATAAATATTGTATTACATTTAATATATGTTATGGAATTTTCATGTGTGTTTATTTTTGTGTTTCGTTTCAAGAATCCAACTTAAACAATTATTAGAAAAATAAAAGTAAAATTTTTGAAAACCTAAAACTAGGGTTTGAAGAAAACCTAAACCTTAATTTAAAAAACCCTAAAGGTTGAATCCTAAGGTTCAAATCCTAAACCCTAGAAAGTACTATTCATAAATACGTGTATAAATACGAAAATTAGACGGATATAATACAAAAATAATATGGTATAAATACGAAAAAGTCAACTGTGAATAATAATAGTCAACTATGGCAACTAATACACTTAATTAAAATTAAGCCCAATCTAAATAAAATTAATTGGTGAATTAAGAAACTAATTTACCAAACAAGTTTCTAGTTTATTTAATGACTAAACTAACCTTGAACCAAGCTTGGTAAAAGACCATGACTACCCCTCAATAAATGGTTAATTGGCCAACCAAACAAGCCCTAGAAATATTCATTTGGTAGGCTAAGTGTTGGACCAACTAGAAGCTAACATGTGTAAATTGTTGTGTCACAAAAAATGTGATCATTTCAAGCATTGAATGGCTTTAATGGAGCATAATGGCCGGCCAAATAGGGGGGGATTAATGTGATGATCAAATTGATATTTTGATGGCACATTTGCACTTTCATACCTTGACAAACTATAAGTCCATACCTTGGTTAATTACATTTGCCTCTTACTCTTGGTTTTCCTATAAATAGCAAGCTTAACTCACCATTTCTCCATTCATTTCCGAAGCAAAAGAAAGAGCAAAATCACTCTCTATATCTATTACTCCTAGTTATAATTGTAGTATTAGAAATTGCAAAGAAATAGTTAAAGCTTGCAAATTCAAAATGTACAATCTTTAAAAGTTATTATGTTTGCTTTTTTATTTCGTCTTTAATTTTCAAAAGCTCAAGAACGCGAGTCATAGCCATATACGACTGTCGTTCTCCGTGTTCTTCACGTGTTCTTGAGCTTTTTTTCATTTTATAGTAGTTATAATGTTCAATTTTCTTTTATTAACAAGCTTAAGAACATAAGTCGTAGCCATGTACGATTTTTCATTCTCCGTGTTCCTGATGACTTGAGCAAGTCGTTATTATGTCAATTTTCATTTCATAGTATAGAACTAAAGCTCAATGAACGCAAGTCATAGCCATGTACGATTTTTTATTCTCTGTGTTCTTTATGTGTTCTTGAGCAATAGTTATAAACTGTTAAAATCAAGTAAACAAGTCGTTATAATGGCCAAATTATTTCATATATAAATGTTATAATCACTTATACAAGCAGTTATAATGCTCAAATTATTTCAAATATGAAATCCAAAAGCTCAAGAACATAAGTTGTTACCATGTATGGTTTTTCCGTTCTTTGTGTTTTTCGTGTGTTCTTGAGCAAAAGTCATAAATCTCTATATAAAAAGGTTTATGATTTTCTTATTTTATGTTATAAAGTGTTATTGATTGTTAGAACATGTTATCTTAGTAAATTAAAGCTTAAGGTATTATGTTTTATCAATTCAGTCAAAGAAATATTGAAACAGTTTCTGGCAGTCCTCTTATTGTCAAAATATGTGTAAATCAGTAAGGAATTTCAAACTTTGGTCTAAACATAAATTGTAAAGACGAAAGTTACAAACGCGTAAAATTTTGAACGACTCAAAATGTTTTAAAACGAAGAAGTTAGGACTGTTTAACTGAGCCAGGGTTTGACAACCAATGTTGCTATCCACTTTTTATAAAGTCACTTAAAAATGAGTTTGAGAAGTTTTCAACTAAAACCACCTATGGAAATAGTCTAAACAAGTTATAAAAACATTTATTAAGAAGTAGCATTCGATAAACTAACATTCGAGTATGCGTAAACAATTATGTAGGCATTTAACGCTTTACCGGGAAAACCATAAATTGCTTCAAGGTAAGTTTTCTATGCTTAACCTTTGTTTACTTGCTTTCTATGTGATTTATAAATTTTGTACAAGCAATGTGTTGTAAATCTTTGATATGAGAGTTATTGCTTCTTGTTTCGGCATAACTTACAAAATAAAATGCTTATTTGTGATATATTTCGAATCATGCTTTATTTTATCAAACCAAGTTGTCTTGGGGTGATCCTGACATGTGAAGTAAACTGAGATATAACATACGATGTCGTTAAGTTGATCCTCTTTCAATATCCACTATAAATAGTTCTAAGTCGAAAGATAAAGAATAATTCTAGGTCTAACCACCACTCGGTCTTACTATGTTAAAACATTTTTAATATCAATTGTTGTGCCATGAATCCTTAAAATTCATATCAGTGTGAGTTCACTTATATGCTATGTGTTAGACTTGCTGAGCTTTTGTATGCTCACCCATGCAAATAAACCTAAATTGCAGACAAACCCGAGAGCTCCGGCTCTAAGAAGAAGAAAGGAAAGAAGAAATGCATAGATTAGTTTACATGCTTCATTAAATTGTTTGTCCTTTTGTTTTAAAGTCTTGATGACTTATGTAATATGAACAAGCAAACCGTGTAACCAACTCTATATTAATATATATCAAGTTTCATCACATATTCTTGTTACATCTTTACTTTGATTATACTAAGAATTGTTAAAACTTAACATAGTATTGATAATGATCTATTTATCTGGATGATAATTGGTAAATAACTTGTGAGTGTTGTACATCCGAGATAGGACTAAGCGATGCTGACTGGTCAAATCCATCGTTAAGGTTCCACGAACTCAGGTATAACTCGTTATTACTATTCTGAATGTCAGATAAGTAGGATTATTGATATGAAGAGATATCACTATAACCAAATATGTTTCGAGTGAGGGTGTTAACTAGTTGGGTAATGTTCTGTACGGAAAGAGAATTTTGCACCGGACAAAGATACAATCATTTGTCACGGATAAAGATGCAAACATTTATCACGGGTGAAGATACAAACATTTACTGCGAGATTCTCTGTTTCCAAGAGCCGTCCTAATGATTTAATGCCGTGGATATTGGAACATGTGAAGTTATAGAATATCTAAATCTTAAGGATAAAATGTCATGTTTGAGTATTAAGTTTCTTTTATCGATTACAATGACTTGATATAAAATAGTGAAAGATCTTTGAGAATTAAGATGAGAACTTTGTTTATGAATAAAGGAAATCGTCCATGAACCTAATGATTTAGCATTTATAGTGAGTACCAAGTCATTTATAGTAAGTATAATGATGTGGGGGTATCACATATCGAGTATTCGAACATGTTATCTTAGCAAAATAATGTTTGAGGTATCATGTTTTACCAATCGGATCAAAGAAAGATAAGTCTAGTATATAATCTGACTTTATTTGCTAATTTTTGAATATTTAAGTTTGGAATATGCCTTAGAAATCTAAAATAAATTTGTATATCATGAAATTCAATTGAATTTAGACTCAAGAATCACCTCAAAATGTTTTCGTATGACAAAGTTATGACTATTACCGGAAAAGAGGTCGAAGCTGAAAATTTAAAGGGGCTCTCAGATTTCTATACTTAAAAATGAGATTTTGAGTTAGCCACTTGTCCTAAATATTCCATCAATGGAAATAGTTCATTTAAGGTATAAAAACACTTATCAAGAAGTAAAATTCGATAAACTAACATTCGAGTATACGTAACCCATTTAATTTGTAGGGTTTTAACGCTCCATCGAGAAACCCTAGTTTCGATTCGAGGCAAGTTCTAAACCTTTATGTGTTATTAGCATGTTCTAAGATTGTTCATGCTATTATGTGATAGTTGATATGTGAAAGTACATGAATGAATGTCTTATATGATTAAATGATTAAGTGTTAGTTTTTGATTAACTATTAAATGTTAATTGATATTTGATGATATGATGCGTATGAGTATGCATAAAATATGTTTACTGTTAAGCATAAATTAATATGATTATTAACTGAGATGTATGTTCAGTCAAAACATGTTAAAGTTTATATGAAAATATAAAATGTGTATGTGATAATATGTTAGACTTGCTGAGTCATTGTGCCCATTCTTGCGAATAAAACTTATTTGCAAATTAAGAAGAATGATAAGAAGATCATGAAAGTAAAAAAAAAGGCATAGTTTAGGTTTCATGTTTTATTTACTTGTATCTGCATAAAGTCATAATGACTATTGTAATACGAACAAGCAAACCATGTAACAGAATATTACGAAATGATATTATTTTATTATCATTAAATGTTGTTATGTCTTTACTTTGATATAACTTAGAATTATTAAAGAACTATAAATCTGAGTGAGGGTATAGGTAATATAGATTGATCTTGTTATGCCGATACTCTGAACTTCAGATATATAGTAAAACGTTAAGACAATATTTATAATGAACAACTTATTAAAATGAGGATGGTAAATAATATTTGTGAGTACTGTAAGAATCCGAGACATGACTAATCAATGTGAAATGGTCAAATTCATCGTTAGGTTCCTCGGACCCAAGTACAAGCTTGTTATTACTATTCTGAATGCCAGATAAGTAAGAATATTGATATGAAGAGATATCATTATAACCAAATGTGTTTCGAGTGCGGGTTTTAACTGGTTGGGTATGTTCTGTACAGAAAGAGAATTTTTCACTAGACAAAAATACAAATATTTGTCACGGATAAAGATGCAAACATTTATCACAGATGAAGATTACATTCATCGTGAGATTCTCTATTCCCAAGAATCGTCATAATTATTTAATATCGTGAATCTTGGATATGTAAAGTTATAGAATATTTAAATCTTAAAGTTAAAATTGAACTGTTATATATGATGTTATCCATTTATACGGATGAACTATAAGTTGATACTTGTATAAATAATGAGATCGAGATCAAGTTAAGATCCATAGACTAAGTAAGATAAATTTTTAATGTATAGTCTAAAATAGACTAATTCAACCAATATGATTATGAGATCATTAGTTAAGTTTTGAAAAATGTATGGATTTAATGCATAAGGTCCGCCGTAGCTAGTGCGGGGATTTTGGGACCGTTACAATTGCTTTATCCTTCCACATAATAGTTTTAGGCTTTGCATAGTTATAAAGAGATTATTATCAAATAAAAGACATTATTTGTATGCTCACAATTAAATTGGTCAAAAGTAATTCAACTAAACTTAAATAAATGCCTCTATAAGGTCTTTCCATACTTCAGGTTTAACATCCCACTTTTTTGTAACTGAGCTCCAAGCAAAGCTGCTAAATCTAATTGAACATATAAACAAGTCATAACACTCGACAAAATGAGCTTTGAGAGTCTTTTGGCGATTAAGCAAGTAACTTTTCTTCAATTATGGTATCTCAAGTTTTTCTATCAAGCATTTCAACATATTTGCATTGGCATGAGTTGTAAAAGTTCAATCAGGTCTGTTCCTTTGGGCTTATTCATAAAGCATTGCACCAACTCAAGTGTATGATTCTCATGTAATGAATACATGTCATCTTGCATGGCATCAACCCTTTCTTATTTATGTTCATCTTTCCATAGCTTCCTCATAACTGTCTGATTCTCCTGTATCTATCAACAATATATAATCATTGGAAGAATAGAGTGTAGAAGCTTTTCGGCTTCAGGTAGACCTCCAAACATTAATATGTGGGTTTTACAACAAGTGTGGCAGTTGGGGAGCATCATCATGTATTTCTTCTTGTACAGGAACATCTGCCTCATTTAAATCCATGTTCCCATCCCAAATTTCTTCTGATGGCTCAGAAAATTTGGATGTCAAAGGCATTGGATCTAAGTTAACTAGATAATCAAGATTGTTCGATACCATCTTCTCGGAAATGTCAATATCTTCTATAGTTTAGTTTTTAAAAAAAATAACTTCTCAACTTCGAACTATTTTCTTTTGAACAGGATCATACAATTTGTAACCAAATTTATCTTGACCACACCCAATAAATACACACTGTCGAGTCTTCACATCAACCTTTGATCTAACATCTTTAGGAATATGCACAAATGCTTTACATCCAAAGACACACAAAGAATCATAAGAAACAACTTTACCTATCCAAACTTTGTTCAGTACATCAAATTCCAACAGTACATATGGTGTCAAATTTAATAAGTACGTAGCTGTAATTAATGCTTCACCCCAAAAAGAACTCGATAATTTTGCTTATAAAAACAAATTTCTAACTCTTTTAGCTAAGGTCCTGTTCATTCGCTCTGCCAAATCATTCAACTGAGGAGTCTTATGAGGTGTCTTTTGATGTCGAATACCTTGCTCTATGCAATACTCGTTAAAGGGGCCTATGTACTAACCTCCATTATTTGTTCGGATACACTTTAGCTTTTTACTCATTTATCTCTCAACTGATGCCTGAAATTGGTTAAATACATCAAGTACTTGAATTTTGGTCTTTAAAGTGTATAACCATATCTTCCTTAAATGGTCATAAATGAATGTCACAAAGTAAAGAGAACCACCAAGTGTTTTTACTTTCATACCATATACATCAAAGTGTACTAAATCAAGTGTGTGTGTGTGTGTGTGTGTGTGTGTGTGTGTGTATATACACATACATATATATATATATATATATAACGCCCCCAAATCCGAGTACTCATTACTCCAGACTTGGTGCATTACAATATTAATATAACATTTCATAATTTAATATTACATACCCAGGATTTTACTTACATTACATTCACACATCAGTATCTCAAAGATTTACAATATTGTATATTTAACTATCAACTTATTAATGCTTTAGTTCTCTTCCCCGACTTTATTCTTTTCTTTATCTCTAACTTTCAACCTTTTCGAATCTTCTGCTTTAACTACAAATATAATTTGCTAGAGTGAGCAACTAATTTGCTCAGCAAGTATAAGGAAATACTGACAATGAAGTATAATAATTTGAATGAACAAATATAGAAGAGCTTTAACAATTTAATTATTAGAATTTCATGAAACAGTATAAAAGAATGAGAAGTCAAAGAATCATTTTAATCTCAAGTATTACACTAAGCGGTTGTAAGGACCATAAACTCTTTGCTTGGTGTCCGTACAAGGACTGTAACTTCTTTACGTTTAGAGTATCGTTAGGTGATCAATATAACAATACCCAAATGTTACGTGTAACATTTATGTTGGATTCCCAACATCTTTATCCTTAACTATACTTCTCCTATAATATAGGGTTGTTCATACCCTGTCTTAACATAAGAATTTGCACCAAAACAATTTGGATTTGACTTAATCACTTTTATAAAAATATCAACGATTAAACACATCACATCGATAATATCTAGCCGAAACAAGTGGCATAGACCTGTAACAAATTATGAATCATCTGATAACTAAAAAGCAATTATAATTCATCAAAAAATGATTCACAAACACACATTAGTGCTTAAACATATTATTTAGGGATCTCAAATAATAAGTAACTTGTACAATTTAAAAGACTAGCTTAAGCTAGAGATTTTGCAAAAGAATATAAACTTACTCGAAATGAAAGAACTTGCACTTACGAAAAATAACATTACTCAGAGTGAGGGAACTTGCACAGAATAATAAACTTGCACAAGTTAGAGAACTTGTCTATTTACCCCTTTTTCAATTAAAGCATTAACTTTTGCCAAACAGTTACCTACGACGTCCATAAAAGTTCGTTTAATTAACTCAACAATCACCAATTAATAATTATCGCCAATAACTAAATCCGATAATTACCTTTTCCAAATTAATTTTATTTTAAGCATCCCGTTATATTGTTTTTATATTATTTACATGAAAATGTATAATTAACTTTTTCTTAAGCTCATATGTCCCCTTTCTATTCCATACTACATGATTAAATTTTATTATAAAATTTATGATTAAATTTTATTAAATCTTCTTAATTTTTCCGTCTCAATATTATTTATTAAAATTACCTAACTATCTTATTGTCGACGCCGGGATTTTTCGTCGTTTCGTTTTTTAATATTTAAAAGCCCTTTCCAATTTTAGCCTTTGGATTTAAGATGTGATTTATTGAAAAGGGTCGGCTTAGTGTCGACGGGGTTTCGAAAGGTCGATTTTATAATGAGCCAGTTGACCAGAGTCGCCAGTTGGTATATTTGAAATGGATGTACCAACTCATCCGAATTTTTGTTTTCGTAATCGCTGGCTCATATGTGACTCCGAGTTAATTGGTCCGCAAACCGAGATTCATAGAGTTCGGGGGCTTGCTTAAGCGAGGGGAAGGTGTTAGGCACCCCCCGACTTCCGTGAAGCACGGTTACCGCAATCTTGATATTTTCCTATCCTTTTAAATCCTAAAACATGTGTGTGTGTGTGTGTGTGTGTGTGTGTGTGTGTGTGTGTGCCTGTGTGCCAAAATGAATGTTGTTGGAATACATTATTTTGAAAGTGCTTCAGAAATCTCGTTAACCCTATGCACGAAGGATTTGATTTAATCGAAGAGTTCATTTTTATTGTTTTTTGTTTCGATAATAAAACCGATGATATTTTGTAAAACATATTTTTTCAAATCCTTCGCCAAATAGGAATAGAGCTCATCCGACACTCACAATTTTATTTTTGGCCTACGGATGATCTAATATCCTAGTTTGATTGATTTTATGAAAATCTTCATCTTTTCAGTCCCAAAATTCTTTTTCAGTGTCGAAAGGGAAAATCAAGCATTAAAATGACGTTGGAGCTATTCATGGGCATGTGAGCCATCCAAATAACCCCAAACGCCCACAATCGCACATTTCACTATCATCGGGCCTTAAACCCGATTTTCAATCCGACATCGCTTTAAGGCCCAAAAATTACATATTTACAATACAAATGCATCGCCATCGCTACATACGTAAAAGCTAGAAAATAAACTAAAAGGATATCATCGGGAGGTTAGGAGGAGATTCCATCCGCCATAAATCCTCCATAACCATCCCTAATCCACAGATCTACAACATATATTGACTACATTGGATCTAGCTTCAAAATACACAAATCAAACTATTTAAATAGCAATGCACCAAATATTTTCGGATCTACAGTAGATCCACCCAACAAATGCAATAAGAACGAAATGAAAATAGATCTAACTAGATGAAACCTCAAATGCTATAAACATGGATTTTTCACATTTCAAATGACGAACGAAATACATGCTTTAACACTTGGAAATCAAAATAGGACACAAAGATTGTACAAAAGAGGAAGAAATCTAACTTTTTTCTCTCTTTTTTCCTCTCCCGTCGCCTTCCTCTCTCTACATTTCCGCCATTTTCTTTCTTCTCCTTTCTCTCGGACGCAACAATGGCGATGTATAGCTGATCTGCAGGCAGCCGTAGGTGCATCCGCGGTTGCCTGCTGTGGCCGTCTGAGCCGCCGCCTCGGCTGTCGTGCGCCCCCTCGAGCCACGAAAAGCGCCACGTGTCGTTGGCCACAGATGCATCCGCGGCTGTCTGGCTTCTTTTTCTCGATTTTCGTGTCACGCAGTCTTAACTCCTCATTTTTTGCTGCATCATTTCGGAAGGCTGTTCCTTGGTGTATAAATCGCTCGTGGCCATTAGTCGCCTTTTGTGATCAACTCGGCTTTTCTGGATCAACTGTTGCTTTGCCTCAAGTGACCGGATGCTCGTTGTCCGTTTGTGGCGGCTTTGACCGTAAATCGTTGGGGTGGCTTCGTGTTGGGGTCCACCCTCCTTTTCGCATGTCGGGTCAAATGACGATTTTGCCCTCCTGTCAGGGTTAGTAGAGAAGTGCAAAATTTGGGTGTCTACACTTATTATTTTTCTTCCTTCTGGCACTGCTTAGTTAATTTCATTTCATGTGCAAAATAATTTTTTCTTGATTTTTTGACTTCAGTTACTATTTTTAAACAAGTCATTTCTGCTAAAAATTGTAACATTTTTCATAAATTGAGATTTTTTCCAATAATTTTGAATTTTACCAAGGATGTTTCTCATACTTGAGAGCATCCCTATAAAAATTTTATAATTTTCTAAGTTGTCTAGCTTATGTTTCCACAGTTTTGTTGTTTTCACAGCCTTAACTTTGTTCTATCATAACTTACTTATACGTGATCCGTCTTAGCTCATTTTTGGACAGGATGTAATGACTGGGAATTTTTAGATTATATTTTATTTAATTAAAATGAAATAATGTGAATAATGTTTTTTTATTTGAAGAGTTAGATATGTACATAATTAGATATGTGTATTTAATTTAAGAATAAAAAGAAAAGCCAATATATTTTTTAAAAATATGTGTGATTAAAGAAGTAAATTTTTATTTAATTATGGAACCACAAGGTAAGCTCTGTAATTTAAATTAACTACATGGACATTTACTTTTAAATTAAATGAAGGATGACGATGAAAGATGTGGAATATAATTAATTTATCTAATTATATTCAAGTAATGTTAAACTATTTAATCGGTTTGAATGTTAGCTTTGATGGGCTAAATTATATTTATGTAATTAAGTGAGTCACTTAATTAAGGTGTTAAGAAATAATATTATAATATTATTGAAGAGATAATTCAAGTTACTAACAATTATTAAGGTGGGTTATAATATAGTCTTATATGACTAATTTAAAGTTGTTTATGTGTTATTTAATAAATGACAATAATGTTAATTATTTTTTTGGTGTGTGGCCCAAATGATTTATTTTGATGAGAGGAGATGTGTTACATTTTATAAATGAAAGCCTAAGTTAACTTATCGAACTCAGTATTTTATTTATTGATTCAAACCTTGTATATTTTGGATAGGTAGACCTGATAAAATAGGTCCGGGCCGGGCTGACCCAATAAAATTGGGCTATGGGCTCCCATTTTTCAGCCAAAAAAAAATTGGACGTTTTGGCCGGGCCTAGGGGCGGCCCGGCCCGTGGCCCATTTTTTTTTCTTCTTATTTTTATTATTTGATATTGATGACAAAAAAAAAATATTAACTGAAAAAATGAATCAAATAGGGAATTATGAAGAATATAAGAGTAAATTTTAACATGTGATATTGAATAATAATACAAAAAAAAATTATGAATATTATATATATATATTACCTTTAGTCTTTCTTTTACTATCTTATCTTTAATATTAATATTATATACATTTATCAATTAATTAATCATAAGATTAGTTACATTTTAATATATATGACTATAAAATTATTGATTATTTTATTTACTATTACTATTAAATGATTATGTATAAATTATGTGTTATAATTGTAAATAATTAGAGTTAATATTTATTTTAAATTATGTATTATAGTTGTAAATATATATATATATATATTAAAAAAAATTATTATTTTTTAAAAATATTTATAAAAAAAAAAAAACTTAAAAAACCCGCAGGCCGCCCCGGCCCGGGCTAGCCACGGGCCGCATGTTTTTAGCCCAGCAAATTTCGGGCATTTTCAGCCCGACCCAAAAATGGCCTGGCTCGACGAAGCCCAGCCCGGCCCATTTGCCAAGTATAGATGGGGGAAAGTGAGTTGTACAATGTGTGTATTTTTAAACAAGCCCAATTGAATTATGTGGAAACCCATTCCTTGATCCAAACTTAAAAGTTCCAACCTTGTTAATTCCTTAGAATTTCAACAGCTCAAATCTTCCTATGGGTATTATACGTTGGTTCATGTGTGACCATCATTATGGGACATCATTTCGGAATGAAAAGCCGGGAATCAAGGAATTCGATATTTTCGATTGAAGTGGCAGTGTAGAGGCTGTGTAGTATAGCAGCTAGAGAGGTGATGTGCTAGACCATTTAAGGGCTTGTTTCGGCAGTCCTAGAATAGTTTGGATGGGAGATATACTTATTGCATTTAGGCTGGCTGATGGAAAAAGGGAGGGAGTATCATTACATATACTCAGTTATTTAGCTTCTAACCTCTTGTTCTTCACCTCATTTCCAGTGTGCAAGAGAGAGTCCTGTAGAGAGAGGGAGTAGTTTCGGTTGGCAGAGGAAGAAGAGAAGAGCAACCTATTTATCAAAAAAAAAAAAAAAAAAGAGGAGCGGCCTTAGCTCTTCATCTTAGCAACCAATTTCTGAATTTTTTTCAAGCTAAAAATCGAAGGTATAAGATTTCTTTTTCATTAAACTTCTAGGTAGCTCAAGTAAATTGATGTTCATATTATGTGTATTGTTTATTTCATGTATGGTGTTGATTGTGGGAGGTTTATTTGATATTGGGGATCATAGAGGATCCGGGAAGTGCAAGAGTGATGTTATGAAGGAGTTGCATGGTTTACTTGCGTATGTGCTCATATAAAATCTGATGAAATAAGATACGCACACTAACTGCTCGTTAAAATTTCTGTGAGAACTTAGCTTGCTAATTGTTGATAATTTCAATATTAAGGTAGTGCAAACATCATAGGTAAATGTATATAAAGTCATATGATTAGTTTGTGTTATGTGTTATATGTGTTAATGGTGATGAAGGAATATATGGAACAAGGTTGACCAAAGTTCTAAAACCTAGAAGGAAGTGTTACATGTAATAGTTGAAATACATATAAGTATGAATATGGTGGCTTAAGGTGTTGGACATGATAACCATACTAGAGAAAACCTACTGTTTTAGTAAACCATGATAGAGATTTTATAGAAAATTTGAGTTGTATGTTTATATGGAAATTAAGTGATTTCTGTGTCGTGTGTTTTAAATGGTGAAAATCACAAGATATATGTTTCAAGGCTCTTGTATGTTGTTGTTAGACTTCAAGGGCTGTTTTGCTATGTGTTGCTCATATAAGGGACTGTTTTGCTTTTAAATTGAAGGAGGGGCTGTTTTGTTTTCTAAAAGAAACAAAGACTGCTATATTTTAAAAACCAGGGATTGCTATGTCTTATTTTGTTTAAAACAAGGGGCTGATATGCCTTTATTTCTAAGCAAGGGCTGCTATAGTTTTCAAGTCAAACGAGGGACTGCTATACATTTTATTTTTTTTAACCAAACGATGGACTGCTATGTCTTGTTTTTTAAGGGCTACTATGTGTTGGTTTTTAAATTAAAATAAGGGTTGTTATGTTTTATTAAGGAATGTAAGGAGTTTATGTGTGAGTGTAATGTACTATGTTCAAATACTTTAAAGGTAGTGAATCATGAAACTATCCTGAAAAGTGTTAAGAAAGTTGTATGCCAAGTGTTTAAATAATACATAAGCGTCATCTTGAATATTGGTGCGTATTAATGTATCCCTTGGGGATGTATTGGAAAGAAGCTAAAATGAGGGTCCATAATGTTTGGAAATAGAAGCAAAACTTTAAGTTTTAAAGGATTATGTGTGGACCATGTTTGCTTAAGGGAATAAAATCATTAGAAGATGGAAAAAGAAGTTGGAAGTTCTGGGTATTGGTGCGGGGTGCGCCAGTGATGTGCAAATCCTGGCACGGGGAGCGCTAGGCCCGTCCTATGGTTTCTGCATACCCGGCGTGGGGCACACTAGCATGCAATATAAAATGGCGCGGGGCGCGCCACTTTGCCAACTTTGAAAATTATTTTGAAATGTTTTCTGAGTGTGTTTCAACTTTGAAGGTTGTATATATAATATCTGATAGGGCTAAATTATATGGTATTTTTATGCCCTAATACTTAGTTTTTATATTTATTGTGTGCTTAAATGTTTAATTATCTAGTTTATTTTGATTTTAATAGGTTTTATAGGATTTTAATTAATTTATGTTAATTTAGGTAATTTTATAGTATTTTTATATTTATTTTTATTTATGTGTTTTTATTTATTTTTAGTGTTTTAGGTGTTTTATTTATTATTATGTGTTTTTAGGATTTTTAGTATTTTTATATTATTTTTATTTATTTTTAATTATTTTATATTTTATTTTGTAGGAAAAATAAGCTTTTGGGGGCATTTCTGTAATTTCAGCAAAACCGGAGGGCAAATCTGCAAATTCCGCAAGAATCTGAGGCAAAAATGGTAATTAACCAGCACCGGTGGCATTTCTGTAATTTCCAGAAAAAGATACGACCGCGCAATGCGCGGGGAAGGACTGCCGGTCATCAAAACGACGCCGTTTCATCACAGCGTACGCGCAATGCGCGCGGTCGCGAAACAGTAGCAGGAACCGGAAGAAAAACGACGTCGTTTTGAGGCCAATACCGCGCAATGCGCGCGGGCTGATGACGCGGCCGGTCACTGTAGCGAAGGACGCGTTTGTTTGGCGCGTTAATTCTCCCAAATCAGATTATTTCGCGAATTTGCTACTTTTTGATTCCAAATTGGATTTTAATTCCAACTAGGGTTAGAATAATAATTATTTTTCTTTTTCTTTTATTTTTATTTGTATTTTAAATCCTATTAGGGTTTGGAGAGATTAATTCCAACTAGGTTTAGGAGGATTTTGGAGCCTATAAATAGAGGGCTTGACACACATTGTAATAGACAACTTCTCTTAGAATAAAAATTCTCTCTTCTATTCTTTAGTGTTCTCTATTATTATGAGTAGCTAAATTCTTTTTCTTGGTTTAAGTGATTGAAGCCATCAAGATTTATACACTGTGAGATCTAATTTATTTTAATTGTTCAATTTATATTTTGATTATTGAATATTCTTCTATGCTTAATTTTATGATTAATTTGTTTAATTGCTAGGAGTACTACTAGTTTATTATTCATATTAATCTACTGCTATTTGTGAAGCAACTAAGTTTAATAATTATTTTGCAGATCAAAAGATTATTTTATCTTAGGAAGAATATTCATCTAAATTAAATGCAAACAAGTGGCTTGTGTTGTTTAGTTCAACGATCTCTCTAATTCTTTATGCTGCTATTAAATTAAATCTTTAGCAAGTGCCGGAGGTTGTTTAATAGTAAGGGTATTTAGACCAAGTGGCGCTACTTATCTAAAATTAAGGAGAGAGGAGGAAAATTATTCCACCTGCGAGTAGTTCTTTCTACGGTGAATCTTCAAAATATTAATTGAGTTATTCTTGCATCAGTGATCAGTTGTAAATTCTTGATGGTGGATATTAACTTAAACCAAGGTTTTTTTCTTCTTATTTATTTATTTCATATTTATTTTAATTAGTTTTATTTAAATTATTTCTTTAATTAAAAAACCCCCCAACTTTTGTTTGCAAAAACATAAGATTAAATTAATCATTCTCTGTGGGATCGACTCTTACTTACACTACTACATATTTATTTTTCCAAAGTAAGATTTTATTTTTGGGTGCTTGCGACATCACACCAAATTTTGGCGCCGTTGCCGGGGATCGAACCCGGGTCACCCGCGTGACAGGCGGGAATTTTAAAATTAGGAATTTTAAAAAAAAAAAAAAAATTTGAAAATTTGAATTTTGTGGGTAAATTCACTGCAAACCCTCACGAGACAAAACTCGTCCACTTGGGGTAACCTTGGGGTTTAAAGGCTTGTTGCACATGCTAAGTGTAACCGTGTTTCCTACGAAAATGGGGTAGTTTTTTTTTTTATTTTATTTTTTTTAGGATGTGTCGCTTGAGCAATGAGTTGAATGAATTTTAAATTTTTAGCCAATGATAAAAATTTTGGTTTTGATTTAATAACTCTTGGAAAAATGATAAATTTTTGCTTAGTTTGAATTTTGGCTTATTATTGATTATTACTTTATTTGAGATTCTGTAAATTTTTATGCACTTATATCCATTTGTTTGAGCTAGTTTTAATTTAGAGAATGTTTATATGGTTAAATGCTTATGGAAGATATTTTTGAACTCTATATCTTATTTGATCATTATTTAAAGTGAAATATAAGACAAAATATAATTTGGAGGAGATGATTTAGGTAATTTTTCTAGGATTATTATTGAAAAGAAAAATCTTGTGGTGGGTTGAGATGGAGCGTAAAACGCACTCACTCATAAACACATGAAAAAGCGAGATGGAGCGTAAAACGCACTCGTTAGTGAGATGGAGCATAAAATGCACTCACCGTGAAGAAAAAAAAATGAAAAAGTGAAAAAATGAAGAAAGAAAGAAAATGGGATGAAGCATAAAATGCACCCATTAAAAGAAAAAAATTTTGAAAAAAAAATGATATTAATAATCCTAGTATATATAATTGATTAAAACCTTTTGATCTTCTGCTTTATATTTGTCTGTATTAGCTGAAAGTGATGAGAAAAATAAGTATATTGAGTTTTGTTGTATGTCTTTTATAAGGTAATTAATAACCTAAACTTATCTGAGTTTTGATTAGTTTAATACATTTGGATACACACACACACAAAAGATCTTGAGTAAAGTAGAATTGATAAATATGTTGAAGTTCTAGATTTTGCATGATTTTGAAATTTTCTATGAGTTATCATTTAAAAAATCTTTGAGGCTGATGTTGAAATTTATATTGCTCTGTTGCTCAAGTGAGTTGTTTGGTTATTAGTTTAATTTTTATAATTTTTATTTTTGTTTTGCCCGAGGACGAGCAAAAAGCTAAGTGTGGGGGTATTTGATAGGGCTAAATTATATGGTATTTTTATGCCCTAATACTTAGTTTTTATATTTATTGTGTGCTTAAATGTTTAATTATCTAGTTTATTTTGATTTTAATAGGTTTTATAGGATTTTAATTAATTTATGTTAATTTAGGTAATTTTATAGTATTTTTATATTTATTTTTATTTATGTGTTTTTATTTATTTTTAGTGTTTTAGGTGTTTTATTTATTATTATGTGTTTTTAGGATTTTTAGTATTTTTATATTATTTTTATTTATTTTTAATTATTTTATATTTTATTTTGTAGGAAAAATAAGCTTTTGGGGGCATTTCTGTAATTTCAGCAAAACCGGAGGGCAAATCTGCAAATTCCGCAAGAATCTGAGGCAAAAATGGTAATTAACCAGCACCGGTGGCATTTCTGTAATTTCCAGAAAAAGATACGACCGCGCAATGCGCGGGGAAGGACTGCCGGTCATCAAAACGACGCCGTTTCATCACAGCGTACGCGCAATGCGCGCGGTCGCGAAACAGTAGCAGGAACCGGAAGAAAAACGACGTCGTTTTGAGGCCAATACCGCGCAATGCGCGCGGGCTGATGACGCGGCCGGTCACTGTAGCGAAGGACGCGTTTGTTTGGCGCGTTAATTCTCCCAAATCAGATTATTTCGCGAATTTGCTACTTTTTGATTCCAAATTGGATTTTAATTCCAACTAGGGTTAGAATAATAATTATTTTTCTTTTTCTTTTATTTTTATTTGTATTTTAAATCCTATTAGGGTTTGGAGAGATTAATTCCAACTAGGTTTAGGAGGATTTTGGAGCCTATAAATAGAGGGCTTGACACACATTGTAATAGACAACTTCTCTTAGAATAAAAATTCTCTCTTCTATTCTTTAGTGTTCTCTATTATTATGAGTAGCTAAATTCTTTTTCTTGGTTTAAGTGATTGAAGCCATCAAGATTTATACACTGTGAGATCTAATTTATTTTAATTGTTCAATTTATATTTTGATTATTGAATATTCTTCTATGCTTAATTTTATGATTAATTTGTTTAATTGCTAGGAGTACTACTAGTTTATTATTCATATTAATCTACTGCTATTTGTGAAGCAACTAAGTTTAATAATTATTTTGCAGATCAAAAGATTATTTTATCTTAGGAAGAATATTCATCTAAATTAAATGCAAACAAGTGGCTTGTGTTGTTTAGTTCAACGATCTCTCTAATTCTTTATGCTGCTATTAAATTAAATCTTTAGCAAGTGCCGGAGGTTGTTTAATAGTAAGGGTATTTAGACCAAGTGGCGCTACTTATCTAAAATTAAGGAGAGAGGAGGAAAATTATTCCACCTGCGAGTAGTTCTTTCTACGGTGAATCTTCAAAATATTAATTGAGTTATTCTTGCATCAGTGATCAGTTGTAAATTCTTGATGGTGGATATTAACTTAAACCAAGGTTTTTTTCTTCTTATTTATTTATTTCATATTTATTTTAATTAGTTTTATTTAAATTATTTCTTTAATTAAAAAACCCCCCAACTTTTGTTTGCAAAAACATAAGATTAAATTAATCATTCTCTGTGGGATCGACTCTTACTTACACTACTACATATTTATTTTTCCAAAGTAAGATTTTATTTTTGGGTGCTTGCGACATCACACCAAATTTTGGCGTCGTTGCCGGGGATTGATTTTAATTTAATTTTGTGCTTTTTGTAAATATTAATTTACTTTAGTAATTATTCTTAGTTTTTTTTATTATTCTAGTTTTCATATTTTATTTGAGTTGTGCAGGTTGACGATGGAAATCATGGCTAGGAATCGAACTTTGAAAGAGCTTGCGGCCCCTGATTTGAATCAACAACCTTTAAGCATAATTTTTCCAAATATAGATGCTAACACTTCCTTTGAATTAAAATCAGGATTAATCCATCTATTGCCCAATTTTCATGGCCTTGCAGGTGAAGATCCTCACAAACATTTAAAGGAATTCCATATGGTGTGCACAAGTCTGAAACCTTCTGGAGTGACTGAAGAGCAAATCAATCTAAGGGCTTTTCCATTTTCTCTAAAAGATCTGGCTAAAGATTGGCTCTACTATCTACCATCTGGCAGTATCACCACATGGGAAGAGATGAAAAGACTATTTCTAGAGAAATATTTTCCAGCTTCAAGGGCAGCCAACATCAGAAAAGACATTTGTGGTGCGAGACAGAATCATGGAGAATCCCTGTACGAATATTGGGAACGTTTCAAGAAATTATGTGCAAGCTGCCCTCACCATCAAATCAGCGAACAACTCCTAATCCAATACTTCTATGAAGGACTCATGTCTACTGATAGGAGCATGATCGATGCTGCCAGTGGAGGAGCTTTGGTGGACAAAACGCCCGAAGCTGCAAGAAATTTAATTGCAAACATGGCGGCTAATTCCCAACAATTCGGCACTAGGATTGATTTTTCATCCAAAAATGTTAATGAGGTAAATATTTCTTCACTTGAGCAACGAATTGATAGTCTAACCTCCGTTGTTCGTCAAATGGCTGTAGGTAATACACAACAAGTGAAAGCTTGTGGAATTTGTGCGGTAGTAGGACATCCGACGGATATGTGCCCCACTCTTCAAGAGGAGTCCTATGAACAAGTGCATGCAGCAGGTGGTTTTCCTGGTCAACCACAAAGGAAATATGATCCTTACGCGAACACGTACAACTCAGGTTGGAGAGATCATCCGAATTTCGGCTATGGAAATCCACAAGTGAATCCGTCTACGACTCAAAACTTCTCAAGCTACCAACAAAACAAGCAGCCATATCCTAACAAACAACAGGGCCAAACATCTGATTCTCATATGTCTTTGGAGGATATAATTACACAACTTAGCACTAACACTTTGCAATTTCAACAGGAAACGAAGGCAAATATACAGAATTTAACTACACAGATGGGACAAATGACAAGTGCCATCAGTAGATTGGAGGCGCAAAATTCTGAAAAAGTACCATCGCCAACAATGGCGAATCCAAAAGCAAATGTTAGTGCAATCACGTTGAGAAGTGGTAAAGAGATCGAAACTCCAACAGAGACAGAGTCTGCGCCAAAAGAGCAAAGCAAAACAGGAATGGACAACAAGGAGGTAGACAACAGTCAAGAGGATGACAATGTTCTAGTTAACAATGGTACTCCTAAGCATAAATTTCCACCTCTCTCTGAGTATAAACCGGTACTCCCTTTCCCTCATGCTTTAACAGAAAAAAAGGACATACGAGAAAAATTCAGATTTATTTGAAACTTTTCATAATTGCGAGGTAAAAATTCCATTGATAGATGCAATTAAACAAGTACCTCGCTTTGCTAGATTTTTGAAAGAATTGTGTACACACAAGAGAAAGCAAGCACTTAAAAAATATGAAAAGGTACAAGTAGGAAAAAATGTTTCTGCCATAATTCAAAGAAAACTCCCTACAAAGTGTCAAGATCCAGGAATGTTTACTATCCCTTGTAAGATAGGAAACACGAGATTTGAAAAGGCTATGTTAGATCTAGGAGCATCTATTAATGTCATGCCATATTCTATATATGCTTCTTTGCAACTTGAACCTTTAAATAGAACTGGTACTGTGATTCAGTTGGCTGATGGGTCTAGCACTCAGCCTAAGGGTATAGTAGAGGATGTTCTTGTGCAAGTAGATAATTTGATTTTTCCTGCTGATTTTTATGTGCTTGATATGGAAAATGGCGATCAAAATGCTCCTATTTTGTTAGGAAGACCTTTCTTAAAGACTTCCAAAGCTAAGATCGATGTTCATAGTGGTACACTGACAATGGAGTTTGATGGCGAAATTGTTAAATTTAATATTTTTGATGCCATGAAATGTCATAATCCTGTTTACTCTGTTGCTGTGATTGATTCTTTAGCAGCAAAAGTTTCTAAAACTGATGGAAAGAGTGAATTGAAAACGACATTTAGTCCGAATCTTGGGAAAGAGAAAGAGGAGTTAGTCTTGAGTGCTGATTTAAAGAAAACTGTTGCGGCTGTGAATGATTCTCCGAACACAGGTAATGATCCATATTTTGACTTACCAGTTCCTAACAAGAAATCTTTACCTTTTGTTTTGCAGAATTACATTCCAGATTTGAAGCATCTCCCTAATCGTCTCGAATATATGTTTATTGAAGAGGGAGTAGAACCTTTATATCCACTGCAAGGGAGTTTTAACAAGACTATGATAAATGAAGTAAAGATGGATGAAATGGTCAAAATTCAAGAGGAAGGAGTAACGTAGTGTTTAAGCATGCTGTCAAGCCAAGGACAATAAACAAAGGCGCTGCTTGGGAGGCAACCCAAGAACTCAGATTTGCATTTCTTTTCCTTTTCCTTTTTATAGTTATTTGTGCCTTTTTCTTTGCATTTTACTTTACATTGGGGACAATGTAAATTTTAAGTGTGGGGGAAGGGATTTATGATATTTATTTTTAGGGAATTTTAATTAGGAATTTTAAAATTAGGAATTTTAAAAAAAAAAAAAAAATTTGAAAATTTGAATTTTGTGGGTAAATTCACTGCAAACCCTCACGAGACAAAACTCGTCCACTTGGGGTAACCTTGGGGTTTAAAGGCTTGTTGCACATGCTAAGTGTAACCGTGTTTCCTACGAAAATGGGGTAGTTTTTTTTTTTATTTTATTTTTTTTAGGATGTGTCGCTTGAGCAATGAGTTGAATGAATTTTAAATTTTTAGCCAATGATAAAAATTTTGGTTTTGATTTAATAACTCTTGGAAAAATGATAAATTTTTGCTTAGTTTGAATTTTGGCTTATTATTGATTATTACTTTATTTGAGATTCTGTAAATTTTTATGCACTTATATCCATTTGTTTGAGCTAGTTTTAATTTAGAGAATGTTTATATGGTTAAATGCTTATGGAAGATATTTTTGAACTCTATATCTTATTTGATCATTATTTAAAGTGAAATATAAGACAAAATATAATTTGGAGGAGATGATTTAGGTAATTTTTCTAGGATTATTATTGAAAAGAAAAATCTTGTGGTGGGTTGAGATGGAGCGTAAAACGCACTCACTCATAAACACATGAAAAAGCGAGATGGAGCGTAAAACGCACTCGTTAGTGAGATGGAGCATAAAATGCACTCACCGTGAAGAAAAAAAAATGAAAAAGTGAAAAAATGAAGAAAGAAAGAAAATGGGATGAAGCATAAAATGCACCCATTAAAAGAAAAAAATTTTGAAAAAAAAATGATATTAATAATCCTAGTATATATAATTGATTAAAACCTTTTGATCTTCTGCTTTATATTTGTCTGTATTAGCTGAAAGTGATGAGAAAAATAAGTATATTGAGTTTTGTTGTATGTCTTTTATAAGGTAATTAATAACCTAAACTTATCTGAGTTTTGATTAGTTTAATACATTTGGATACACACACACACAAAAGATCTTGAGTAAAGTAGAATTGATAAATATGTTGAAGTTCTAGATTTTGCATGATTTTGAAATTTTCTATGAGTTATCATTTAAAAAATCTTTGAGGCTGATGTTGAAATTTATATTGCTCTGTTGCTCAAGTGAGTTGTTTGGTTATTAGTTTAATTTTTATAATTTTTATTTTTGTTTTGCCCGAGGACGAGCAAAAAGCTAAGTGTGGGGGTATTTGATAGGGCTAAATTATATGGTATTTTTATGCCCTAATACTTAGTTTTTATATTTATTGTGTGCTTAAATGTTTAATTATCTAGTTTATTTTGATTTTAATAGGTTTTATAGGATTTTAATTAATTTATGTTAATTTAGGTAATTTTATAGTATTTTTATATTTATTTTTATTTATGTGTTTTTATTTATTTTTAGTGTTTTAGGTGTTTTATTTATTATTATGTGTTTTTAGGATTTTTAGTATTTTTATATTATTTTTATTTATTTTTAATTATTTTATATTTTATTTTGTAGGAAAAATAAGCTTTTGGGGGCATTTCTGTAATTTCAGCAAAACCGGAGGGCAAATCTGCAAATTCCGCAAGAATCTGAGGCAAAAATGGTAATTAACCAGCACCGGTGGCATTTCTGTAATTTCCAGAAAAAGATACGACCGCGCAATGCGCGGGGAAGGACTGCCGGTCATCAAAACGACGCCGTTTCATCACAGCGTACGCGCAATGCGCGCGGTCGCGAAACAGTAGCAGGAACCGGAAGAAAAACGACGTCGTTTTGAGGCCAATACCGCGCAATGCGCGCGGGCTGATGACGCGGCCGGTCACTGTAGCGAAGGACGCGTTTGTTTGGCGCGTTAATTCTCCCAAATCAGATTATTTCGCGAATTTGCTACTTTTTGATTCCAAATTGGATTTTAATTCCAACTAGGGTTAGAATAATAATTATTTTTCTTTTTCTTTTATTTTTATTTGTATTTTAAATCCTATTAGGGTTTGGAGAGATTAATTCCAACTAGGTTTAGGAGGATTTTGGAGCCTATAAATAGAGGGCTTGACACACATTGTAATAGACAACTTCTCTTAGAATAAAAATTCTCTCTTCTATTCTTTAGTGTTCTCTATTATTATGAGTAGCTAAATTCTTTTTCTTGGTTTAAGTGATTGAAGCCATCAAGATTTATACACTGTGAGATCTAATTTATTTTAATTGTTCAATTTATATTTTGATTATTGAATATTCTTCTATGCTTAATTTTATGATTAATTTGTTTAATTGCTAGGAGTACTACTAGTTTATTATTCATATTAATCTACTGCTATTTGTGAAGCAACTAAGTTTAATAATTATTTTGCAGATCAAAAGATTATTTTATCTTAGGAAGAATATTCATCTAAATTAAATGCAAACAAGTGGCTTGTGTTGTTTAGTTCAACGATCTCTCTAATTCTTTATGCTGCTATTAAATTAAATCTTTAGCAAGTGCCGGAGGTTGTTTAATAGTAAGGGTATTTAGACCAAGTGGCGCTACTTATCTAAAATTAAGGAGAGAGGAGGAAAATTATTCCACCTGCGAGTAGTTCTTTCTACGGTGAATCTTCAAAATATTAATTGAGTTATTCTTGCATCAGTGATCAGTTGTAAATTCTTGATGGTGGATATTAACTTAAACCAAGGTTTTTTTCTTCTTATTTATTTATTTCATATTTATTTTAATTAGTTTTATTTAAATTATTTCTTTAATTAAAAAACCCCCCAACTTTTGTTTGCAAAAACATAAGATTAAATTAATCATTCTCTGTGGGATCGACTCTTACTTACACTACTACATATTTATTTTTCCAAAGTAAGATTTTATTTTTGGGTGCTTGCGACATCACACCAATATCCAAAATGGTTATTTGAGGATAAATAGAGTAATTAAAATTAATGAAGTAATGTTGGTGTAAAAATCAAAATTAGGAAATGTTAAATGCAATAAAAGTGTGTTTTGTCCAATGTAAAGTTGACTAGTGAATTATATTAATACTTGTTATGTTTTCAAAGAAATAATTTGATTAGTCAATATGGAGATACTGAAAAATAAATTACTATACTAAACTAATTTGATGTGAACATTAAAAACATTAATGTGTGATACTATGTGCTTATTATATGAACATAGTTATAAAGTGGTATGTGTTATGTGTTAGCTATTTGTTTAATATGAACGTCATTATTAGGTAATTGAAGCAAATTATAGTGTACATAGATGCAATAATGTACTAAGTAACCAAGGTGTTAAATGTTAGTTGTATTAGGTAACCAACATGAACTTGTGTGAAGTTAATCTAAACTAGAACTTAATAAAATTAGTTTAATTAAACTAATTTGACTAAAGCATTGATAATGTGTTATTATGTGCTTAATGTACGAGCATGTTTACATTGTGATTAGCCTGAGGTGGTGTATGCTAAATGTGATTATACACATGTGATAGGTTGATGGTGTATTTCTATTTAAACTACATGCTAGCATGACAATGTAGTAACATGTTAGAATTGAAAGGAAAATGGGTAAAGGTTTATAATGATAAACAAATGGAAGTCGTGTAAAGTCATTTTGAACTCTAGTTAATAAAATTAGTTTAGATAAACTAATTTGAGAAATACTTTAATAAAGTAATGTTATGTGCATAGTTTTTATGATGTGAGCATAGTTGTGTAGTAAGTCAATAATGTGGTATGTTTATAAGACTAGTGTAAGAGTACACTATAAAATTAACGTAAGGAAGCAGTGTGGTATGTGCCAACATGTGTGTTGTATTATTTGATGACTAGTACCTTAAACTAGGACGTGATGCGCGTAATAGCAAAAGTGTGACAATTTATGATGATAACTAATTTGCATGGTCACATTATTATATTATATGTAGGCGGTATATGTGACAAGGTATCAAAGGTAAACGTAACCGACCAACGAGACAAGTTCCTTAACCTTACTCAAATTTATATTGAGCAAGTTTTCTAACCATGAACTTATTCTGTTGCGTAGTTTCCTATTCAAGTTATTTATTGTTAGTTTTCGTATAGCAGATCGCACTAATGTGCATTTCAAAAATAACATTGTTCTTTCGTTTATCTGGTTGAGTTTACAGTTCCATTCTTGTATAAACTGTTTTATTGTTGTAGGTCTATGCAATTTAGATTCAGCTAGACCAAATGTGGTAGTATAATGTTAAAAACCAATCCGAACCAAATTGTTGGTGCGAACTCTATAACAAGATTGAGTTGAACTAACCCTCTCAGTAGGGGTAACTTTTATGTCGAAAAATTGACTTTGCGCGCTATGTCTGAGTGTTATGCATAACATATTGTGCAATAGACTGATTATCTAAATACTTGCAGAAGAGTGTAATTTAATCTTTAGGGTTGACTTATACTCTTAAGGTAGTCAGTAGTTTACTGATAATTCCTTTATGTGTTCACGGTCCTTAAAGACCATTCATTATGAAAATCCAGAACTTAATTTCAGATATTGAAATATTTGTATTTGAGCATAATTCTTGTACTGAAACATTTACCTTCTAATTTATTCTTCGTATGGAATCACTTATATTTGAGCTTATTTTATTCCTGATGTTGAATTATTTTCGAGTTTTTTTCACAAATTTGATACAATTATTGAAGGTTAGTTTCTAAATCGTTATTCTATCTTGAGATATTCTGCCATAAATTGTCGTATACTTGTTGAGCAACTCAAATTGCTCATCCTTGCATAAATATACTATTTCAGCTAAGCAGAACAGACTGAGGGAACTACAAAGGACAAGGGCAAGGGAAAACTGAACGAGTAGTATTGATTATGTATTTGTGTTATTTTGGTTTACTTAATAAGTTAATATTCTAAACCTTTTTGAACGATATGTGTTGTATTTAAGGTTAGACAACCTGGGAACGATGTAAGACTATTTTATGATAATATTATTTTGTTATTCCGAATTATTAATGGGTAGTTAGAATTGATGTATGAGTAGTATCGTGAGCACCATATCCGAGGTTGAGGTGACTTGGATTTGGGGGTGTCACATAGGACATAGTTGTTACAACACACTTTCAGACGCTAAAAGGCCTTAATTTTTGGAGCTTCCTTGGTTGTTCAAACAATGCCCCAAAAAATATGGGCCGCAACTAGTTTTTAGTTTTGTTTTAGCTTTTTCCATGTTCTGGCTGCCAGTTTTAAAAAATCATAACAATTAATCTTTAACTTATTTTCCAGTGTTTCTTTTTTCTACGCGGAGATGGTACCATAACTATTTTTAGATGTAAATATTTCATTCTAACTCTTAATACACCAAAAGATAAAACTTCCCTAAAAACTACGAAAAACAACTTTCGTAGTAGTTTTTTTGTAATTTTCATGCTTTTGTACCTTATTCAAAATTTTATAACTTTCTTGTTTTACATTCATTTTCTGCGATTCTTTTTCCTACGTATAGCTCATATACAAGGCTTCAATTTAATACCAACTAGACTTAAAATACCATATTACACATCAAGTTACATAACTCCAAAAATTTGCCCACATCTTAAAATTTTCCATTTCAATTCCAACTTTCATTTTCATGCATTTCCTTGGCCTTTTTATTAATCTACCCATCATTTAAATTATTCATCATCATATTTCAACTTATTCACATATACACAAGTATCATACCCATTTTCATCATTTTCCCATATATTTCACAAAAGAAATTAAATAAATCTGAACTAGGGTTTTCACATTTAAACTATTTTTCTTTGTTTCCTTATAACTTTTCTCAACATTTAAGTTTTATATTGTCATATATCAACATATTTGCACATCCATAAGTATATTATGTTTTTACTAGCATGACTCTAGGTATTCCATAAAATAATTTATATAAAGCATAAATAAACCATAAATTAGTAATTATACCTTCCTTGTTGGATAATTTTTTTTGCTAATTTGGCTTCTTTTTCTTCCTCTTCTTGGCTTGTTCGGCCCTCTCTCTCTCTCTTTTTGTTCTTCTTCTCTCTGTCTCTCTCTTTTCCTTTTATTTGTTTATGTATGTATCTTTATGTATATATATATATATATATATATATATATATATATATATATATATATATATATATATATATATTATCCTCATCCTTGCCACAAGTTTATCCCATGTGTTGTTATGAGAGAATTCTAAAATTTAATTCTTGGGCATAAACTCTTAATTTGATTTTGTAATATCCCAAACTTTAATGAAACTAGAAGATATGATCTGAAAAGATCTACATGAAAGTTGTCAATTTAAATCCTAAGAACGATTACTTAAGTATATGTTGAGCTATCTAAAAGACTAAATACAACTTGAAACTACGATTCGTATACGATTAGAGGTTAAACTTTAAACCTAAACTATGTGTTATGTGATTAGTAAAGATTGAATTGAGTTTCAAATGTGTTATGTGCTTTTTTTATATGTAGAAATTTGTGTTTTAGTTCAAGTAGTTAACCTTAACATTTATTAAAATTAAGAAGTTAATTTGAGGCTAAACCCTAAACCTTAAAGGATAATCCTAAGAAATAACCTAGGCTTTCGAGAGAAACGTGTATCTTGTAATGACATTTCCTTTCAAGATCTACCAGTAATATGATGTGAAAACATGTATTATCTAATAAAAGTTTTTTTGCAAAAAAAATGCGAGAATTACTATTCATACATAAATGCTTTTCATTTTTTAGCGTTTTATTTGAAGATATAGTGTTTGTATGGAACACAGATACGTATATAATAATCAATAAAAAAAATTTCTCAAAAAACGTGCATGAAAAAAAGACAAAAAAAATAATTTTTTGTCTTTATGATCGTCTAACCATTTTCTGAGAAATGGTTGCCAAAATACTATTAACCAAAAAACGTACCAAGTTTTTTGGACTTTTCACTTCATAGAATAGTGTTTATACAGAATAAAACTGTAACGCTCCCAAAATTCCCGCACTCACTACGGTGAATCTTGTACGTTAAACTCCATATATTTATCAACTTAACCAATGATCCCATAATCATATTGGTTGAATTAGTCTATTTTAGACTATACAATAAAAATTTCTCTTACTTAGTCCCTGGATCTTAACTTGATATCGATCTCATTATTTATACAAGTATCAACTTATAGTTCATCCATATAAAACACCATATATAACGGTCCAATTTTAACCTTAAGATTTAAATATTCTATAACTTTACACATTCCAAAATTCACTGCATAAAAATTAAGATGGTTCTTGGGAACAGAGAATCTCGCGATGAATGTTTGTATCTTCATCTGTGATAAATGTTTGCATCTTTATTCGTGACAAATGTTTGTATCTTTGTCTGGTGCAAAATTCTCTTTCCGTACAGAACATACCCAACTAGTTAAAACTTCACTCGAAACATATTTGGTTATAGTGATATCTCTTCATATCAATAATCTTACTTATATGACATTCAGAATAGTAATAACAAGTTTGTACTTGGGTTCGAGGAACTTAACGATGAATTTTAACCAGTTGACATCAATTAGTCCTGTCTTGGATGCTTATAGTACTCACAAGTCATTTGCAAATCCTTATCTAGATAAATAGATCACTATCAATACTTTTTTATGGTTTAATAATTCTAAGTTATATCAAAATAAAGACATAACAACACTCTGATGATAATAATTTATATTATTTATTTAATATTTGGTTATATTGTTTGTTTGTTCGTATTACAACAGTCATTATGACTTTATACAAATACAAGTAATAAAGTATAAAAACCTAATCTACACTTCATCTTTATGTTAATGATCTTCTTAACGTTCATCTTTAATCTGCAAATAAGATTTTATTAGCAAAAATGAGCACGACGGCTCAACAAGTCTAACATATTATCACATACATAGTTTATGCTTTCATATAAACTTTAACTTGCCTTGAATGAACATATATCTCAGTTAATAATCATATTAATTTATGCTTAACAATAAACATATTTTATGCATACGCATATGCATCATCAAATATCAATTAACATTTAACAGTTAATCAAGAACTAATTAACACTTAATCATTTAATCACATAAAACTTTCATTCATGTACTTTCACATATCAACTATCACATATTAACATGGACAATCTTAGAACATACTAAAAACACATAAAGGTTTAAAACTTGCCTCAAATCGAAATTAGGGTTTTCTGGCGGAGCGTTGAAACCCTACACAGTCATTTAGTACATAAGCGGTTAGATTCATCATATTATATAACTTCATAAGTCTTATATTAACTTATTTTAACTATTTTAATAGTTGAAAATATTTGAAAAATTGGCTAACTCAAAAACTCATTTAAGCCAAATTTTCGGATTTGGGCAGATTGTTGACTGCCGGACCTCAGCTCGATTAAACGGCCATAACTTCTTCATTATAAAATATTTTTTAGTCGTTGAAATTTTACGCGTTCGTAACTTTCGCCTCTACAATTCATATTAAGATCAAATTACTAAATTCCTGACAGGTTTTCACAGATTTCGGCCTAAAGGTGACTGTACAAAAATTATTTGAACTTTCTTTGAACCAATTGGTAAAACATGATACCTCAAGCATTAATTTTCTTAGATAACATGTTCTAACACTCAATAACACTTTATAACATAAAAATAATAAATCATATACCTCCTCATAGAAAGATTCATGACTTTTGTTCAAGAACACACGAAGAACAAAAAACCGACATGGCTACGACTTATGTTCTTGAGCTTTTGGATTTTATATTTGAAATCATTTGAGCATTATAACTGCTTACATATGTGAATATGACACTTTATAATTAAAAAATTTTGGTCATTATAATGGCTTGTTTACTTGATTATAACAATTTATAATTATTGCTCAAGAACACACGAAAAACACGGAGAACGACAATCGTACATAACTACGACGCACGTTCTTGAGCTTTAAATGAAATTTGATATTATAAATACTACAAAATGAAAAAAATGCTCAAGAACACGTGAAGAACATGGAGAACGACAATCGTGCAGTGCTACAACTCGCGCTCTTGAGCTTGTAAACAAAAAAAAATTAAATGAACATTATAACAACTAATGATTTATCTCTCGAAGTGCAAGCTTTAACAACAATTGTACAAGGCTTCTATGCTTCAATTCTTAAGACTTCTCTCAAAATATAATTTGAGCTTCTTTTCTCTCAAATTGCTTATAAAATGGTGGAAAATAATGAAGAGTGAAAGCTACTATTTATAGGACATTCAAAATTAGGACATTAGGGTCGTTAGGTTTAACTCATCATCACATTGACATGTCATCATGGTGAATCACCAACTCATCATCATTTTGGCAACTCACCATGGTTAGTCACCATGGTGAATCATCAACTCAATTAATACTAATTACACTTAACCTTAATTAACTTTGATTAGTTTATTACTAATCTTACTTACATGCTTAAGGAATTTACCTAATTGTAATTAATCCTTAGTGACTTAATTAATTGGTGATTAACAAACCTCATTAGCCATGCTTGGCTTACATTAGGCCACGTCTCACCAAGCTAAGCTTGACAACACACCAAAGGAAACCAAGTCCAACTTTGCTTCCAAATTTACTAGCCAAAATGCATACTTACAAATTTTGTAAGTATTGCATACTTTCATAATGGCATAAATGTCCTCAAAATCTCTACAAAAGTTAGTAGCCACTATTGTTAACTTTCACTATTTATCGGTTGACTTTTCGTATTTATGCCATATAATTTTCGTATTATTTTCGTATTCTACCTATATAATTTTTGTATTATACGCATATATATGAATAGTAACTTTCTAGGGTTTAGGGTTAAACCTTTAGGGTTTCTAGGTTTAAGGTTTAGGGTTAAACCTTTACAGTTTTTAGGTTTAGCATTTAGGATTTAATATTTTCTAAATTTAACCAAACCCTAGTTTTAGGTTTTTTAAACCCTAGAATTAGGCTTTTAGGTTTTAACCTTTAAATAACTTTTTAATTTTAATAAATGTTAAGGTTAATTACTTGAACCAAAACATGAGATCAAACACATGAAAATCACATAACACATTTAAAATCTCAATTCAAGCTTTACTAATCACGTAACACATAGTTTAGGTTAAAAGTTTTAACCTGCAGTCGTATACCATCGCATTTTTGTGTCATATTTAGTTTTTAAGATAACTCAATGTATACTCGAGCAATAGTTTTTAGGTTTTAAATTGACAATCTTAATTAGATATTGTCGGATCATATTTGAAATATTTGGTATATTACAAAAACTCAGTAATGTAAGACTTTTAATCAATAAAGGTCAATTAAACCGAAAGACTTAAAAATGAACTAGATTAGTTAATGATGAACTGGATTAGTTAAGAAAGAACTAATCTAGTTGGAAAAAAACTAAGAAGTTAACTAATTAGTTGAAATCAAACTAGTATGTAACTAGTAACCTAACTAAAAAGAAATCAACCAGTCACATTTAAGTATGATTAGTTATTGGCTAATCAGAGTCAAGTTAGACAAAACCAAGTTGGAGTAACCAAGCTAAGGAGAACTAACACGATTACAGAAACCAGAAATTGAAATGGACCAATTAAAACCAAGAAAACCAAACTAGTAATCCATGTGAATATTTTTCGACCAAATAGATGAGAGAATAATGCAAGCATGATATCACCTAATGATGTCATGATGATGTCGCTTGGTGGAAGATATTTTAAGGAAATATTCCAAGAATATGCTAGGGTGCAAAGTGTAATAAGCCGGGGTAAAATTGCGATTAATAAAACTTCCAAAATCCTATAAATAGGGAGCTTCCCTCTTCATATTTCTCACCATTTTTTAGAGCAATTCAAGAGCAAAAATACTTTATAGTTATAATCTAAGAGCTATTATGAGAGAAAAATATATTTTAAGTGTCGAAGTCCTGCGCAAAATACGTTAAAACAAGCACTACAAAAGGTATACTCTATTAGTTATTATGTTTATTTCTCTTGTTATATTTAGTATAAATATATTTTTATAAGCAGTCATAATGCCCAAATTATTTTAGATATATAGTACAAAAGTTTTATTTATAAACAGTTATAATGTCTGATTTATTTATATTATAAACAAAAAATACTCATTTTACAAGCAGTTACTATATTTAATTTTCTTCAAGTGACTAAGAGCCGTGAAAAGTGTTTCGAGTGAATTCCAAATAGGCAACACCAACACTTTTGTTCACTCGATTCAGAGTTGATCACAATTTCCCAATTCCTTCCACCTTTTTCTTTGTTTTGAGAGAGAGAACTTGTAAAGTGAAGGGGTATTTATACGGTCCAGGTTATCTACTAGGCACATGTTAGAAGGGAAAATTTCAGAAATACCCATAATATTAGGGAAGTCCCTAAAATACCTGTGGTTACCCTAGTAATGTCGAAAGCATCCAGTTCTTCTAGCCACCAATGCAATCCCTCAACCGATTTTCAATATAAGTTGTTCTTTTTTTTTTCTTTCTTTTAAGTCATAAACTTATCTACATGTACATCTTCCCAACTAGCTAACTTCAAGGAGTCAGGTTTAACAATATTATTTTCTCCTTCCTCGGTAACATCATCAAAGAAAGATGCCTCAGTAATGTGTGCCTCCTCTGGTACAAAGAGGTTTTTTTGCGGGTACTCGAACTTCATTCCCCTTCCAAATAGCTTTGATCCACTGATGAAACACTGAGGGCACCACCCTATAATCATTTTTCCATGCCCACCCTAGCAATATATGATAAGCAGTCTCTATTTATGCCACGTGAAATGTCACGAGTCCCCTTATCTTTCCCATCTACATGCCCACCCTTACATGGCCAAGAGTTCTAGCACACTGATTGGCAAATCCTGTGATGCTTGTTTTCTGATAATAAGATTTTTCTTCGACAATCACAACAACTTGAACACATTGTATGGCATGATATTCACAGACACCCCATTATCTATGAACACCCTCCTAACTTCCATTCCGTTGATCATCGCTGTCACATACAATTGCCTATTATGTGGGTACCTGACTTCCCGAACTGCCTTGGAGAAGGAGATTTTGTTCTCCTTCTGCTCCATTATTTTGGCAAAACTTTTATTCACTGTCATACATGACTCATGTGTCTCTGTAACTTTGATTATTGCCTTGGTTGCCTCAATTAATGACTCATTCAACAACCCAATCTGATCAAAAAAAAATTGAACTTTACTCCGTTCATTAACGTCGTCATCTGCATCTTTGGCTCGAGAGCCTTCATTTCTTTTGGTACCCCGACATTTTCTGCCATCACAACCTCTCTAACTCCCGATGCTCCAACCTTAATAATGGTATTGCATGTTTCTTTGCCTTTGTGATTGGGTAGTTGCTTATCATGGACGCTGCTTCCTTGTGCCAACTCAATCTTCCTCACCGCTAGTTTCTCATGGTAAATTCTCCTCAAGCTGTAAAAATCCATGATAGGGTGCCCTACATATCTGTGGTATACTCAAAAGTTTGGATTCTTCTTCATCTCTTCTGTTATCGGGTACCTAGCTTTTGATGGCTTAACTACCCCATGTTCTACTCATTATTCATACAGGCTTCTTAATGCCTTTTCACTGAAAGTAATCACTCCTGGAATAGGTAACCCTGAATACTTATCTCCCGGTTTGCCTTTTTTCCCTTGTTCTGTTATGTCTTCTCCTTCTTACCTCGTTGTGGCTTTTGCTGAGAATCTGCTAAAACCACAGTTGTTGTTCGCTTTCCTTTCCATGTAGCAATTGGATGGTTCGCTGACATTGTGATAATTCCTCTAATGTCTTGTGCAAAAGTAAACAACGTTGCAAATATGTCACAAGCTTTGGTAATCAGGTAGGACTTGAAGGTATCTAGTGCACCGTTGTTGCATATATTTACTAGGTTCTTTTCTTTAATTGGCTCCACACACTTCTACACTTGAACCCTAAATCTATTGATATAATTAGACAACTCTTCGTTCTGTTTATGTTGAATACTTTTCAGTTCCATAATTGTCACCTGTTTCTGAACATAAAAGAACTTCTTAAAGAACTGAAGCTTCATATTATCCTAATCTCTAACCGACCCCTTCCCTAAGTTCTAATACCAACTGAATGCACCATTAGCAAGTGTTTTATTAAACTCCCTCAGTAAAAGATTATGATTACTTACTTCATCGATTCCCAACTATGGGGATATCCACTCCACGAATCGTGCAATGTGTTCCCTTGTATTTCATTTCTCTCCACTGTACTTGGGGAACTGTGGGGGTGCTCAATGTGGCCCGCAAGATACAGCTGCTTTTTCATGTACACTGGATATGGTGGGGTAGAATCTTACTCTGTCGGTCTAGACGCCTGCCACTTCATCTGATTAATTAGATCCATCATATCTTCCTTCGTCACATATTGACCCGTCCCTGGTACCTTCTGGGATATGGTTACATACTGATTCATCTGGGCCATGGGTGGAATGGAAATATGTTAATGCATATTTGTATCCTATAAAACTGGCTGTGGGTTTGGAACAAAAAGAGTGGGCAAAACAATAGAAATCTGTAGTTGTGTGAATGGTTGGGGTTGATTGGTATAATTTACTGTTGTGTGGGACTTAATTCTACCATTCTTTTTATTCATTTACCACTATTATGTGCTTCAAGGTTTGTTACGAGTATCGGTTGGGCTTTTATCATAAGGGTCACATTACGCTAATTTTTGTTACTATCATCTTCCTTTGCAGACTAATGTTGTTATGAACTTTTCGAGAGCATAACTTTGAAGGCAAGAATCTACATCATCTATTGACAAAAATTGTTCATTTTCTTTTGCTGCCTTTGTATGTCCAGCATAATGTTCATCATTATCCTCTGTCCTTCTCGCGCCTCTTTTAATGCCCTTACTCCATCTGTGCATTCATGGTCACTGTCTATTCTCCAACAGCCTCCTCACCTGGTCTTCCGGCGCTTCCTTGTGCATTATTAATCTATTTTTGTTTAGCCATCAGATAAGCAAAACTACTATATAATGCTTCCACAACAATCGGTTGATTAAAGTCCACCCGTTTTTCTGCAAACTCTGTTGAAGTAATACTTATTATGGGCAAAACTCTTCCTGTGGCTCTCTGTTTGCCTCAATCTTACGTAGAAAAACACGCAAGTATACGTGGTCAATAACAGTAAGGTAACAAGCAAGGTATTGTTCTCACGAGTATTTTCTATTATTATTAACACCCAATTTACTAATCTTAAATCTTTTCAATCTTATTTAAACGTTCATTTTAAATTTTGAAGGTAAATTAAAATGAACGAAGTTAAACTAATTAATTAAATAAACAAAATTAATTACCAAGAATTGGTATCATGTTAAAAGACAATAAGGTTATAACTTCCCCTAACACTTCATTAAAACCTTTTCATTCTCTACTTAACCAACCAACCACATGGAATTGTCAACCAGGAATTCTTAAGTATTCACTAGCCTCTTTCAATGGTCTAGTAATTTTCCCATACTTAAATAAATCACTGTGTGTTAATGAGATTTAACATTAAGCAAGAGTCATTAAATTCATATTCATGCGAATGTTATATATGGTATATAGGTATATATGTCTATCCTATATATGAATCATACATCCTAACACATATAAAATAGCATAAATATATGTTGTCATACCCAGATCTAAGTTTATAATCCGTTTGTCAAGTTCCTATAAACTATCATGCTAATTACTAGCCAAGTAACTATAAATCAAGCACAAGATATGACAATCAATCCCAATATACCTAACCAACATTAAGAGAGAATGAATTGCTTTCAATTACATGCTAGGTTCCATTATAACCTTAAAGTAGAAGTTCAGTTCATCATTAAATTGAAAACCATGAACATCAATTCAATCAACATAAAGATATATCAAAACAAGAAAAGTAAAGTGAAAGAAGAAACTATGATGAATCTGAATCTCCCTTCAATCCCCAACTTTGATCTCCCTTTATTACCTCCTTGAACTCTATGTTCTTTCTTTCACTTCCCAAGGTCTTCTCCTCCCTTTGTTCATGAAAAAACTACACAATATAACCATTACCCACGAATAGAAGGATGTCCGTCAATTAAAACTAAGCTTGGGTCCCATAGAAGAACTCTTTAATAGTAAAAAAAATTGACAAGCGCCTAGGCTCTTGTCTGATCTGGTTTGGAGTTTAAGCTTAAGTGCCTACCAAGAGCCTAGGCTTTTGTCTGACAGAAAAATTATCATTTTGCCATTTTAAGCTCATTTTCCTACAAAACAAAGGAAAATACCAAAAATAAGTAAAACGAAATAATAAAGCATAAAAAAGAATGAAAATAACAAAAATTAATAAGCCTAAAGCATCCAAATCATAGGTATAAAATATACTCATCAAATACCCCCAAACTTAACTTTTTGCTTGTCCTCAAGCAAATCGAAAACAAAGCAAAACAAAACATAAACACGAACTAACTAACAACCTATAAACCAAACAATGAACCAAAAGTTATCTAAGCATATGCCTCAAAGATTCCTTAATTACAATTTAGATAAAACTTCAAAATCATGCTTCATCCATTCTTAGTACATTACTAGCATCGCATTACTTTCAACCCATATCGTGTGTGTGTGAATTCAATGTGTTAAATCAATCAAAACCCGGATAAGTTATTGAACTTCAATACCGATAAACGATAATTAACTAGCATACTACATAACTCCTCCATATACTTACTTTCACATATTTTTTCTTATTTTATTTATTTTCTTTTTACTTATACTAGTGCATTTTACACTCCATCTCGTATACATTCTTAGCATGTGCAATGTCTATTTTTATTAGGCTCTTCCAAAATTACCCATGTTGCGAACTTTCCACCAATGACTCCCAAACCAATAGGCTTTAGGGCACTAAGTGTAGAGACACTCTTAAGGTCTAACTTATTCGAGTAATTAAGGCCACAAAAACAAACTAGCTAAGCTACTTTTAACCATCATACTTATATCAAGATTTAAATTTTTTCCTTTTTCTTCTCAATGAAGCAGTTAGTGTTATTGTTCTTTATTGTATCATGATCAAATAAGCATATAGAAGTTATTCTTATCTTTACAGACATTTAATTCAATCAACCTATCCTAAATTCCAACTAATTTAACACACTGAATACGTGTATAAAAATTTCAAGGGTCTCAAGTTATGCAATAACCAGCAGCAGTCAAAAATTAGACTAACACTCGTTATTCATTTTACCCAAATCATTGATTAATTCTTCAAATTATCATCATCGACAAACATTGGATTATAACCATTCATTGCTTGATTCACTAACTCTAATGCACAGAAATACACATAGTACCTAAGCTACCCCATTTTCGTAGGGACCACGATCGCATTTAGTATGTGCAATAAGCCTTTAAACCCCATGCTTACTGTAACGACCCCGAAATTTGACAAACCTTAGTACCTTAAATTTCACATTTATTATACATTATTCCCTTAAAGCTCAAATTTCGATCCGTTAATAAATCTTTAATCACCTTATTTAACCCATTAATTGACTTTATAATCATCAATTATCAAATTTTTCGGTATAAATTTTTTTCTCCATCATTGTATTAAAATATTTGACATTTAAAACTTATTGTCTTGATCTTAGTCCTTGGATCGCAACCTTTACTTTTTCTTTTCTGTACAAGTCTCGTAAAGCTCAACATTTAAAATTTAATATTGTTCATATCCAAGCAATTATTCTTTGTTTCATAATTCATAATTAAACTTATAATAGTCTAATTCATAATAACTACCTTTAACCATTACAATTCATAATTTAACTCTTTTCGTCCTGTCCGAATCCAATTTATATGTATATACAGCATATCAATGTAAACTAGCAAATATATCCACATTGAATTATAATATTGAAAGTATAACAATAACATTCACAATCTCTTAGGGTAATCCATCTCTAACACAATCTAATACTCTTGAAATTTATTTCTTTACCTGCAAAAATATATATTATGCAAGTAATGAGCACAATGGCTCAGCAAATTCAACAGTTTTCACCTTTCATGCTTCATGTATCATATAGTATAACATGCTCTGTGTGTGTCATACATCACGTGTTGTTCTTCTACCCAAGCAATATATCTCACATATATTCACATTATTGCACAAAGTACATATCGTTGTCATATTATTCACAGATCACATAACACATAATTTATTTGCATTTGAACAAGAATTAACATATTCTAACAGGTAAACAATTAACATCAAAGTACTGAAGAACTTGCCTTGACGTCCAATTATTAAATTGGTAGCTTAAAACTCTTTCTCAAACAACCTATGACCATAAGATAATTAATTAATAATTATTTATCTCCTTATGATGTTAATTTAATTACTTAATATCATCTATAATATAATTAACCCTACCCGACGGTTTATTTTAGGGTACCGGGCTAATTATCAACTAATATGATTAATTATATTAACCTCGTCCCTTCATATATTAATCTAACTTAATATAAAACACATTCAATGCGGACAACCCGGCTTATCGGATAAAATTTAGCGTATTCGGTTGTCCGAATTTTCATTTAATCATTTTCTAAATTTTAAACTTACTAGATTAATATTTAAAGTATTTAAATATTAATCTCCCATGTTTACTATTTATGTAAAAATATTAAATTTAATGCCCAAATATCATTTCTATATTTTAGAAATTTTCTATAATTTTTAAACATTTATTTAATTAAACACTATTTTCTAGGGGCATTTTCATAATTTCTGCGACTTTAGGGACACGCTGGTCATTTTCAGAAAAGTTCAGGGCTATTTTCGTAATTTTTGCATCGTTAAGGACACGTTTGGAATTTTTGGAAAAGCTCAGGGTCAAAATTGTAATTTTGCCGAGGCCCAGGGACACGTTCGGCATTAACGGAAAAGCCCAAGGGCACGCTAGTAATTTCTAGCATTGCAGCCGTCGCGCATGGCGCGCGGCCTTCTCTGCCGACGTCGTTCGGCCTGCCAATTTCTGTCACCGCGCATGGCGCGGCTCCCCCTCTGTCGCGCCCCAAAATGATGTTGTTTATACCCCAGCCTCCGAAAAAAATGGCTCCCGCGCATTGCGTTGGCGGCCCTTAATTCTTTTTCTTCTTTTTCCGCGAACAGTATGCCAACTTTCCCAAAAATCATCCATTTTATACCAAATTTTCACAACATAACAATTCTAAAAATTATATAATCCATAGATATACACCCAAAAATTATTTAGAATAATTATTCTAATTATTTACTAATTTCCCATAAAATTTATTTTACCACCAAAATATAAAATAAACCAATAAAATTAATTGTTTTACCTTCCTTGAAGCTTGTTTCTCACTTGGTTGGCATCAAACATTTTCCTTTCTTGTGGTGATGGTGGCTACGATTGGTGGTGGAAAGATAGAGAGTTGTTGCTTTTGTTGCTTGTTTCTTTTTTTTTTTCTTTATTCCTTGCTTTCCTTTTTATATTCCTACAATCACTTAACCATTTTTTTTTGTTGAAATATTATCAATTCCACCGACCTTGTTGCCAACCGACTTTGTTCGGACAATTACAATGCAAAATTACTAATTTAATACATTACGTAATTATTTCGTGTAATAAATATTTTACATAATATATATATAATATTTATTTTAATTCACTAAAAATCATAAATTGATTTATAAAGACTATTAATACATTTTTCAGGTATTTTACTTGACAAATTTTGTACACGCACAATGTCATGCATGTAATTATATGAGGTAATTTATACCTCCAAAATTCATAAAATAATACCTACAACATATAAAAATTATTTTTCATACATTTTTACTTCGTTACTTGGACAACATGTTACATTAACATGTTTACCTTTCTGAAATATTATCCTCCATAAAAATCATAAAAGTTCAATTATACATAAACATAATTTTTAATAAATTAAAACATTCATTCTTCTCATTTATTTTTCATTTATTTACTATTTAACACTCTTTAAATATACATCATATAATAAAATATTGTACCATTTGTGCAATTTTATTTCCTTTCTTAATTAATGTATTCTCCTTATATAAATTATATAATTATTTTTATATAATTTATACAATTATTATTTCCTTACTATCTTTCTTATATAAATTATATAATTTAATATTATATAATTTATATAATTACATTTTCCTTTTAAAATAATTTCTAAACTTCCTCCATAATTACAGATTAAATCTAAAATCAATAACTACAATTTTACTAACTCCTTCATTAACTTTTTATTAATTTCTGGACTAATTTAATTATTAATCCCTTAATTTTCATAATCAATAGAATTTATAAATACAACCATTAAACATAAACACACACACACATATATATATATATATATAATTCATACCTCACACTACCACATAACATTTTTTAAATAATAATGTATGCACCTCCACAATAATTTTATTATACAATTTATTATACCATTATATGAAATTTCTTTTATTCTTAATAAATTATTTTTAAATAATTTATTTACTTTTCAATTATTTTAATTCAACACCAATTATTACCATCTCTGTACAGATTTAATATGTCAATTAAATCTCATTACACACTTTAATTCATATAAAATATATCAATCATAAATGATTTAAATAACCTTAATAATTTTGTTATTTAAATTCTTATTTAATATTATTAAAGAAATTCTGAAAATTCGAGTTCTCACACTTACCCTAAGAGGACGCGTTGTATCTTGTGAGGATTTGCTATGAGTATACCCACAAAATTCTAAATTTTGTATGCCATTAAACCTAAAATGCAACAAAATGTTTTTTACTTTTACTTTTTTTTTAAAAAAAATGAATCTAACTACATGAAAACTAACTAAATGAAAAATATGCAAATTAACAAATAATAAGTAACTGCATAACCCCCAAACTTATGATGTAAATTGTCCTTAATTGCATAACTATAAAAAGACAAGATAGAGGACTTCCTTGAATATGTTCACTCTTCACCGTCGATCTCCTCATCATTCCTTTGCATCATGTTTCCTTTTTGGTTATCACTTGATACCTGCAATTATGTCACATAGTTAGTATCCCATCAAAACATGATTATTAATGAAAATTTAACTATAACGACTATACTTTAACATAATTTAACTACTTAAAAATATAAACTATTATTAATTAACAATTTGGGTTGTCTCCCAAGCAGCGCTTGGTGTTAAGTCATCAGCCTGACTATTTCCTGTTCTTTATCCCAGATTAGAAGTTAGCTTGATGAAACGCCTTGGAAGCTATACTTTGGCTATTCGTTTATCCTTCCCTTTAAGTTTTTGATCTTTAATCTGGCGTTCATCCTTCACCTTCCACTAGAAGAATCATTTCATACCTAAGTTCTTACTGGTATTCTTCTTTACCTTATCCTCAACAATATCAACTTGGAAACATTCTTCAGAATTTCTTGGAAGCTTTATTTCTTTGCAAACTTTAAATGTCACTTCTTGGTCATGGACTCTCATTGTCAGCTCTCCCTTCTGCACATCTACAAAAAAAATTCTTGTAGTTAAAAATGGTCGACCAAGAATTAGAGGAATTTCTCGATCTTCATCAAAATCTAAAATCATAAATTCCGCGAAAAATATAAATTTATCCATTTTCATCAATACGTCTTCTACGATACCCCTTGGATATGTGACCGTTCTGCCTGCCAATTGTCATGTTATGGTTGTGGGTTTTACCTCTTTTAATCCAAGCAGCTTGTAAACTGATAGTGGCATCAAATTGATGATGGCCCCCAAATTGCACAAAGCTTTACCGAATACCTTGCTCCCAATAGTGCAAGGAATTGTAAAACTACCCGGGTCCTTAAGCTTTGGCAGTAATTTCGTTCGCAATATTGCACTAAACTCTTCCATAAGCACAATTGTCTCAAATTCCTCTAGCTTCTTCTTATTTGACAGTATAGCTTTCATGAACTTCACATAGCTGGGCATTTGTTCCAAGGCATTAACCAATGATCCCATAATCATATTGGTTGAATTATTCTTTTACAGACTATAAAATTCTTTTACTTCATCCCTGAATCTGAACTTAATCTCAATCTCATTATTTATACAAGTATCAACTTGTAATTCATCCGTATAAATGTATAACACCATATATAACGGTCTAATTTTAACCTTAAGATTTAGACATTTTATGCTTATATATATCCAAGGTTCACAATATTAATAATAGGATGGTTCTTAGAATAGAAGAATCTTGCGATAAATGTTTGTATCTTTATCTATGACAAGATTCCTTTTCTTACAGAACATACCATATTATTCAACACCCACACTTGAACACATATCTTCATAGAGATATCTCTTTATATTGATAGTCCCTATCCATCTAAAATTCAGAATATTAATAACACACTTGTACTTGGAATTGAGGAATCTTACAATGAATTTGCCTTCTTCATCAGTGATTTTGTCTAAAATTCTTACAACACTCACAATATTATTCAATATCCTCATTCAGATTAATAGTTCTTTATCAACATTGTTTTAATGTTTAACAATTCTACGTTATATCAAATTTAAAGACATAACACTCTTTTGATGATAATAACATAATATTTAATTACATGTTTGTTTGTTTGTATTACAACAATCATTATGACTTATACAAATACAAGTAATAAACATGAAAACCTAATCTACGCTTTATCTTTATGTTCATGATCTTCTTAACGTTCATATTTAAATCTGCAAATAAGATTTTATTCGCAAGAATGAGCATGACGGCTCAATAAGTCTAACAAATAGCACATACACAGTTTATGCTTTTAGATAAACTTTAACATGTATTGACTAAACATATTTCTCAATTTAATATCACATATATCTCAAATTTCAACAATTTATATCACATTGTCACCCAAAACATATAAATCATGTAAATATAACACATAACAGTTAAAATGCTTGCAAACATCAGTTAAAGACTTCACATAACATCTATCATATAACAACATGACATTACACATCACATTTATCATTTTAACAATACTACACAAGTAGCATATAGCAAGAGTTTGAATACTTGCCTTGAAACCATTTTAGGGTTTTTCGGAAAATATTTAAACCCCTACAAAAAGGGTTACGCGTCCCCGAACGTTAGTTTACCCAATTTTATTTTTGAATAAGTCTTAGGATATCTTAACTAGACTATTTTCATTAGTGAAATTATTAGAAAAATTGGCTAACTCAAAATCACCTTTTTTAATGTTTGAACTTGAGGGTCTCTTAATTTTTTTAGCTTTTACCTCTTTTCCGGTAATTGCAATAACTTTGTCATACGAAAATATTTTGAAGTGATTCTTGAGTTTAAATTGTGTAGAATTTCATGATCTACAACTTTAATTCGGTTCATAAGGCATATTCCAAACTTAAAAATTCGAAAATCAACAAATAAAGCTAGTTTGTATACTAGACTTATCTTGCTTTGATCCGATTGGTAAAACATGATAATTCAAGAATTAATATGTTAAGATAACATGTTCTAACACTCAATAACACTTCATAGCATAAAAATAACAAATTTATCAACCTACTTACTCAAGAACACGAAGAACATGAAAAACTAGCTTTCATCGTTCTTGGTTTTGCTTGCTAAAACATGGTGCCACAAGCATGAATTTGATAGACTATCATGTTTCAGAACTTTATAATACTAAATTACAAAATCATAAACCTACTTATGTAAGAATTATTACTTTTGCTCAAGAATATACGAAGAACACAAAAAATAAAAAAATCGTACATGGTAACGACTTATGTTCTTGAGCTTTTAAATTTCATACTTGAAATAATTTGAGTATTATAAATGCTTATATATGTGATTATAACACTTTATAATTGACAAAATTTGGTCATTATAACGGCTTGTTTACTTGATTATAACAACTTAAAATTATTGCTCAAGAACACACGAAGAACACGGAGAATGATAATCGTACATGGCTACGAAGTATGTTCTTGAGTTTTAAATTATGAAATGAAATTCGATATTATAACTACTACAAAATGAAGAAATGCTCAAGAACACGTGAAAAACATGGAGAACGACAATCGTATGTGGATACAACTCATGTTCTTGAGCTTTTAAACAAACATAATAATAACTAATGATTTACCTTTCGAAGTGCAAGCTTTAACTATTTCTTTGCACTTGATTCTTGTCTAACAAGAACTCTCTCTATATTTGCTCTTTATCTTGGTGAATATGGTGAGAATTTGTGAAGGAATGGCATCTCTATTTATAGGAACTCAATGGTTAGGATAGTTTGGTCTTTAGTTTAAAAGCCAAGGGCATTTTAGTCTTTTTGCACATTATTTAATTAATAAAAAAATAATATTTAGATATTTTCAAGCCAAAAACCGCACACTTAGTTTCTAAAAGCTTTTCGAGCTGTTTTGTCATTATTTCTTCCGATTGATTAAAAATATCGGTATTTGGATAAATCGCGTGTGATTAATTTGAAATATTTTGCATCAGTAATATCAATTTAAATTTGTTATAAATATTTTATTCGTAAAATACTTCATATAGTATTAATATGATATTTCGTGTAAACCTCATAGTTTACACATTGTTTTAATCTCGGATACACTTCCGTATATTTCTCATATAACATGTTTTACGTATTTCTTTTCGTATTTGTTCCATTTTAAAATATCATAATCCCATAGTAATTTTTTCATAAATATTTTTATTTGTGAAAATATCTCAGTTGTTCGTAAAAATACAATTCAGAACTGTGAATTTTTAAAATTAAGAAGACAGTGTCCGAATGAATAGTATTTCATACATTTTTCGAGAAATTTTTTTATCGGTTAAATAACATTTATACTGCACATAAATACTATTTCGTGAAATATTATATGTCAAAAGGTCAAAAAGAATGGTTAAAAAGATGACAAACATTTTTTCATAAATCGTGTCATTTTCGTCTTTTTTTCATAAAATTTTATTGGTTCATAGACATCTAAAACTCATATTAACACTATATTGTAAAATTTAAGAAGTCCTACAGATGAAAGAAACAGTGAGGATCTGAATTTTCAGGATTTTCTTTAATTAAATAAGAATTTAATTGATAAAATTATCAAGGTTGTTTAAATTAATTATTATTTTATGTGATTTAAGGTATGTGATGAGATTTAATTAGTAAATTAAATCTGTACAGAGATCATGACGAATTGTGTAAATTTAAAATAATTGAAAAGTAAATAAATTGTTTAAAAATAATTTATGAAGAATAAGAGAAATTTCTTGTAAAGGCACAATAAAAGTATTATGAAAATACGAAAATTATATTTAAATGGTGTTATGTGGTAATGTGAAATATATGATTTAGATATGTATAAATTTATGAAAGGTTAATGAGGAAGTTAGAAAAATTAGAAATATTGATTATTTAATTAATCAATAAATATGGTGAAGGTTTAAAGATTATTTAAGAGGAGGAAGTAATTTTATAAATTATATACTAATAAATTATATAATTTATATAAGGAAATTAAAGACAATATTAATGGAAAAATAATTATATAAATTATATAAGAATTATTATATAATTTGTATAAGATGATTAAATTAATGAGAGGATTAATAAATGTATAATTTTGGAGGAATTTAAGAAATTATTTAAGAAAAGAAAATGTAAATATATAAATTATATAATATTAAATTATATAATTTATATATAAAGAAGTTAATGTAAATATTAAAGAAATGAAAATAAATGAGAAAAAAAATGAATGTTTTAAGTTATTAAAAATTATATTTATGTATAATGGAATTATTATGACTTTTATGAAGAATAATATTTCAGAAACGTGAACATGTTAGTGTAACATGTTGTCCAAGTAACGAAGTGAAAAATAATTTTTATAAGTTATATGAATTATTTTATGATTTTTGGAGGTATAAATTACCTTATATAATTACATTCATGTCATTATGCGTGTACAAAATTTGTCAAGTAATGGACCCGAAAAAATATAAATATTATTTATAAATCATGTTATGATTTTTGGTAAATTAAAATAAATATTTTATATATATTATATAAAATATTTATTACATGATATAATTACGTAATGTATAAAAAATAAATTTTTGCATGCTTGATTTTCTTGGAACGTCCGAGAGAGAGAGAGCAAAGTCGGTGGAATTGTTGGGCAATCAAAAATAATTAAGTCCAATTGCTAATAAAAAGAAAAGGAAAGCAATTAAAAAGAAAAGAAAGAGATAAAAGAAAAGAAAAGAAAAGAAGAAGTAAAACAAACTCTCTCCTTTTCTCCTTCTTCTCCCACCCGAGAACCTCCACCACCACCGGAAAACACCAAAGCCGCCAAAAAGGTAGAAGTGTGGTGCCATCAAAGGGCATAACAAGCTTCAAGGAAGGTATAAAAGCAATTATTTGAATTATTTATGTAATTTTGTGGTAAAATAATTTTGTGGTGAATTAGTAAATAATTATAATAATTATTCCAAATAATTTTTGGATAAATATATGTGAATTACATGATTTTTAGAGTTATTTTGTAGTGAAAAATTGAGCAAAAATGGTAAAAAAAATTCAGCCGCGGGCGTTAAACGACGCCGTTTTGGAGCGTTGGGGCAGGGCCGCACCATGCACGGCTGTGTTTTCGTCCGCCAAAGGCCAAACGGCGTCGTTTGGTGTGGGCGGAGAGGGGCCACGAGCCATGCGCGACCGACGCAACGAAGGAAAATTACAATTGTGCCCCCGGGCTTTTCCGGAAATGACCAGCGTGTCCTGGATGCACGGAAATTACGAAAATGCCCCTGAACTTTCCAAAAAATTCCGGTTGAGTCCCTAAGGGCGCAGAAATTACCAAAATGCCCCCAAAAATTAGTTTTTAATTAAATAAATGTGTAAAAATTATTTAAAAATTATAGAAAATTACTAAAAGTATATAAATGATGTTTGAGTATTAAATTTAATATTTTTATAAAAATATTAAATATTGGAGATTAATATTTAAATATTTTAAATATTAATCTAATGAGTTTAAAAGTTAGAAAATGATTAAATGAATTTCCGGACAACTAATTATGCTAATGTATTATCCGATAAACCGGGTTATCCATATAAAATGTGTTTAATATTAAGTTAAATTAATATATTACAGGATGAGGTTAATATAATTAACCATATAAATTGATAATTGGCCGAAAATGATATTAATTAATTAAATTAATATCATAAGGAGATGAAAAATTATTATTTGATTAATTTATGATCATAGGTTGTACGAGAAGCTATATAGAAAGGGTATTTATTAATTCCAAAAAATTCAGGCAAGTTCTTCAGTCCTTTAATGTTAAATGTTGTCTGTTATAAGAAGTATTAGAACTTCAACATTAGATTGATAAGTAGATTATATATATATATTTATTAGATATTTTATTCTTAATTATTTGTGAGTTTTTAAGTACTCTTGGTATTTTTAGGTAATTTATTTAATTTTATGCACTTCAATTATTTTTATCTATTTTTCTATTATTCTTATTAAAAATTTTTTATATTTTGTAGGAAAATTGAAGTCTGATGGCAAAACGGTAATTAAGCAATAGTAGATGGCATAATCGTAATTTTAGTAACTTGCGTGGACCGCGCTAGGCGCTCGTTAAGGTGGTAAGCTGAAATGTGAAGCGACGCCGTTTTTATAGGAGGCAGGAATTAATAGGTGCAACGTCAAGCGCGAGCTGCTCAGATGAATAAAAGACCGCGCGTCGCGCGCGGTCGGGAAAGTTTGTGATATGGCGCGTGGCCCGCGCGCTAACGGTAGCATGTGCCCGACTTATTTCTAGGCTAGCAGCTTGTTTGATTTGTTTTTCGGGCATGGGTCCCGCATATGCATGTTATTCACTTATTCATTGGGGAAAGTTTTGACTGTTTGCTTCCAAATTCCTTCATGGACCCACCAAGTAATTAATATAAGGAATCATTTGTGAATCAATAGCAGATTAGGAAAAGAAAAATAAAATAGGATTTTAATTTATTAGTTTATTTAATTTATATTTTAATTTTTATTAGGTTTTGAATAAATTATGTAATTTATAAATATAGATTTTGAGACATAATTAGGGAGATTCTCTTGTATATAATTTTAATTCTACTTCTATTATGAGTAGTTAAATTATTATTCTTAGTTTAAATTAGCGGACGGCGTCATAATTCATGTACTATGAGATTTAATTTATATTTTGAGTATTAGATATTTTTCTGTACTTAATTTTTATTATTGATTCGTTTAATTGCTAGGATGCATACTAGTTTATTATTCGCATTAATCTACTGTCATTTGTGAAGTAACTAAAATTAATAATTGTTTTGCAGATCAAAAGATTATTATATTTTAAGAAGAATGTATCTAAATTAAATACAAATGAGTGACTTATGTTGTTTAGTTCAACGATCTCTCTAATTCTTAAATCTGTTATTAAATTAAATTTTTAGTACGTGCCGAATGTTTCTACTTAACTAAAATTAAGGAGATAAGAGAAAAATTATCCCACCTGGGAGTAGTTATTCTTACGGTGAATATTCAAAATATTAATTAATTTATATTTGAATCAAAGGTCAGTGTTAATTACTGATGGTCTGCGTAGTTAGTTTCATATTATTTTAATTTTAATTTTATATTATTTTTTTAATTAAACCCCCCAATTTTGGATTACATACCATAAAATTAAATTAATAATTCTGTATGGGATCGACTCTTACTTGCACTACTACATAAATATTTTTTCAAGGTAAGATTTTATTTTGGGGTGTCTGCGACAGCACACCACATACTCTTTAATTTAAATAATTACTAAGGGGTCGTAAGGACCATGAACTCTTTTACATTAAGCAGACACTAAATGACTTGTTTAACAATCATCAAGACTGAAAAACTCTCCATAAATATTTAACAGTCAGACAGATTGAAAATTCTCCATAAATGTTTAACAGTCACATAGATAGAAAAACCCTCCCTAAAGTAATATTTTCCTAAATTATAGGGTTGTTCACCCTCAGTTTGAACCAATTTCACAATGAAGTAACCGAAGCAACTGGCATACTTTTTAGTTCAAATGAATTCATGAATTTTAAGAACGTGCATATTTAGAAATAACGTCCCGTTCAATGAATTTACCATACATTATGAGTTCAAAAACTTATCATAACAATATGAATGTAATAACTCGCTATAATAATATGAGTTCAAGAACTCATCAAGAACCTACCATAAGACTATATGTTCAAGAACTCGCATATATCTCCATAACTTACAACTTTGCTCAACATAGATATTTACATAAATTTGCATAATTTAAACAGTAACAGAACTTCTTTAAATAAAGAACGTTGTCAAAATATATGACTTGCATAAATTAGGAAATTTGCTCAATGTGTGGGAATTTGCCTTGATTGAGAAATTTGCTTATTATCATCTGACATTCATCATCTATCTCCAATACTTCATTCTCAAATAACCTACAACATTATATAATATTTGCATTAATATAATAAATTCTTTATAACCTTAAAATGGTTACTTCCCATAATTATGTTTTAACATTTCTTTTAACTCCTCCAATAATTTTCATAATTCAAAATTAAATCGGAAAGTACCAAATTCTTGGATAATATTCTCCTTACATCAAAATATATCATTTCCTAAAATTTCATTTCAATCTGAGTTATAAAACTCGAATTAAAATTGTTTTAATCTTTAACAAGTGTTGTTTTTGTTTTTATCTAACTCCTTCGTTACGTATCCATTTTTGTTTATTCTTTAATCAAATTAAAACTTATACAGTCTACTTTATCACCATATAGGTCCTGGTTCCTGCTTCTTCTTTAATCACAACATATTTCATTCTTTAGCAGCTAGGTCAAAAAGTTACAATTTTTGGCCAGTCATACTAAATAATTCACCAAAAATAATTTACTCCATAAAAAAATTTCAAACTCATGGTGATTGGTAGATACCTTCAATATCTACAACTTTCCTTTTTATACAATCTCCAAATTATCAACATATAATTTTTACAATTAACGTGCACAGATTCTGATTTTTTCAGTTTTCTTGATTCACCCTACTTCGCTAGAAAAAACAAAAACAAATAATTTACAAGGAATCTTGGGGTGATTCAGGTGTGTATGTGTAGATAACTTCCTGAGCTATAACTTTTTCTTTATGTCATGTTTAGATTCCAAACACACAAGTCCGGAAAATTTGCACAAAAAGCATGTTAGAATCTGTCCAGATTCTGGCAGTGTGTTTTGCATCCCAAATCAATTTGCTTTGAAAATGCGCCATAAATAATCTAGCTACAAGGAATTTTTGATTGATTCTTGTTTTTGTGAGTAGCTGACTTCTCAAGCTATTTTTGGACATAAAGATCTCATCGATCTTAACTCCTTATATATCAAGAGATATAGAATTTACAAAAATATGGTAGGAACATAATTTTTCCAGATTTTCTATTCTTTGTTCCTTTTGTTTGATTTCTTTATTTCTCTTATTTGATTCTTATTTATACAAGTTCAATTCATCACAAACAAGTATAAACACAGCATCTTCACATAAAATTCATAAAACTTAACATCTACAAATGAAAATCCAAAAGATTTGGCTTAGGTTTTGAATTTACCTTCATGAGTTTTCTTCTTCTTTTTCCCCCTCTTTTAGGCTTGGCATGATTTCTTTTCTTTCCTCCTCTCCTCCGTATGGCAGCAACTCTAGCTCAGCACAGCCCAGCCTCTCCTTGCCTTCCCACACCTACCGAACCTCCTAGAGTAACAGGTGCTTGGTTTTTGCTTTTTGTCCTCCCTTTTATAAACAATTTGGATAAACTTTAGTTAAAAAATCTTTTTGGTCAAAATTTGTGTCAAAGCTTCCTTAGTAAGCGTTGACCCTCTCCATCAACACTTCCAGCCCCTTTCCAGAATTTTCTCCAGATTTCTGCTCTTTACTTCTTTTTTCTTTCTCCTTTGACTTTTTAATCCGAAAAATTAAATTTTCATATTTACAGTCATTTCACACTAAATTCAACGTCTCCAACGTTATGACGACATCTGTTTCTTCAAATTCATCTTCGAAATTTTAGGTTGATTTTCACCCGTAAAATTAAGTCAACTGTTAACTTTGACCAAAAAGTTTATGCCGACACCGTATCGTGTTTACAGTTTTTACCTATTATATTAGACGTCACCGTCTCAATGGTGAAATCCGTTTCTCAAAATTCATTTTTGAACTCAAATTTGAGTTTTGACTTGTATATCTTCTTCATTTGCATTTTTATTTCCATGCATTACCTTCATTTCCTTTCTTTTCTTCTTACATTTCTCATTTAGAATTCTTATTTCATTATTTGGAAATCCTGGGATATTACAATTCCTGTGAAGGCCTGGTCGAGACTGACAATGGATAGGATTGCTTCTTTATGGGGAAATCTTCTAGCTTTTAAGGACGATACATAGTCATTGAAGGAGATAGAGGTAGCTTATTTGTTAGTTCAAACAGGGAGTGTCAAGAAAATTTAATCACTTCATCGCAGATTTACAGTCGGATATGTGATATTTGGAAGAAAGCATTCATATGTATATTATGAGGTATTTCTTTTAGTATTTTCTATTATTCTTCTGGTCTTGTATACACTTGAAATTTAAATTTTCAAAGCATATTTAACGACCGAGCATATGCTCATAGTGCTGCAGTAGGCCATTTCCGAATAGAATCTTCTTTGGTGGGTTACTTTTGTCAACGGAAATGTGATTTGGTGTTATTGATGATGAGGTGACTGCTCATACTGTTGGAATTTTTTTCCTGCCATTTTGGTACCAGTATTAGTTATTGCAGGAGTCTTAATTCAATAGGTTCTTCTTGCAGCATATTGCAGATTCATATTTTGGCTATCTTATTGTCTCTAAGCCTGAGTTTTGTGGACGGTCATCTTCTAGCCATTGCCTTCTCATGGTTGTGCTAGGTGACTAAAGTGTTATATGTGGTTTGAGAGAAATATTTTCAACTCAAGTAATTATTGTGGAGAAAAAAAAAATTGAAGGATTTATAAAGGACATTGATATTCAGTTTTTAGAATTTGTTGAGGATGAAATGGATGTTGCGTTGGCCTTCTTTTGCATGACAAGGAAGTTGAATGAATTTCCATCAAATTTTTCTTGGTGAAACTCTTGGGTGTTGAATATTGTGTTGAATGATTTAGTTTTATAAGTTTTTCTTTGCTTCATGTTTTGTAATTTTATATCGGTCTTGTTCAAATCTTATGGATTCTCCAATCATATAATCATGAAATTTACTGTTGTTAATAAAATTTCTTTTTGCCTATTAAAAAAAATAAAATAAAATTGTGGAGATTAAATTATATATTGAGTGAAGTCCCACATCAAAAAATAATAAAACATTGAAGGATTAATCTATACATATGTGTGTGTGTCTAATATCGAATAAGTTAATTTTTTTTGTTCATATGAGGATTCAAACTTATATTAGGTCTTCTGTGCATGCATATGACACGTCGACTCTCTGACTCTTTCCCCCAACAAAACTATCATTTGTTGAGCAAGAATTCAATTATATAACTAGATATTTCAATTGAATGAGAATCCAATATATATAGATTTTTATACTACTTCGTATTCAAAAAAAGAAAAAAAAAAGAAAAAGAATTAGTTCTTATGTTTATTTATTTTTTTAAATATTAAGATTTGCATTTGGTTTTGTCAATAAAATTTTGGAGCAAAATTATTCAAAAGATTGTCTTAAAGCCTTAAATGCAAGTATTAACTAAAATTCCAATAAAAGAAATAGGACCCTCATCTCCAGATCATGGGAGAATAATTTTGAATAATAAATAAATAAATTAAAATATGCTAAAAAATTAATTTGTTGTTTATTAAAATAAGAGTAATAAAATATATTAAAAATTACTAATTTTGAACTAAATTGTAAGATTATTATTGACTTTTTGAAATTAACTTAAGACATTTTCAAATTCAAAACTAAAATGGAGTTCTTTAATTTAAATCAATACAATGATAAAATTTATAAATTATCTAAAAATTACTACTTATTGCTAAATTTATTACTTCATAATTTTTGACAAATCATATTAATTTTGAGTTTGAATATGTCTAAAATTAACTTTCTGAAGTCATTAATGATCTTATAATTAAAAACAGAGAGAATATTATTCATTAAGAAAAATAAATGAATCCAATTAAAAACAAGCCCTACAATTCGAGCTCGATTTAATTTGAAACTTGAGCTTGAATTGGTCACTGGATTATAATTTTAGTAGATCGAATCATATTGACTCATTGGCATTGGCTATTCATTAGTTTACTGATAATGTCGGAACATATATTTGTGTTGATTAAATAAATATGCATTTAAGATATTTTTCATATTTCTTATTAGGGGTGAATATGGTGCGATTTGATGTAGTTTAAATTCATGATGCGATTTGGTGCGGTTTGAAATTCAAACCACACATAAAACTGCTTGGGTGCAGTTTGGCAAATCCAAAATTGTACATAAAATCGCTTGTAATAAGTGCGGTACGGTTTTGAAGTGTACAATGCGGTTTCATTCAGTGCGGTTTCGATTTCAAAATCAATTGAACATATGCAAAAAATTAGGATTGAAAGAATACAAACACTGAAAGAATCACCTAATTTCTAAGTGCAACATCAGGCTAAAGTAGAAACTAGTCTTGCATAGTAAACTAGTTATTGAAATACGGATTCGGTCTTACATTTGAATTGGTTAAAATAGTTTGGTCAAACATTTATTCGTAAAAATATATAATTTTTTATACATTTATATTTATTATATCACCGGCTTAATAACGATTCAAACATTGATTTAACTAATTACCCATCCAATCAATAACTTTAGCGATTCAATAACCAGTTTGAGTCTAAAAAAATTAAATACACATACATTATCATCAATTATATATTACTGATTAATTCATAATGAATATGGTGATGAATATAATTGGTAAATGATTAGAAAGATATATTACTTTTAAAAGAAAATAAAATATATTAAAGGAGACTTTTTAAAAAAAATCAAAATGTCATCATTTTGACCATCATTGGTGCAGTGCGGTGTACCACATAAATCAAAACCAAATTACAAATACAATTTTTCAACCCTTCTAAAACCGTCATATATGTCGGAACCTTTGGTATGATTTTATTGGTGTGGTTTGGTCGATTTTTGGTGCGATTTAAAGGTCAATTTCGATTTTTTTGCTCACCTCTATTTCTTACGGCAAAACTTTAATTTATTTTTAATAATACTTATTAATTGCTCTCATAACATAATAAAACATTATCAACATCCTTAGCCACGAAGGCACATAGTAAAAAAATATTTTATCATATATGACAAATTTAAAAAATTGTAAGTGTATTATATAGATTGATCACACCCAAATACTGCCCACATGAAATAGACCAGATACATAACCAAAACCATAATGCAGAACTCCAAAACAAAACCCAGGCCTAAACATAAATTGTCCCTAAAACAGGCATACAAAAAACAAATGACAAACACCAAAACCAATTTTTGAAGAACATTAGCATCTGCAACAGTCATATGAACACGAATTTGATGCCCACTAAGCAAAGATGAAACGAATCATTTCAGTCACCATCTCACGATTAGCCATTAAGCATCAAAACTCAACTCTGCACAGCCATAAGGTATTACTAAACCAAGACAGAATAGCAATTAGACTTCACAGAAGGTAGGCAAGATCTGATAATACAAGCCACCAATCTCTTGATCCAAACCCAATAGAATGACAAGATGAATACCAACTGAGATGAATAATCCCAAAAAAAAAATAATAATCCAATAAAAACTAAAGATTAGATAACCAAAAACCAGCATAACCCCTTGATAAAACTAATCTTCCACCCAGCACACTTAACTGATGGCCAATGATTGGCCCTAAACATCTCTTGAAACATGTAGTCTGTAACATCACCTGCCAAGTCCCCAACAATTATTTTAATAGACCCTAAACATCACTCTTTGGAAGTTATTCTACATTTCTAGAAATTTTGAAAACAAAAAGAGAAGGTCCCAATATGGCACTTGGAAAAGAAACATATCTTATTCTGTATGATCTGATAGTTGGAAAAGATAGCATCGAAATATTGTTAAGTAATACAAATTTTAATCATACAGCTAAGATGCTTCCATTAATATAAAATTTGGGATTTCACCTTAGATTTGCAAAAATAAATTAGTTGATGATATTAATAACATGTTACAGGAGACTATCCAGCAGTTCCATAACTCTGTCCATTTAGAAGCTGAAAAAGAAACAGCAACCAAAGAGGTAATAAAAAAAACCCTCTATATACTATAAAAAGAGTCTCGATTATTCGTCAATTTATTTTGTTTCATAAAAAAAGTCCCTTTCTTTTTTCGAGAGTATAAAATTTTATAATGTCCAAAGAGGTAATAACAAACCATATATATTTATAGATGTAAATACGAAATTGGGTTAAGAACTTCTCAAGGCTTGGATTACAAAAATGATACAAGAGTACTTATTATACTGCTCATAGATCATCCTAGAGTCGCATAGTGAACTTCGTATGACCTCTAAAAGACTCTTCTGAAAATTTTAAACTAAACAAAACCAAGTAAACTTAATCATATACTTAATGAGAACTTTGACCTAGGAAATGTGTTGTGCCCACCACTCTCCTTAATGCACTTTTTTGACAACTCCAATTCCTAAAGATAGCAAAATATTTGCCTTTAGAAGTGATTTGGTGAAGATGTTCGTAAGCTGGTTGGTCCTGCGACTTGCAAATTTTGCAGCTGAATTGAACCTCCTTTATTTGCTTCTCGAATAAAATGATACTTTATGTCAAAGTAACTTGTTCTTTCATTGTTGATTGGATCTATCTTTCTATTCGTATGGATTACTAATTGGTTTTTTGCAGTGTCAGTGGCTAATATATTGTCAAAAAATAAAATCATTATTTCCTTTTGCTTTTCAATAACATTTTCCAGAATTCTTTGTCATCGCAACAGATTTACAAGATATTAACAAATAGCAACTCCTTTTGCATCATTAAATATCTCGTACTCACTTAGCAACTCCAAAGTGATCTTTACATTGTTCTGGCATGAACCTTGAGATTAAACTTGCAGAAAACATGATATTGAACTTATCCACTTGATTCAGTTTTGTCTTTGAGATGTTGAATCTCTCTATAGTGTTTTCCGTATACTTTGAAAAATCAGAATTCCTTTTTCTGAGACTTCTATGTACAAAAAATAGTTTATATCTCCACTTGATTCAGTTTTATCTTGTGGATATAAATTTCTCCACTTGATTCAGTTTTATCTTGTGTATCCACACTAGCCCAACAATTTCTCCTCCTTTTGGTTTGTATATATACCAACTTCCAAGTTTTATTTTCTCAATCGTATGCATTTCTTCTTCCATTGCTTCCCACTTTGTTGCTTCTTTAAAGGATGAGGGCTCAATAGCAACAAAATTACATATTTGGTAAACATTGCTCAATCTTCTTGGAGGGGAGTCTTCACCATTACTTGAATCCAAATTTTATTCTTTTTGAATAATTTGTTATTGCTCCTTTGTTTGCACTGGAATTTTTAATTTTTTTTTTTATGAAAGATATATTGGAATAATTTGTTTTTGTTCTTCATTTGCACTAGAAATTTCTTCTTCTTCACCATTCTTTTCTTTCCAGTCCCAGGTTGCACTTTCATTCAAAATGGCCTCTCTACTAGATATCAACTTGTTAGTTTTGAAATTATCTACGAACGATACATTTGAACTTTTCTCATCAAATGAACACCTATTTTGAGCAGGTATATGAGCATTAAAAGAAACAATTTCTCATCTCCACACACACACACATATATAAATATGTGTGTGTGTATAAATGATTACTTTAGTCTCCATTAGGTACCTAATACCATCATTTTTCATTTTTTGAGTTATTCGAACTCGTACCTTTCTCAATATTATACTACTTTCTGAAGTCTGACCTCTTTTGGTCTTGATGAAAAACTGCCAATTTAATTTTGTTCATCAATCAAACTCAACACCCTTCCAAAAAGCGTAGTTATGAAAATATTTTCCACAACTTATATACTGGTCGGATAAATTATCACCATATTTTCTCATTTGATGGATGACCTCCATCACTCTAGTATAACAGTCTTAGAGGATATACCGACTTCATTGGCTTTCGTTTAGCAGTGTCTCATGGCTTCGTCAATCAAGCTCAACACCCTTTCTGAAATAGTAGTTTCATTTGTACGTGACTCTCCAACAATGAAAGAAAGTAAAAGTTCTTGTCTTGTATTGATTTATGTATGTGGCCCTATTCACAACTTATGGATTTGTTACATTATGCGTACTTTGTTTGGTTTTTTAATAAATTGAAATTCCTTTTGTAGATAAAAATAAAGTAAAATAAAAATTACTTTGTTTGGTTTTTAATAAATCATATCGCATTTATTCTACCATGGAGCTTTACCATATTAATGAAACTGGAGGTCAACTGGTGGAACTGGGGAAAGTTGAAGGATTGCTAGTCATAGTTATTTTGGTGAACAGGAAAATAAAAATTAGTCCTAATATAATATAGAGTATAAGTAGCTGATGTATTTAGTTTATCAGTAAGGAAGCTCGATGTTTCATATTCTTAGAAATCAAAAGTGACAAGATCAAAGCAAAAATCTTAAAATGGCTATTACTTTGACCTTTGGGAAATTAACTTTATCTATTATTGTTGTAGGGTTCAGGATCTGATCTGTACTTACCTTGAAGCCAGAAGAGGGGGGCAGAGTAGCGTTCTGGGAAGAAGAAAGTATTGTTGACTGATTTTCTTCTAGTTGGATGGAAATCTAATATTTTCCTCAGTTGATCCCATTTTCATAATGGAAATAAATTTGTAGGGTTCCTGAAGCTTTTATGCAATAAACAAAATGGTATGCAATTTATTATTGTGACGCCGGGGCGGGATAGTGATTATCCTGCGGGCTAAGTTAATATAAATTTACAGGTAAAGATACAAGAGATTCACCAAAAGAAACAAGAGGAGAAACTCTCAACTCGAATTCTTAGAAAAGTTTATATCAAAAATTCAACTCCCTTTTCTATATCCACAAGCCGGGTATATATAACTGAATAAAAACTTGGGTACAAAGAAAGAAAATACAAAAAATGACATATTAAAAAAAAGGAAAATACTAAAAAAGGTAACTAACAGATTCTGTCAAATCTTTCTCTCTCCTACCACGTAGCTGGTCCCTAATATCGATCACTATCTTTCCTTAAACCTTAGTAACCAACTCACGTGCACTTACCATGTGACACCTAATGATTAATAGCTAGATTATATGCCCAAAAATAAAATAAAAGGAAATAAAATAAAGAACTGAAATTGTTTTCCCCGAAGGGACATCCTAACTGAAGTCGTTCCCGAAGAGACATTCTCGTAGAGTATTCCCGAAGATCATGAGTATTCCCGAAGATCATTCTCGGCCCTGACCACAAGGTTAAAGAACCGATCCCAACTTACTTGCCCGAGGACATCGGCGCCTTTTTACCTTGTCCTGATCCGCTTTCTCCAGATACTGTAGGGCCATTAATGTGCTATCTGGCAGATCGGCATGATCAAGCTCAGATGCTCCTGTTTCAGTCACCCCGGGTTGAAAAGAACTCGTCCTCGAGTTGTTATCAGTGTCGTCGGGTTCGTCAAAGCAGGGACTCAAATGTTTGACATTGAAGACATCTGAAGTCCGTAAATGGCTCGGAATGCGCAGACGATAGGCATTATCATTGATCTTCTGTAAGATCTCACACGGGCCGATCTTTCGATCCTTAAGCTTATTGTACTCCCCAACAGGAAATCGTTCTCGGGTCAGAACAGCCCAAACAAAATCACCAACTTCAAAAAGTACCTGACATCGGCGCTGGTCAACCTTATCCTTGTAATTCGCATTATGCTCGATGATAGATAGACGGACTTGATCATGAATAGTCCGAAGGTGTTCGGCCATCCCATCTGCCTTCGGATGCACGCGTCCGATCCTGGGAATAGGTAATAAATCCAGAACTCCTGATGGATTTTGGCCATAAACTATCTCAAAAGGACTCAACCTTGTAGTTCTGTTCTTAGATCTGTTGTAAGCAAACTCGGCTTGAGCTAAAGCCAGATCCCATTGCTTCGGCTTTGTCCCTACCAGACATCTCAAAAGATTTCCCAGACTGCGGTTCACCACCTCGGTCTGACCATCGGTCTGAGGATGATAAGCACTACTGAAGTTCAACGTGGTTCCGAACTTTCCCCACAAACTTCTCCAGAAGTTACTGACGAACTTGGTATCCCGATCAGAGGTGATTGACTTTGGAATTCCATGCAATCGGACGATTTCCCGAAAATAAAGATTGGCAATTCGGTCAGCATCCATGGTCTTTCGACACGCAATAAAGTGAGCCATTTTCGAGAATCGATCTACTACCACGAAGATAGAATCAACGGATCGCGGAGTTCGAGGCAGACCCAACACAAAATCCATGCTCATATCCATCCATGGAGCTTCTGGTACGGGTAAGGGAGTGTATAGACCTGCGTTAGTGAGTACCCCCTTTGACCTCTGACAGACATAACATCTTTCAACATGTCGAGTCACATCACCTGACAACTTCGGCCAATAGTAGTTAGCCGAGACTAGGGCTAGTGTCTTATCTCTCCCGAAGTGACCCTCATTGTGAAGTTCACTAATTATCTGTTGTCTGAGCGAGCAATCTGGTACACAAAGTTGAAACCCCTTAAACAGATGACCATTGTGCAGGACGAAATCACATCGTTAACCTTCAATCACTTCCCGAACTATCTTCCCGAAGGAAGGATCTCCTGTATACATATCAGGGAGGACTTCAAACCCAGTGATTGTGTTGCTCATAGTACTAAGAAGAACTGTTCGTCGACTGAGAGCATCGGCAACACGGTTTAGACTTCCTGCTTGATGCCGAAGTGTAAAGGTGAACTCCTGCAAGTATGCCACCCACTTGGCATGCCTTCGGCTCAGTTTATGTTGACCATTGATATACTTCAAAGCTTCATGGTCGGTAAAGAGAATAAACTCCCGCTGTATCAGATAATGACGCCAATGTTTCAAGGACTGAACTAGGGTGTAGAACTCCAGATCATATGTAGAGTAATTCTTCTTCGATCCTGACAACTTTTCACTGAAGAATGCCACTGGCCGACCCGCCTGACTTAATACTCCACCGATGCCGATCCCTGATGCATCATAGTTCACTTCGAACACGTTGTCAAAATCAGGGAGTGCTAACACTGGTGCTTCGGTCATCTTCTGCTTCACTAGCTGAAAACTGATTTCGGCTTCTTCCGACCAATGAAATTCCCTATCCTTAAGGCACTCTGTGATAGGTGCAATCAAGGTGCTGAAGTCCCTGATGAATCGTCGGTAAAAGGAAGCTAGACCATGAAAACTCCTGACATCATGGATATTCTTTGGGGTTGGCCATTCCCGAACGGCATCTACCTTCGATTGATCCGCATGCACACCCTCAGTTGATACAACAAAACCGAGAAAATTTACAGAAGTAGTGAAGTATGAACTCTTCTTCTGGTTGATGAACAAACACTCTTTTCTCAAAACTTCAAAGATAGCTCGGAGGTGTTCATGGTGGGCTTCTCGGTTCGGACTATAAATTAGAATATCATCAAAGTATACAACAACAAATTTACCCATGAATGGTCGTAATACTTGATGCATGAACCTCATAAATGTGCTCGGAGCATTGGATAACCCGAAGGGGGTAACCATCCATTCATATAACCCGTGTTGAGTTTTAAACGCTGTCTTCCACTCATCTCCTGGTCTGATCCTGATCTGATGGTAACCACTCTTGAGGTCGATCTTGGAGAAGACATTGGCTCCTGACAGCTGATCCAACATGTCATCTAAACGTGGGATTGGAAATCGATACTTCACAGTAATCTTGTTGATGGCTCGGCTGTCTATACACATTCTCCACGAACCATCCTTCTTCGGTACCAACAAAGCTGGCACTGCACACGAGCTCATACTTTCACGAATGTATCCTCTTTCCAGTAATTTGACCACCTGCCTTTGTAGTTCTTCGGACTCCTTAGGGCTGAGTCTGTAAGCTGGTCTGTTCGGCAGACTTGATCCTGGGATAAGATCGATCTGATGCTGAATGTCTCTCATCGGTGGTAGTCCCGATGGAAGCTCTTCTGGCATAAGGTCATCATATTCGGTTAACAACTCCTGAACGTCGGCTGACACTTCGGTGCTGTTATCTGCTAAACTGTTTTCACAAGGAAGTAAAGCGTACACTACTCCTTGTCCGACCTCATGCAAGAATTTTTTCATGGATAACAAATTGGGATGATTACCTGACCAACCCGAACTCCCTGCTTCCCGACGTGGGGCTAACACAATCTTCTTTCCTTTGATGCTAAGGGAGTAAGTGTTCTTCCGACCATCATGAGTGACACTTCGGTCGTATTGCCAAGGTCGTCCTAACAGTATATGACATACATCCATGGAAACCACATCACACCAAGCATTGTCGAAGTACTTTTTGCCAATTGAAAATGAAACCAGACACTTCTTATCTACAGTTACCTCATTCCCTTTGTTGAGCCATGAAAGTTTGTATGGTTTTGGGTGTTGATCCGTCTTCAGGCTTAATTTATGAACAGCCTCTTCGAACACCACATTTTCACAGCTTCCACTGTCAATGATCATCTTACAGACCTTGTCGGCTACGGTGCAAGTAGTGTGGAAGATATTGGTTCTCAACCAATCATCATCGGTATCACCCTTAGGGGTCAGTAAACTCTTCCTGATGACTAAGGTTTCTCGACCATCACCATACAACACGTCCTCCTCTTCATAGTCATCATAGATAGGCTCGCCGAACTCCTCGGCTTCCTCTACCTCTTCCCCGATTAGAAGATTTTTGCCTTTCTGGTTAGCAGGTTTTCTGCACTCGGTTGCCCGATGTCCTGGTTCTCCACATCTGAAGCACTTAATAGTAGATCCGACATTACCATGTGGTTGGGTTGGTGCCGGACGTGCTTGTTGAGGTGGTCGGGTCGGTCTACTACTGGGGAGGCCTCTGGGCATCGGCCTTCTGCTCTGCTGTTGCTCGACCTCACGTGCTTGCTGGTAGGCTTCAGACACAGTCCATATTGAATGAAGGCTAAGCACATCCTGCAGAGATTGTTTCAACCCTCCTAAATACCTTGCCACCAACTGCTCCTCTGTTTCAGATAGGTCATTACGAGCGATTAACTGGTAAAACTCCTCAGTGTATTCATCTACTGACCTGACTCCTTGCCTTAATAGGTGCAAGCGCTTGTATAGGGATTGAGTATAGCCGAAGGGGAGAAAGTGAGACTGCATCTTCTTCTTCATTTTTTCCCACTCAGTTATCTTGGATCTTCCCTGTCTTGCTCTTGACTTCTTCAACTGTTCCCACCAAGCAGATGCTCTGCCCTTCAATTTTATTGCAATTAGTTTCACCTTCATAGCATCTGGGACCTCCTTATATTCGAAGATTCTTTCTACTTCATTCATCCAGTCGATGAACCCTTCCGCTTGGAGCGTACCAGAGAACTCCGGTAGATCCACCTTGAAACCCAGATCCCGACGATAATCGTCTTGACCTCTTCGTTCCCAGAACTGGTTCTGGTTATGATAAGGATTATCAAAACTGGAATCAGCATCAGTATCAGCTACCTCAAACATAGGGTGTTGGACTTCCTCATCCGGAAACTGCCCATGATGACCCTGATAGTGGCGATTAAGGTGCGGAGCCTCCTCAGTCAGAACCCGCTCTCGACGACCTTGATCTCGCGTCGTTAGACGCTGGGTTAACTCTGCAACTTGTCTCTGTAAATCCTCAATCATCACTTCCTGAACGTTGCGATCACGGTGGGGAACTTCCTCAGTCGGAACCTGTCCACGTCTACCACGACCACGACTACCAGCCATTGAAACCGGTGAGTATTAACTTCCAGGTGAACGATGAGCTCTGATACCAACTGACGCCGGGGCGGGATAGTGATTATCCTGCGGGCTAAGTTAATATAAATCTACAGGTAAAGATACAAGAGTTTCTCCTCTTGTTTCTTTTGGTGAATCTCTTGTATCTTTACATGTAGATTTATATTAACTTAGCCCGCAGGATAATCACTATCTCGCCCCGGCGTCAGTTGCTCTGATACCAACTGACGCCGGGGCGGGATAGTGATTATCCTGCGGGCTAAGTTAATATAAATCTACAGGTAAAGATACAAGAGATTCACCAAAAGAAACAAGAGGAGAAACTCTCAACTCGAATTCTTAGAAAAGTTTATATCAAAAATTCAACTCCCTTTTCTATATCCACAAGTCGGGTATATATAACTGAATAAAAACTTGGGCACAAAGAAAGAAAATACAGAAAAGGACATATTAAAAAAAAGGAAAATATTAAAAAAGGTAACTAACAGATTCTGTCAAATCTTTCTCTCTCCTGCCACGTAGCTGGTCCCCAATATCGGTCACTATCTTTCCTTAAACCTTAGTAACCAACTCACGTGCACTTACCATGTGACACCTAATGATTAATAGCTAGATTATATGCCCAGACATAAAATAAAAGGAAATAAAATAAAGAACTGAAATCGTTTTCCCCGAAGGGACATCCTAACTGAAGTCGTTCCCGAAGAGACATCCTCGAAGAGTATTCCCGAAGATCATGAGTATTCCCGAAGATCATTCTCGGCCCTGACCTCAAGGTTAAGGAACCGATCCCAACTTACTTGCCCGAGGACATCGGCGCCTTTTTACCTTGTCCCGATCCGCTTTCTCCAGATACTGTAGGGCCATTAATGTGCTATCTGGCAGATCGGCATGATCAAGCTCAGATGTTCCTGCATCATATTGTCACCTTTTGATTTCTTTAATTATGGATCATTTATAGCTTAATAGGAGGAGATAAATACGATATGATTTAATACACTATAAAGCTTGGATGTGATAATTATGGAGATTTTTTCTATTTTTTGTTTCATTGTACTGTTTGGTCTTAAGTTCTAATTAAGGTCGGAAGAAACAACCAAAGAGAAGGAAAAATGAGAGAAAAGAATCACATGTACATTGATTATTATGATATGTGCTACTTGTGAATTGCAATTTTGAAATTATAAAGTCTATAGCCTTTTGTGTGGCACATTGAATGGAATACAAAAAATAAAGTTATTGATATTGCCAAAAACAAATTAAAATATTGATGTCAGAGTAAATATACATATAACGATAGTTTTACAATTGTTTTAGCATTACTTAACAATTTAAACAACACTTGTTATTTTACCCATATTATTTTTGCAATAACAATATCAACAGCTAGCTAAAATAAATTCTCTTCACATTTTTTTTTAAAAATAGCATGCTCGTTATTGTTAAATATCCAATACTTCACAATATGGCCAAACCTATTGCAAAATTTGCATCATGGTTATTCATTATGCCAATAATCTAAAGTAATCTTACAAATTTTGGCCATGGAATCTTACAACTACACGGAATGTATATAAACAGAGGTCAATCACCGGCGTGGTGATTGAGTGATTCACACCCAACTACCTTTGTGTACTTGCATACACTACAAGAAAGAGACTTATTTTCAATGGAGTATTCTCTAGGAAATAGTTTCATTTTATCGGAATAAGGATATTTTCGATGAAATACACTACAAAAAAATGGACTATTTCAGACGAAATTATTTTTGACAGAACAAATTCCATCAGAAGTATATTAATTTCGACGGAAATATTGGTCGGGAATTACTCCGTTGATATTATGTTATTTCTGACGGAATTCCGTCGGAAACAGTGAAAGCAAAAGACTGTGAAAAATTATCGATCACGTCGATATTAAAATCGACGGAATAACAAATTTTCGACGAAAATTCCATTGGAATTAAGTTAATTCCGTCGGAATTAAGTTATTTCTAAGAGAATTAAGTTCGACGAAATTTTGTTGAAAATATGAAAATAAAAAACCCTGATCAGATCTCTTTCCTCCACGTTGCCTAATTCTCTAATTTCTTTATTCTCAAATTACCTCTTTCTCTCCTCATCGTTTTATCTCTCTCTCTCTCTCTCTCTCTCTCTCTCTCTCTCTTGTCGATTAAGTGCACTACCACCCACCACCGTCCACTGTGCCACCCACCGTCCACGTACATCGCCTCCTTTATGATCTGATCGATGAAGGTATATATATATATATATATATATATAGTCCCCTTCTCCAACGAACCTTAAAAAGCGAACCAAAGACGAACCGTCGTCTTTGGTATCTATGGCGACGGTTCGACCCGTCGCCATAGCCATGCACTCTATGACGACGGGTCGAACCGTCGCCATAGATACCAAAGACGACGGTTCGTCTTTAGTTCACTTTTTAAAATTCGCTTTTGAAAATTTTCCTATATATATACACATAGCTTATATGTGCTTATTTGGTTAATTACATAGCTGTTGGGACTTACTTTGTTGATGATGAATTAATATATACTGTTATTGTAATTTTGTGTTTGGGTGATTTTCTGATAGAAGTAAAGCATTGTTGATTATTGCGATTGGCTTAATCGTGGGTGTGTTATTTCCAACGGAATTTTTGACGAAAATTTAATATAAAACCAAAAAATGAAATATAAAATAAAATAAATAAAAAAAATATTTATTATGTTAAATTAAGTACTAAAATAAACTAAGTAGTATTTACTTAGCTTTAGTAATAAACAAAAGAAATAAATATAAATTCAAATACATTAAATATAAAAATATAAAATAATAAAGTTAAATATGCAGTGCAAAAAGGTATTAAGGAGGAGGAAGAAGGGGTAGAAGATCATCATTTTAAGATGTTTATAGAGAACTTGAGGCAGCTGAGAAATCATATGTTCTTAAAGTTTGTAAAAGTGATGCGATTTTTGGGTTTTTAAAGTATAACGATTTATTTCAAAATAGACTATTTGAAAACTTATGTGACTTTAATGACTAAGAAATTAATTTCTATATTTATTTGATGGAAAAATGTATAACACAATGGTTATATTTTTATTATAATATACTTGACATGTAGCTAAGTTGACTATCCACGCCATCTGCTTGATACATCTCCCCACTATTTGCATGCGCTACAGCTAGTATACGCAGTACGATACCTCCTTTATGGAGAATGTGTTGCGCGAGTTTCACGTAAGCTAAATTTACACAAGTTAAATCGTATCCATAAGTAGTAGTTGTATAATGTTTTACTTTTTCTGATATATTATTATTTTATATAGATATATTATAGATATGAGGAGGGTGTCTCTCAGCCGGTCGGTGACTCAATTTTTATAGCTCATATCGCGGAGAATTACGCCAACTAGTTGTACGAGGCAAAGGATTGTATAGTCTATTAAGGAGCAGTCCAGTATTACTATATGCAATAAGTAATCTTAGATTGTATCGGATGCAACATGGGAGGTCATGTGTGCATACTGAGATGTTAATGATTTTAAGAAGATGTCTGAGTACTAGAAGAAGAATCGAAGCAAGCTCTGAGTTCATACTACTAGCTCATAGTCATTCAAGGATTTAAAGTCGGTACATATATGTGTGTTTATGTCTATAGTTTAATATATATTGCCATAAACAAACTAAATACATGTTATATATATATATATATATATATATATATATATATATATATATTAATACATTTATTAGGCCATGAGGACAAGCTTGGGTCGACCTGGCAGCATGCTCGAGTTTTGGGATAGAGCCCATACACCTAAGGACTCTACTATGCCTCCTGCAACATTAGATATACGGGTAATATTTGTTATTGCCATAAATAATTTTTAATATTAGGTAGCTAATAAAATAATTTATTTAAATAACATATAGATAATAAATTATAGGACCGATTTTAAAATCTCTTAGACGAGCGTATAGCTGAGCTGCGGGCTGGTAGGGCAGATCCTAAGACGTTAGATTCACCATCTCTCCGCTCGAGATTAGTTTATCTCGAGACGAGGAGATGACTCTTTGGGTGGTATTTTAGGATCCTCCTAGTAGCAGTACCAACAAGTATCGAGTTATAGGGATGTCGAGGGTACCAGCATATACATTACCTGGAGCTAATCAATTTACTATGTTTCTCATTATTTTATAATTTATATCGCTTCAGAAATTAGCAGTATAAAGTTATTTTTATTTTCGCAAGCTTTAGCCAGCATCAGCATACAAGCGCATCTGCTGGATCATCTTATTCGGGCGCTGGTTTGGACGACCAGTTATTCCATAAGGTCATGACAACAGTGTCGAAGACGTTTCGTACAGATCCAATATTCTGTCGTCAAGACTTGCCTAGTCATACGTACCTTCATCAGCTTGCACATGATATTGCATTTGGGCTACCACCGAGAGTACGGGTATCACTCTGGAGCAATTCGTTGTGATACGTGACGAGGTGGTACGAATGATTGTTACCTTACTTACGAAGGCTTTTGAAATAGTCATCCTATTCATACACAAAAAATATGTACAATATAAGAAAATCATTGAGAATTACATAAACAAGTAAATATAGTTAAATTTACGTAACATGTAGATTATACAACTTAAAATGGACACGATTCATACCACTTCATCGAGTATCATGACAAACTACTCTAGAAGGATACACGTACTCTCATCGGTAGCCCTAGCTGCAATATCCTGAATAAGGTGATGAAGACATGTACGGTTAGGCAAGTCCTGGAGATGGAATATTGGATCTGTACTAAACGTCTCTGACATCGTCGTCATAACCCTTTAGAATAGCCCATCGTCCAAGCCAGAGCCTGTATGAGATGATCCAACGGTGCACTTAGGTAAAGCCTATGAAAATAAAAATAACTTTACTAATAATTTGTAAGGCGGTATAAATTTTAAAATAACTAGAAACATAATAAAATAAATATCTCCAGGTAATGTGTATATTGGTACCCTCGACAGCCCCAGCACCCAATACTTGCTGGTAGTACTATTGGGGGGATCCTGAGATGCGACTTAAAGAACCATCTCTTCATTATTATTTATACGTTAGTTAATTAAATTATTTTATTAATTACCTAATATTAAAAATTATTTATGATAATAACAATTATTACCTGTATAGCTAATGTTGCAGGAGACATAGTAAAGTCCTTCGACATATGGGTTTTATCCCAAAACTTGATCATGGTGGGAGGTCGGCCTAAGCTCATCCGCATGTCCTAATAAATACATTAATATATCATTTATTTACCGACTTCAACTCTTCAAATGACTGCGAGCCAGTAGTATGTACTATTCGGAGCTTACTATGATTATTCTTCATTTGCTCGAACTTCTTATTGAAATCTTTAGCATCTTAGTACGTGTGTGCACATAGCCCATACTGCATTAGATACAATATGGGAAGGATGATTGCCTATAGAAATATCGGGTTGATCCTCAATAGCCTATACGGCCCTCTGTCTGATCTCGTACAACCAGCAGGCATAGTTCTTCGAGACATGAGTTGTAATGACAAAGTCACCAACTGGCTGAGATACACCTTCCTCATATCTATAATAAATCTATACAAAAAAATAACATATAAGAAAAAAGTAAAACATTGTGTAGCTACGTACTATTTATGTATATGATTTTAACTTATGTAAATTTAACTTACATGAAACTCGCGCAAAATACTCTCCATAAATGAGGCATCGTATTGCGCATATTAGTTATAGTGCATGCAACTAATGGGGAGGTGTGTTAAACAGATAGTATGGATGGTCGACTTAGCCATAGGGTCCAATTTACTATAATAAAAATAAAACCCTTGTGTTATACATTGTGTCATCAAATAAATTAATTTTTTTTTAATTTAATCATTAATGACACATACTGCGTAGAGTCGACATCTACAAGGCAAGTGACTGAAATTACCAGCAGACGACCAAATAAACCGAGGTTAGTCCCTAGGTGACGTCAATGACCAGTATATGTAAGTATAATACATAAATTATGTAAATATAACATTTACAAAACAAAATTGAATTAATCACGATAGAAACTTACTAGATGATGATGTCCTAGACAAATGAGCAACATCAAATGCTCGAGTCTTCATTGTGACAACTGTATACTAGGGGCTTCTACAATTGACGACATTAGGCGCATAGTACACTTGAGTCGCTTGACTGGTTAACACGAATACGCCATCAAACTTTAGCTTTGAATTTATATCTACTGTAGCGATTCTATTACGATCAACTTTAACACCCTTGTTAGTCCTTAAATATAACTATCTTTTTACCCCCAGGATAATTGAGCACAACAACTTCCTCTAAACTTCCATAATAATTGGACTCAAAATCTTGGTAACAACTTTCCAACATGACAACGCCAGAATTGACTAATGTCAGTTCATTCAATTCATGCACCTTGAATCTGTACTCATTCACGATACATCCGAAAAATGAACTAATAAGTTTGTAAAGACATTGAATGATACATACTTTATGTATGACAATACAAATACAAATACAAACTTTATAAATAAACGTCGAAGCCTCGACGCAAGATTAAAGTACCTTAAGATCTTCATAGGCACATGTTTTTCTGTCCTCCCTGTAGTATAACATGCAATCTTGCTCACAAGCAACGATTTTCTCATAACCCACATTCAACCCTTTTATCATCTTCTTCACTTCATAGTAATTCGAGGGCAATGTATGATCCTTATGTAAGAACTCGTTGATAAGAACAAGCAAATCATTAAAGCCTCTCTCACTACAGTCATGCTCATTCTTGAAGTGTACGTAAGAGCTTCATCACTGTAGAAAGCTTGGGATATGATGCTTATCATTTCCATCGTACAATAGGACCCCTGATTCAGATAATATCTTGAAAATGGCAGTTGTCATGTCATTTGGCTCTTGCTAAGCACTGCTTAACGAATGCTCGTTTGTACCCCAATCAATATTGTTAGGGCCATAAGCATCGACCAACATCTCCATAGCATCATAGTTATGTATCGTCGTGGGAGTGAACTGATTAGTCTACATTGTTGGTCATTTCCTTTAACTTAGCTAATTCCTGGTGATGAATCCATATGGAATACCCATCCACAAATTAAACCTACGTGAAAACAAATTAAATTTGATGTCGTCAAGTTTCTTCCAAATCAAGTTTTCACACTTGACACAGGCATCTCATCTTTCCATTTAGATCGTCAGCATGTTCATTTGCAAACTTCAAAAATTTTCACACCCCGTCACGATACTCAACAACTAATCCCCTCCCATAAAGTGTTATCCTACGGTACATTCAGCTCTGGTTGTCTGACATCTGTAATTGAACAAAAGGCACAATCAAACCAGGGGTCAGACTTCTATCATGTTTCTAAATGTACTTTCACTAGTGCTAACGCCTTAAGCACGTTTATTCTATTTTAAGAAAATTTCTACAGCACCTCCCCATGGTCTCCAAGTACACAAAATAGACCATGACAACTTAGTTTAAGTATGCACTCAGAGAACATGTAGAGATACCAATAAAAAAGTTCTCGAAACAGAAAAACGTACTCAAGTGGATGATAATTAGGTTTTATACCTATGTATTAATTATCTTATAACTTGATGATTTGTGATTCTTAAGTATTTAAAGTTACTTTTATGTATTTGTATTATTTTTATGTTATTTTGTAGGAAGAAGCAAGGTAGGACAATTTGGACATCTTTTGGATTAAAATATACAAGCAAAAGCAGGAAGAAAAGATGGAAGGGCCTTTAAAGAAAAGTTTGGCATATTTTCTTAGATTAAAGCTTGGATTTTATTGTAGATCTCATCGAGAGCTTCAATTTGATAAGTGGTACATCCCGTAACTCTTACTGTATCAAAAGTTATGGTCATTTTACCAACAAATGCTAAAGTTGAAAATGTACCGGCGTGACCGCGCCATTTTGTAGGCTATTCTCGGCGCTACCGCGCCATCCCATTGGAAACTTAGCGCGTTTTGACACGTTTTTGCATTCCTTTGACTCCCAATTGAATTTGTTTCTCCACATATGTTAGGAATTGAACTTGTAACCTATAAATACATGACTTGACACATATTTTAGAGGAATTAACATAGATCTAACATAATTAGGAGTAGAATAAATTAGATGAAGGATTATTTGAAGATTTAAAGAAGAATTCAATACGGAGAATTGCAAGGATTGAAGAAAGAATTGAAGAACAAGCTTCAAATACATATTTTATTCTCTAAACTCTTTCTTTTATTTTTGTAATTTGTACATAATGGATTATTATATGGAAATAATTTCTTTTTCAATTATAAGCTAATTTTTAATTAAGATTGCAATTGAACCCAATGTGTAGTTTAAATTAATTTATTTCATTTTTAATTATTGATGATTATATATGAATTATTTCTCATATTTTGTGCATTCATGTATTAATTATCTAGCTAGTAATTAATGGGATAATTTTACAAAATTGGGAGATTGAGTATAGGTTTAGATTTGGATATGATAGCATATGTTCATATATTCTGCATGGGATGGAATATTTGATTAGTATATAAGATAGGAATATACCTATGTATTTTATGCTACCTTAAAGAGAATCTGAACTTAAAATTCTTGTTAACATATTTCACATAAGAATATAGTGATTTATTTAGCTAGGGTGTTCCTTTCCAATTCTGTTGTCAGATTTAGAAGGATTTTTTAATATGACTATCGGAAGAGGTGTGTAAAAACTAACGAATTCTCGGTTAACAATTCTATATAATTATTTAATTAAAAAGGGAGTGACGAGATTTAAATAAAATATTGGGGAATTTTGTAATATTAAGTCTTTTAAAATCGAATTTTAATCCTTGTCATTAGATTAATTTAGTTGATAATTTTAATTAGATTTTATTATATAGTTTAATTCAATTGTTTAAATAAAATTAATTTGATATAAAATTAGTACTTGGTAATTATTATTATTTAATTCTCAGTGAAAACAATACCTTGCTTGCCACATCATTTCTATTCGATCATATATACTTGCGTATGCATTCCTAATTAAAAATAGGCAAACAACGGTTGTCATTGACTTAAGTGAGAGACATAACATTTAGGAATAGTCTCAGACTGTGGACTATTCGACATTCACTCATAATGAGTTAACGTCGAACGAGTTTCTAAGTTCCTAACCAAACTATGTGCACAGGTAATTTGATTTAACTAGGGCTATTCGATATTCACTCATTAAGAGTGAATGTCAAACAGATTTCTAAACTATAAAGTAAACTTGATTTGGTTTTATTTTTATTTATTTTATTCTTTCATTTTATTTAATCATATTTAATTTATTATTTTAATTAATTTAATTTATTATACTTTATTTCATTTTAAGTTATTATTTTATTATATTATATTATATTTATTATTTTATTTTATTTAATTATATTTAATTTATTTTATTATTTCATTTTATTTAATTATATTTAATTTAATTAAATTTAAGTTATTATGCATTATTTTATTTTATTTCTCTTATTTTAAATTATTTTATTTTATTTATATTATGTTATATTATATTATATTATATTATATCTTATATCTTATCTTATTTGTATTATTTTATAAGTAAAACATATTATATTTTAATATTATATTTTATTATATTATTTTTTTATTATTTTATTTTATTGTATTTCTCTTATTTCATCTTATTTATATTATATTATATCTTATATATTTATCTTATTTTATTTATTTTATAAATAAATTATATTATATTCTTAAGAAAAGCATTACTCCTTCTTTTCTTTTCTTTTATTATACGCTGCAAGTTTTGGTTTCACAAATTTAGCTTTTTTATTCATATTAACATAAGTATTATCCAAATTTGCATCAATTAAATAATATTTAAATTTAAAAAATATTTTGTCTCTAATATGAATAGAAAAAATGAAGATATTTTTCTTTCCTATTCAAATTTGTATAAGTACTATACAAAATTATAATAATTAAATATATACTATCCAAATTTGTAAAGTATTCACCCAATCTCTAATAGAAAAATGTAACTTCTAAAAGAATATTTACTTTTAGTTTTATCAATTTAATTATAATTTTTTTTTATCATAGTTTCATGTAATTAATTAAGACAATATAACATACTACACTATATATTACCTAAATTTATTAAAATTTGAAATTATACCAAATCACATAATTAATTGTATTAATAATATATGTGAATTTTTTTAAAACATAATAACTATAAGATTAGTTGAATTTTTTCAGTGAATTCATTACTAACTAATTGTCATAACTAAATTAAAACTTATTAGAGTTTGAGTTTCATGTTTCTATTCGAATAAGAATTTCAAGTAAATTTTGCTAATATAAATACTAATATAAAATTCCATTACAAATTTTAATAAAATTAAAATACTTATTTTCACATAATCAGAACTAGATAAATATGCATTCCATTCAAATATTTAACTTAATAATTGACCGAAGTAACTTATAATATATAATTCAATATTTATTATTTAAATAAATGTTTAATAATCTAATAACTATAAATATCTTTTTAGAATCTTAATTAATATTTATCTATTTAAAGTCCGTATATTGTATAGGGTTGATGAGCTTGTTTATTTCAATTAGACAAAGCACGGTCATAAATCTGGCCATATGGGTTATTACACTTCTTGTCAAACTACAAGTAGCACAAGTACAGAATAACACATATGCGCTTTACCATAAAAAACTTTAAACTCTTGTTGTATATTTCTAATCTAGTGTTCGGTATATCTCATATGAATGATATGATTGTTAAGTATCTTGACAAAAGTTTATTTTGTCGTACTTTGTCGGACATCATAAATTTTTCTTAAAATCCCTACTTTGTCATACATTGTCAAATTTATAAACTTGTACTGTATCTGTTTAGAAAGTATAAATAAGTAGACTGTGTTTATGAGGATGTCATCTTCGTTTCCCTTTTTATTTTGGTTCATATTTCTTATTTCTTATTTCCTTCCTTTTCCCATATGTTTTCCAAGCTCCGGACATTGGTAACTGGTAAGGTTCATCTTCATAATTGATTTAGTCCATTTTTGTGTATGGACATGGAACAAGAGAAATTAGACTAGGTCCAAAAAAATATCACATTTGACCTTTTACTTTTTCTTTAAAGAAAATAATAAAATTGATTAGGCCGCATTTATTTTGAATTCTTTTTTAACAAAAACGTCACTTCTAAAAAGAATTTAAACGTCTTTTCTTATTGTTTCAAATTTAAATTTTTGTTTGAAGCTCTTTCAGATTTTTTTTGAAAGAGTCTTAATAAGGGAGTAGCTAACTTGAATTGAATATTTGCCTACTAGTCGGAAAAATGACAATATATGCCGACTGTTGCGCAACTAATAATGAGAATATATATGATAAGAGTAAAAGGAATCTTTCATCCACGTAAGATTAGGGGCAGAAATAGGAATTTAAATTGAATTGGGCTAGTCAAGAATATTTCAACTTAGGGTTACTTTGGGCTAAGCTGATCAAGACTATTAGGGCTACTTAACTATATAGTATATCTAATAGTGAAGAAAAAAAATTTGGGCTGGGCTACAGCCCTCGGAGCCTACTAGTAACTCCGCCCCTGCCTAAGATTAGTTATCTTAGGTTACTTTCTATATTATAATATTATTCGATCATTAACTTAATAATCTTATCGTACGGATGTAATGAACATGCAAAAATATAAAATTATGTAAATTTTTTATTTTATTTAAGGTATTGGAATGCCATTTTTATAATAGTGTAAATAATATATATACAAGTATATATTTCGATAGCTTAGATTTTAGTAATTCTAATGTTATAAAATTATTGACCCATAACCTAAAATCAAATAAAAGTTTACATAACCTCGTATTTTTACATGTTCATTACATTTGAACAGACAAAATTTTAAAGCTTTTTTTTTTTTGTTGAAATTTCACCATCTCATTTTGTGGCGTCAGATTAAATGTTAGGCGAGTTATATTTCATTCTTCTAGTCACAATCAAATTAGATTTTTGTCTCTCCATGGATTCTCACATAGTTGGATTTGGATTGTCAATAGATATATCTGATCTGTTGCGGATCTATTCTGATCAAAATATTATCGTTATCCGAATACAAATTCAAGCCAAAGATATCTTAAAATTGTTGACATGCAATATTTTGAGTTCCGCTTCTAAAAAATAGTGAAATTTTAAGACTATTATACTATTATATATATAGAGAGAGAGAGAAAGAGAGATAGATATATATAGATGTGTGTGTGCGTGTTTGCACGTGCCTAATACCAAATACGATCATATGAGGGTTTCACACATATATTAGGTCTTACGTGTGGAGAAATTATTTGATGTCCTAGGAATAAATAAATAGTATGTTCTCTCTTACACATAACAGTAGGGTCCACAAGTAGTGGTGCTCTTGTGGACCCACTGTTATGTGAGAGAAGGAGTATACTGTTTATTTGCTCATAAAGTACCGAATAATTTCTCTTTGCGTGTGTGTATTTGACACGCTGACTCCCTAATTCTTTTTCTCGATAAAAGTATCAATTGTTGAGCAAGAATTTGATTATATAACTAAATATTTCAATTCAATGAGAAACCAACTGATATAGATCTTTATACTACTTCTTACTTAAAATGAGAGTTATTTCTTATGTTTATTTATTGTTTGAATATTAGTATTTGCATTTGATTTTTTCAATAAAATTTTCAACCGAAATTATTTAAAAGATTATTTCTAAGTGTGTTAAATGCATGTATTAATTAAAATTCCAATAAAAGAAATAGGACCCTCATCTCCAAACCATAGGAGGATAATTTTAACTAAAAACTAAATAAAATATGATAAAAAAAAATTGTTTGTTGTTTATATATTAAAATAGGAATAAAAAAACATTAAGAAAGTATTATTCATTAAGAAAAATGAATGAATAAGTATTGAGTTTGATCCAATTATAAACAAACCCCTACGATTCAAGCTTGATTGTAACTTGAATCAGTCACTGGATTATAATTTTAGTATTGGATCATATGGATGATATGATTTAAACAAACCCTACAAATCAAGCTCGATTGTAACTTGAATCTGTCACTGGATTATAATTTTAGTATTAATTGGATCGATTATAATTTTAGTATTGGATCATATGAATGATATGATTTAAACAAACCCTACAAATCAAGCTCGATTGTAACTTGAATCAGTCACTGGATTATAATTTTAGTAATAATTGGATCATATCGATGATATGATTTAGATCTGACTCGTTGGCTTTCATTTTTATTTTTATTTTTTGCTAATTTGGGGAAGAGGAGATTGAAACCACACCCTTTGCTTTTACAAAGGAGTAGTGATACCATCCGGCCAAATGGCTCGGTGGTGTTTGCTTTCATTTGATTACTTGTAATATCGCAACAAATATTTGTGTTGTCCAAATGAATATACATTTAATGACATTTTTCATATTTCTTAAGGCAACACATTTATTTGCAATAATATTTATTAATTGCTCTCTTAACATAATAAATATATATTATTAGAGCATTAACAACATCCTTGGTGACCACAGAACATAGAAAGAAGTGGGGTCAATTGATCCCACTAAAAAGACAAATTTAGAAAATTCTAGCTATAATATATAAATTAATCACGGTGAAATTTTAAACATTTTACAGTATATGTGGTCAAATTAAAAAATTATACCTTTGTCAAACTCATATCAGACTTAGTTATCTGGATACACATCTCCTTCAAATATTTTTAAAGTAAATAATAATCTAATATATATTATTTTTTTTGAAATAAATGCAAAATTAATTATTTATAAGCAAATTTATTATTAGAAAAGCCTATTAATTAAGAGTCAATGTGTGTGTGTGTGTGTCTATTTATATATATATGAATAGTGATACACAACAAATGGTTGATATGAATACTATTTCAATAAAATTCATCTACCACCGTCTAATGCCAGAATCTAACATTCATAAAACACACATATCGCTACTAAGAGTAGCAGCAAGAGAAACACATTTGTTGCTACTCTTAGTAGCGATAAGGGAAAAAAAATTACATGTCTCTACTCTTAGTAGAGACAAGGAGAAATATCATAAATACCCTCATTTTAATTATATTTAAACAATTTCAATGTATTATTTTGTAATGTAATTTATATTAATTAAATCAAATTGTATTATAATATGGAGTTTAAATAATTAAATTATCACAATAATTGACAATGTTAAATTTAACTACTTAAGAAATTATTTATACAAATAAACACATTGAATATAATTGATAATTGATAATTTTATTACTTAAGAAATTATTTATAAAAATAAATATATTAAATATAGTTGACAATGTTAAATTTTTTTACTTAAAATATTATTTATAAAAATAAATATACTGAATATAATTTTAAATTTTAAATTTTATTACTTAAGAAGTTATTTATAAAAATAAATACATTAAATATAGTTGACAATATTAAATTTTATTACTTAAGAAATTATTAATACAAATATTTTATACATTGAGACTATTTAAATTTAACTAAAGTGTAGGTAAAAAAAAAAATTTCCCTTACCTAGCGACATGTGTTTTTTATGAATATTAGATCTAGTATTGGACGGTGATAAATGAATTTATTAGAATAATGTCCATAACAATTATTTACTATGGGTCACTACCAGTGGCGAAGCTAGGATTGTTATTAAGTGGGGTCAAAATTATTACTAAGCTATAAATAATTTGATGGGGAGTTTAACCAATTTTTTTTAATACTTTTGCATTTTCATATCACACAAACACACACGGATATATATATATACTACGTTACAATGACAATATAAAAATTAATAATATATGGCATATATACACTATATTTACCCAAATAGATTTTTCTAATCACAATTGTTCATAAGTAATTAATTAATTAATTATTTTGAAAAGTAATATAAATTAGATTATTATTTACTTTAAAAATATAATAGAGAGAGATACATATATTGAGGAGATATGAGTTATATGTAAGACCCCGAATTTTATGAAATACAAAATTTAATTTTTCTTCATATATATTTTTCCTGAAACAGTAAGTGGTTAAATTGACAAAGTTAAAAGTTAAGGATGTTATGTGCAAATTTTATTTTGTCGGACAATATTCGTTTTGTCTGAGAATATTCGTTTTCTCAGGGAATATTCAGGGCGTACGACGACGCCGAAATAACTAATCATTGGTGGACCCCACAACGGAATATTTATCGGATATAAAAAATTATAGAAGTAACCTTTTAAAATAAAAATAGTCAACGGTGTTATCACTTTTAACTATTAAAATATCTGGTGATAAAAAAATAATATCATACGGTGTTTCATGGTATTTTACTGTAGCACACGGTACTCTACAATAGCACACGGTATTGCACAGTGTCTCATATTATTGATCTGATAACGTGGTCATTGCACAGTATTCATCAATAATTGTTGTTACACAATATTTTGCATTATTGATTCAATAATTGTCATTACACTGCATTTTATATCATTGAATCAATAATTGTTATTGCACTGTATTTTAAAATTATTCAATCTCATAATTGTCACAGTAGCAAATATACAGTAATTTATATTATTACATTTAATAATAATCTGTAATGTGTTTCTTACATTATTGTTGAATTATTGTTGTAGCATTATTTTATTATATATGTAGGACCCATAGGATGAAAAAAATAAATTTTAAAAATAAATAAATAAAATATATTATTATATGTGAATAGTATGTGAACCCTTTGTTAGAATGAGTTTTGCTGGAAAAGGGTTGGTGGAGGTTGCTGCAGCCTCTGCTGAATTTTTCAGCACTGGCGTACAGTATGTCAGTTCACCTACCGCGCATAGTATCTTATTTTCTCTTATAAATAGCTTGCTTAGCTGAATACAAAAATCACACCTAAAACATAAAAAATTTCTGCAAGTATTTTATGAGTTTTCTTTGAGAATAGTAAGGTTATCTTGAGTGTTTGTAAACCAAAAGGAGTGCATAAAATTTTCAAGTAAGTATTTTATTAAAGAGTAGTAATTGCACAAATACCTATTTCATACGGTATTCACAAATCTTCTTTTATAAGACTCTTCTTTGAGAAGATTTATTTTAAAAACTTTCTTTGAAAGATTTATTTTTAAATATTATTTCAAAAATTATTTTTGAAGTTATTATTTTATACTACAAAAATTTATATTATATAAATAATTTTTATAGTTCATAATATATGAGTTATCATACAGCTTGAAATTTATATTTGGTAATTAATAATTATATGATAAATATATAGTTTGATCAACCTCATTGTTATCAATATCTAGTCACGTGATAAGGTAAAGGAATATTATATTCTTTCATCTTCTATTATTTAAACTTATTACGGCAAGGGATACCATCTTTTTCATTTTCCATTATTCAAAATTACTACGGTAAGAGATGTCATTTCTTTTATACTCTTAAACTTACTATGGTAAGTATTGTTCGGTAAAACTTTTGAAATGATTATATGTTCCTTAATAGTTTGTACTTCATCTAATATCATTTTAGTTGAACTTTTTTATTTTTCTGAACCTTTTTTTTGAACTGTGGATCTTAAATATCATTTTGAATTTCACTCCACATCATGTTGACAATTTGAAAATTATTTGAATCTGCACAAAGTAAAATTATAAACTTTCGATATTTATTGTTTATCCTATTTCTTCTGTTCATCATTTATATCACTGTTGTTATTCTAATAATCATAATCAAGTTGTTGTGCCTGGGGCACAAATAATAGGATAAAGACGATATAATGGTGGTGTGTCTTTTATGACACGTGGTAAATGTTCTCTTTGGCCTGGGGCAAAGATGAACTGTTGTTTAGTATGATTATGACCAAAGACTGAAGACTGGTATAATCATGACTGTTGGTGTTATATTGAATATCTTTGGCCCGTAGTGCAAAGATGAACTGTTGACTTGCATGATTATGACCAAGAACTGTGAAATTGCATTATCATGGCCAATGGTGTTTTAGATGATAAAAGTTGATGATGTTTTTCTTAAAAAGAGAAACGAGTGGACATTATGGTCCATATGATTTTCCTAATGGTTGTTATTCTGCTACAGTTATTGATCTGAACTTTGTTTAAGAACTTAACTGCAGTTGTTGAATTAAAACTTGTTGTTTAAATTATTCTATCAAGAACTCAGCTGTTAAAGGCTAACGATAATTTATTTATCATTAGCTTAGTCATGATATTCTTTACTGGAATATTTGACCTCACCTTTTCCTTTTGTTTCATTATTTTTCAACAGAAGATGAAAGAGTATTTGGGTCTAGTCGGGGGATAGAGTAAAGATCCAAGTTGTAGCTGTATTAGTCTTCATAAGTTGTAAAATAGTGCGACAATAATAATGAAGACTTAGTTGTGTATTATTTGAATAATGTATTGTGGTATGTTGTACGTTGTATTGTAATAGTATTTGTGTATTTTGACAACTCAAGTTTGGGCTGTGTGGACCTAGATTTGGGAGTGTCACAGTTGACACCAGAGCTTAGGGATATGGTCTTTAATAGAGATCTGGGGTTAGAATTAGGAGAGGAGAGACGAGTATAACCAGTCACTAGTGTGTCCTATCTAAATTAGATTTTGTTATCTAATGAGTCGATTTGAATATAGGGACAGGAAGTGATGAGTCAATTTGTTTAACTAACATTTATTTTATGATCATAGTTAAGTATGGCATCTGAAAATTAGAAAGTTAACTATGGAATGCCCGAAGTCAATGTAGCTGAGAATCAAGAGGCCACAAACAATCCTCCTGCCAACTCAGGAAATAATGTTCCTGATAACATGATGAACGATGGATTCTTTAGGAACTTCATGCAGTTAATGTAGAATCAAACAAGAGAAAATCCAGTCAACAATAACGGTAGAAACGTTGATAATTCAAGGATTGTCACCGTTAAGCAATTTAAAGAGTTGAGACCACCTGAGTTTTTCGGGAAGCCTGACCCTCTCAAAGCAGAGGCGTGGTTGAAGTAAACGACAAAAATATTTGATGTCTTGCGTTGTACGGATGATCAGACACCACTTTTATGTTACGAGATGAGGCGGACCATTGGTGGGAAGCGGTAAAACATATCCACCCTTCAGCACTCGAGATGTCTTGGATAGAATTTTAAGAGCTATTTAACTAAAAGTACTTTTCAGAAAGCATCCGTCATATGAAAGAAGTAGAATTCATTAAGCTGGAGTAAGGAAACATGACAGTTTCTCAATATGAAGCTAAGTTTGTCGAGTTATCTCGTTTCGTAACCCATTTAGTGGATGACGAAACACGAATGAGTCGTATATTTTTGCGAGGTTTGAGACTCAAAACTCGCTAATACCTTAGCTCTCATAAATTTTGTTTGTATTTAGATGTTGAAGATAGGCTCAAAGGGTGGAACAAGAAAATGAAATATTTCAACCGAGAGTCAATGACCGGCAAAGAGAGAGAAACGACAACAACTATAGGAACGAGAACCATAGAGGAGGTAACCAGCACTTCGGCGATAATCCCGCATCGAATAACAGAAGAGGGGAATCCAGTGGAAACAACTTTAAGAGGAAAAGATTTCATAATGATTACGGAAGGGCACCGACACCAGTACCATCACCGACACCAATTTCAAGGGGATGAGATCGACCACCAATGAGATGTTATAGGTGTGGTCAGGAGGGTCACATCAACCCAAACTGTACTCAGTAGTCCAAGTTGTGCTACAATTGTGGGAAGGAGGATCATGTTGCTCGTTTTTGTCCTGTTACAAAATCAAGTTCAGCTACAATGATGATACCAAAGGCTAGCGCAGATAAGGGAAAATCTGTAATTCAAGGAAGAGCTTTTGTTGTGACATCTCAAATGGCACGAAACCCGAACGAGGTGATAACCGATAAGCTATTCATAAATTCTCGTGAAGTCTATGCCCTGTTAGAAACTGGCTCTACCCATTCTTTTATCTCACCTACGTGTGCTCAACGATTAAACTTAACTCCTGAAAATTTGGACTTTGATTTATCAGTTGAAACCCCATTAGGAGAAATAGCCATTACATCTACTGTATATAAATCTTGCCTAGGTCAAATCAACAAACTCACATTACCTATTGATCTTATTTCTTTGGAGATGCATGAATTTGATGTGATTTTAGGAATTAATTGGTTGACTACCTATCATGCTAAAATTGATTGTTTTCATAAGATTATTAGTTTTCATATTCCTAATGAACCTGTCATGCAAATTCAAGAAACTAAACCATTGAAATCAATAACTGTTATTTCTAACCATAAAGCCATTTGTTTATTGAAAAACGGATGTCAAGCCTTTTTAGCTCATGCCACTGATTTGAACAAAAACACGTCAAACTTGAATGATATTCCCATTGTTAATGAGTTTCCTGACGTTTTTCTCGAAGAACTTCCTGGCTTGCCCCCAAACCGTGAAAATTGAATTATGTATTGATTTTGAACCTAGTACTAAGTCCATTTCCAAAGTCTCATACTGAATGGCTCCCATTGAACTTCAAGAGTTAAAAGTCCAACTACAAGAATTGTTGGATACTGGTTTCATTCGTCCGAGTGCATCACCTTGGGGTGCTCCTGTTCTATTTGTGAAGAAGAAAGACGGGAGTATGAGATTGTGTATTGACTACCGAGAATTGAATCATGTCACCATAAAAAACAAGTACCCGTTACCTCGGATTGATGACATGTTTGATCAATTGCAGGGTTCTCAACATTTCTCAAAGATTGATCTCCGTTCTAGATATCATCAGTTAAAGGTTAAAGCTGAGGAAAGACAGCTTTCAGAACTCGTTATGGACATTATGAGTTCTTAGTCATGCCTTTTGGACTGATCAATGCTCCTGCAGCTTTCATGAACATGATGAACCGGATATTCAAATAATATTTGGATCATTTTGTGGTTGTCTTTATTGATAACATCCTCATATACTCCAAGAGTCGTGAGGATCATGAACAACACCTGAGATTGATACTCCAAAAGCTTCCCGAGAACAAACTATATGCCAAATTGAAAAAATATGAGTTTTGGCTTGAGAAAGTCACGTTCCTTGGGCATGTAATTTCAAGACAAGGAATATCAGTTGACCCTGCGAAGATTGAAGCAATAATAAATTGGGAACAACCCAAGTCAGTAACGGAAGTCCGAAGCTTTCTGGGCCTAGCTGGTTATTATCAGAGATTCATAAAAGAATTTTCTCGAATCGCCACTCCATTAACTCAGCTACTCGGAAAAGCACTAAATTTGCATGGAGCGGGGAATGCGAGAATAGTTTCCAAGAACTCAAGAGGAGACTTGTTTCAGCTCCTGTTCTGACCATACCATCAGGATCGGGATAATTTATTATCTACAACGATGCTTTAGGAAAAGGTATAGGTTGCATCTTATGTAACATGGAAAGGTTATAGCCTATGCCTCTCGACAATTCAAAGATTATGAGAAAAATTATCCTACTCATGATCTAGAGTTGGCAGCAGTCGTTTTCGCGTTGAAGATCTGGAGACACTACTTGTACGGAGAAAAAGTGGCTATCTATACGGATCATAAAAGCCTCACATATATTTTCACTCAAAAGGAACTCTACATACGATAACGACGTTGGCTTGAGCTATTGAAGGATTATGATCACACCATCCAGTATCACCCGGGAAAGGCAAACGTTGTAGCTGACGCTTTGAACAGAAAATCTTATGCGAGTACAAATGCACTGCTGACAACACAAAAACGTATTTTGTACGACTTGCAAAAAATGGAGATAGAGCTAAAAACACCAATGACCCACTTGAAGATTGCGCACGTACGAGTAGAACCAGCTTTAATCGATAAAATTAAAGTTGCTCAAGCTACTGATCCGGAGCTGATGAATATGATGAAGAAAGTATAAGAAGGTGCTATTCTCGAAGAAAGAATTGACGAGAAAGAAATACTTCGAGTCAACTCTAGACTATGTGTTCCTAACGATCCTGAATTGAAGCGTAAAATCATAATAGAGGCACACAACACGCTGTTTGCAATCCACCCAGGAGGTACCAAGATGTATCATGATCTTCGATATACATTTTGGTGGAACAATATGAAAAGGGAGATTACAGAGTTTAGCTTAAGGTGCCTAACTTGTCAATGTGTCAAGGTAGAGCATCAAGTACCTAAGGGTCCATTACAACCACTTGAGGTTCCCGAATGGAAGTGGGAACACATCAATATGAACTTCGTGACAGATCTTCCTAAGGTTTCTCAAGGCTTAGATGCAATTTGGGTCATCGTAGATAGATTGAGCAAATCAGCTCATTTTTTACCTATACGAGTAAACTTTTCACTTGAGCGTCTTGCCGGTATGTATATAAATGAGTTTGTGAGATTGCATGGCATACCAGTTTTCATAGTTTCTGATCGAGATCCTAGATTCACTTCACACTTTTGGATCAGTCTACAAAAAGTTATGGGCACTGAACTACATTTTTGTTCTACATATCATCCTCAAACGGACGGACAATCGAAAAGGAAGATCCAAACCCTTGAAGATATTTTGAGACTTTGCGTACTAGACTTTAAAGGAAGTTGGGATAAGTACTTGTCATTGGTTAAATTTTTCTACAATAATAGTTACCAAACAAGTATATGCATGACTCCATTCGAGGCTTTGTATGGACGCAAGTGTCGCTATCTAGTATATTGGAATGAGGTAGGAGAAACAAAACTATTGGGACCTGAGTTGGTACGCTTGACCATAGAAAATATCCAAATGATCCGACAACGAATACAGACGGCACAAGAACGACAAAAGAGTTATGCTGATCTTCATCGAAAGGACGAAAGTTTCAACATTGGAGACCATGTATTTTTACGTATTTCCCCATGGAAAGGAGTTACGAGATTCAGAAAGAGAGGAAAGCTCAACCCTCGATTTATTGGCCCATTTGAAATCCTCGACCGAGTAAGAACCGTAGCCTACAGACTAGCTTTACCGCCAAGTATGTCCCGTATCCATAACGTTTTTCACATATCTATGTTACGTAAATATGTGAAAGACCTAAACTACGTCATTGAGTTAGAACGAGTTAGAACCAGACGTTATAACAGAGGATTTAACGTACGAGGAGGTACCTGTTATGATCCTAGATAAGAAGGAGCAGATCTTACGCTCAAAAGTTATACCTCAAGTCAAGAATTTATGGAGGAACCAAGATACTTAGAAAATGACTTAGGAGTTAAAATCTGAGATGAAATCTAAATATCCTTATCTCTTCGAAATGCCAGGTACGTTAATTTCGGGGACGAAATTTCATAAGGAGGGGAGGTTGTTAGACCCCGAATTTTATAAAATACAAAATTTAATTTTTCTTCATATATATATTTTTTCTGAAACAATAAGTGGTTAAATTGACAAAATTAAAAGTTAAGGATGTTATGTGCAAATTTTATTTTATCAGACAATATTCATTTTGTCGGGGAATATTCGTTTTGTCGGGAAATATTCGGGTCGTACGACGACGCCGAAATAACTAATCATTTGTGGACCCCATAACGGAATATTTGTCGGATATAGAAAACGACAGAAGTAACATTTTAAAATAAAAATAGTCAACGATGTTATCACTTTTAACTATTAGACTATCCGGTGATAAAAAAATAGTATCATACGGTGTTTCATGGTATTTTACTGTAACATACAGTATTCTACAGTAGCACACGGTATTGCACAATGTCTCATAATATTGATTTGATAACGTGGTCATTACACAGTATTCATCAATAATTGTTGTTACATAGTGTTTTGCATTATTGATTCAATAATTTTCATTACACTATATTTTATATCATTGAATCAATAATTGTTATTACACTATATTTTAAAATTATTGAACCTCATAATTGTCACAGTAGCAAATATACAGTAATTTATATTATTAAATTAATAATAATCTGTAATGTGTTTCTTACATTATTGTTGAATTATTGTTATAGCATTATTTTATTATATATGTAGGACCCACTAGAAGAATAAATAAATAAATAAAATAAATACAAATATATTATTATATGTGAATAGTGTGTGGACCCTTTTGTGGGGCCAGATGAAAAATGTAAATTGAGTTTTGCTAGGAAAGGGTTGGTGGAGGTTGCTGCAACCTCTGTTGAATTTTTCAGCACTTGCATACAGCATGCCAGTTCACCTACCGCGCATAGTATCTTATTTTCTCCTATAAATAGCTTGCTCAGCTGAATAGAAAAATTACACATAAAACATAAAAAAAAAATTGCAAGTATTTTATGAGTTTTCTTTGAGAATAGTAAGGTTATCTTAAGTGTTTGTAAACCAAAAGTAGTGCAGAAAATTTTCAAGTAAGTATTTTATTAAAGAGTAGTAATTGCACAAATGCCTATTTCACACGGTATTCACAAATCTTCCTTTATAAGACTCTTCTTTGAGAAGATTTATTTTAAAAAGCTTTCTTTGGAAGATTTATTTTGAAATATTATTTCAAAAATTATTTTTGAAGTTATTATTTTACACTACAAAAATTTATATTATATAAATAATTTTGATAGTTCATAATATATGAGTTTTCATACACCTTGAAATTTATATGTAGTAATTACTAATTATATTATAAATATATAGGCTTATCAACCTCATTTTTATCAATATCCAGTTACGTGATAAGGTAAGGAATATCATCTTCTATTATTTAAACTTACTATGGTAAGTGATACCATCTTTTTCATCTTCTATTATTCAAACTTACTACGGTAAGGAATATCATCTTCTTTCATCTTCTATTATTTAAACTTACTACGGTAAGGGATACCATCTTTTTCATCTTCCATTATTCAAACTTACTACGGTAAGGGATATCATTTCTTTTATACTCTTAAACTTACTATGGTAAGTATTGTTCGGTAAAACTTCTGAAATGATTATATATTCCTTAATAGTTTATGTTTCATCTAATATCATTTTAGTTGAACTTTTCTATTTTTTTGAACTTTTCGTTTAAACCGTGGATTTTGAATATCATTTTGAATTTCACTCCACATCATGTTGATAATTTGGACATTATTTGAATATGCACAAAGTAAAATTATAAACTTTCGATATTTAGTGTTTATCCTCTTTCTTCTGTTCATCATTTATATCGCTATTGTTATTCTAATAATCATAATCAAGTTGTTGTGGATATCTGTGTCCTGGGACACATATAATAGGATAAAAGGCAATATAATGATGGTCTGTTTTTTATGGCACGTGGTAAAAATTCTCTTTGTCCTGGGGCAAAGATGAACTGTTGTTTGGTATGATTATGACCAAAGACTGAAGACTGGTATAATCATGATTGTTGGTGTTATATTGAATATCTTTGGCCCGTAGTGCAAAGATAAATGATGACTTGCATGATTATGACCAAGAACTGTGAAATTGTATTATCATGGCCAGTAGTGTTTCAGATGATAAAAGTTGATGATATTTTTCTTAAGAAGAGAAGTGAGTGGACATCATGGTCCATATGATTTTCCTAATGGTTGTATTCTGCTGTAGTTATTGATCTGAACTTTATTTAAGAATTTAATTGCAGTTGTTGAATTAAAACGTGTTGTATAAATTATTCTATCAAAAACTCAACTGTTGAAGGCTAACAATAATTTATTTGTCATTATCTTAGTCATGATATTCTTTACTGGATTATTTGAGCTCACCCTTTCCTTTTGTTCTATTGTTTTTCAATAGGAGATGAGAGAGTAGCTGGGTCTAGTCGGGGGATAGAGTGAAAGTCCGAGTTGTAGCTGTATTAGTCTTCATAAGTTGTAAAATAGTGTGACAATAATAATGAAGACTTAGTTGTGTATTATTTGAATACTGTATTGTGGTACGTTGTACATTGTATTGTAATAGTTGTTGTGTATTTTGACAATTCAAGTTTGGACTGTGTGGGCCCAGATTTGAGGATGTCACATTATATATGGTTAAAATTAATTTGACTGACAAAATTATAAAATTTCAATTTAATCCCGTATGGTAAAAAAATTATAAAATTTGAATAGGGTCAATTTATATATAATACTCAATTTTTTTAAAATTTATCCTATACTATAAAGTAATTTTTTTTTCCAGTAGGTCAATTGACCCCACAACAATATATGAGTAAAGTTCAAGAGCATACCTCCTTAAAGGACATACCTAGCATACCCTTATTAACGACGGACCCGGCGACGGTTTGGTCCGTCGCCATAGGTTTTCCTATCACTATATGTTTGTCCGTCGCTAAAAGCTTTAGCGACAGATGAACCTATGGCGATGGACCAAATCATCGTCGAATTCGTCGTTAAAGGAAGTATGCTTGGTATGCTCTTTAAGGGGGTATGCCCTTGAATCAAGTTATATATATATACTAGGGATAACCCATGCTTGAAGACACAGTGTAACTAATATAACAGTTGAGTACTATATTTAGTATTTCTAAATTGAAAAATCTAAAACTGTTGTGGCCAACCATTAATACAAAAAGATTAATACTCAATCCAGTCATAGTTTCTTTTTGAGGCAAACATTAGTGTGCTACTCATTTCCAACTTAAAATTAGTTCTTGACAGGTTTAAGCAATTAATTGATTGACGATAGCGGACTCAAATTTGTGTAATATAGTATTTTCGGGTATCCTACACACCTTTCCTTTATTGACAAAATAGAATGAGAAGTTTGGCAGCATTTATTTGCTTCTAGTATATCTAACCATCAATCAATATGATCTATGAACAATATTTTTTGTGGAAAAATGGTAGTACTGCAAGTCATTTCGTGGGATCCAATGAGGAAAAAAAAAGATATAAAAATCCAAAAGAAAGACTTTTGCATGTATATTCAAAAGTATAAAATGAGTCCTCTAAGTCTAAATAAAAAAGTATTCACATAACACCAACTAAATCGTATCGCCATAACATTTTTTTCTCTATATTTTTTCTTAAAATTGGACAAAAGATTTTCATACCATGAGTCAGAACCTACTACAATAGTTGCTTTCGATATAGCCCGTAAAAACACCAAAGATATGATACGTAATTGTCCGTGCCTAAAGGCACAGCGTAGATTAAAATTTCAGAAATACTCTATTGTGACGACCCCAAATCCGGGTTCCTTTAACCCTAGACTTGGTACGTCACGATACATCATCTTCATACACGTTCTATAACTAATGCGGAATATATAAACATAAATTGTTTATTCTACAACATTTCCCAAGGTTTCTAACCTTAACTTACATATATACCTTTAGATTCATAAAAAGGTTTACAAAATTACTTACATCATATAACAATTTAGTTATAATGCATAACACTATAATCTTGTCTGTTGCTTCTGTCTCCGTCTCTCCTTGGACATTCGTATTATTCTGAAATTTGTTATCATGATATAGCAAGAGTGAGCAACGACTTTGCTCAGCAAGTTTAAATACGATAACGATATATCATGATTGAAAGAAAGAATAAGCTTTTGAATTTTCAACAATATAATAATTGTGAAAGAGTACGAGTCATAATTTCAATAATTGAATGACTAAATTAATTAATGTTGAGTGTCAATAATGACCATGAACAAATTTAACTGAACCTTATGGTAATGAAGGTGATCAGCCTTTCATACCTGATGAACACATGCAACAAGCACTATGTGCGAATCAACAATTTAAAGAGGTGGAATAATTAGACATAATTAAACCATAGCATGATTGAAACGTAATAACTTGAGTTTGAGTTAGGAACTTGAACAATAAAATAATGTATCCTGCTCGAATATAAATTGAGTAGGGTTTAGGAAACTTGCCTGTCTGCTCAGCTACAATTAATGTCTAGCTTTAACTAACTGGTTTTGAAAGACCTAACATTAGTAAAGTTGGTCTAATAATTAGTACAGCGTATTTGTACAACTATACGCTCATTAAGAAACTTATCTACCACACATAAGTACTAACACATAATTTACATCAGTCAAAACAATATTATTAACCTTATAGACCCTCAATCAAATTAGGTTAATAATTTAATAAATTAGAAAATATTTTTCTTAAGTGTTGGACACTTATTAAACTATTAAACAATTTATTATAATTGTTTAAACAAAAGAGTTAAAAGACATTTTCTTTATTTCATTTAATTACTATTTAATATTAATTAAATAGTAAGTAATTAACTACTTTTAGTTATTATTTAATAATAAATAATAACTTACTAGATTTATTTATTATTTAAAATCAATCAAATAATAAATAATTATATTATATTAAAAATAATCAAATATCTTTAGTTATTATTTAATAATAAATAATAACTAATTAACTAGATTCATTTATTATTTAAAGTTAATTAAATAATAAATAATAAATTTATATAGTAATTACTCAAATATCATTAGTTATTATTTAATAATAAATAATAACTAACTGAATTTATTTATTATTTAAAGTTAATCAAATAATAAATAATTAAATAATCAATCTTAGTTGTCTTTAATTATTATTTAATAGTAATTAAATAATAATTAATTAATTTATCATCCTTGTTTATTATTTAATATTAATTAAATAATAATTAATTTAATCATAAATTCAGAAGATATAATATTAACTAGATTAATATTTACAACATTTAAATATTAATCCTAAATACTTATTATATTTAAAAAAATATAATATTAAACTAACTAGATTAATATTTACAACATTTAAATATTAATCCTAAATACTTATTATATTTAAAAAAAAATAATATTAAACTAACTAGATTAATATTTACAACATTTAAATATTAATCCTAAATACTTATTATATTTGAAAAATATAATATTAAACTAACTAGATTAATATTTACAACATTTAAATATTAATCCTAAATACTTATTATAATTGGAAAATATAATATTCAATACCTAAATATCATTTTTGTATTATTAATATTTTTGTTATAATTTTAAATTAATTTTTAAACATTTAAATTAATTTAAATTATCCAGAATGGCATTTCCGTAAATAAGTTGAAAAACCGGACCGATGGCAATTTCGTAATTAATCAGAAAACCGAACGGAGGGGCAGTATCGTAATTTCACCGGGAAATCTACTACCGCGCATTGCGCGCTTAGAAAAATAAACGGCCCAAAACGGTGCCGTTTTGAGTATCAGCCGAACGGCTTCCGCGCATAACGCGCGGGTTACCGTATACGCTCCAAAACGACGTCGTTTTGGCTCCGCGCATTTCCGAAAAACCGCTGGCGCGCATTGCGCGGCCAGCCCTTTTTTTCCAACTAGCAGAATGTGAACAGTACTTTTTAATACACAACTTAATAAAATTTATACCTTCAAATAAACTTTAACTCTTCAATAAAAATCCAGAAAAAATACCAATAACTTAACTACAATTTATAACATGAAAAATTTATTTTTTTCATGATTTAATATTAAAAAAAAATTTATAAAATTTTTTACATCACATAAACTACCACAAATAATAACTTTTTGTGTATAACTCCATTTTGAGTGATTCAAACTTTGTTTTTCTCATGATTTAATGTTCTATAATATTAGAACATTAAATCTAAATATTATAAAAATTATTTTTGGTCATTATTTTGAGACTTGATTTAACACCACTAAACACATGTTTTTAGCATATAAATTATACCAAAACACAAACCAAGTATATTAAACTCAAGCATGGCATAAATATTACTACTACACATTATTAACTATATTAACATGATAATTTATTTAATTTAAAAATAAACTACACTTAAAATAATAATTACCTCATTTTAATGACTATCTTCATTTTTCTTCCAAAATGGGTTGTGAAGGAGGATGGCATGAACTAAGAATTCCTTCTCCTTCCTTATCCTTGCCCTCAAATTTTTTTCTCTCTAATTTGAAAAGTGAAAGAAGAATAAATGACTACAATTCTCTCTCTCTAATGACTTAAGTCTTCCATAATGTATAGATATATATCTTATATCTATGAAATTATACCAACACAAGCTAGCTATTGGATACTTACACAAGAAAGTTAACCCATGCCTTAGTTGGTGAGGATTTTATGGGAAAAGACCCACCAAAAATCAAAACAAGCAATCCATTAAATAAATAAATAAATAAATAAATAAAATAAAAAAAAAGAAAAGAAAGCAAAATCATTTCACTCTCTTTCTCTCCATCTTTGCCGGCTGATCCTATCATCTTGTCCCAAAAAAATTGTCATAACTAACTTTACTTTAATAATTATTAGTTAATTTAAGTATTTTCCAAGTGGGCCAATCATTGGGCTTTAATTTAAAATACCAATTGAGCTCCTATTAAATTGTTTGGGCTACTAAATTGTCAAATTTTATTATTCTCCACTTGGGCTACTAATTGACCCATGTTGGGCTAATTTAATAATTTACACATTAATTATTCAATCCATGATTAAATAAATAATTAGATTGAATAAATAATTAAATATTCTAACTCATAAGTATTAAATTACTAAATGGACTAATAAATATTATTATTAATATTTCACATTATTTACATTAATTAATAATCATATTAATTAATTTATTATATTTACTTCACTCATTATATTCAATTTAATTAATGACAACCTATCAATTATTTTGATATTAAAACTTTAGGGTTTGTTCACTAATAATAATATATATAATTTGTATATATATATATATTATTTATACACCTTACTTTACCTCAAAAACAATTTCACAATAAATTATGAAATTAAAATAAATACAATATATAATTTAATATATATTATTTAGGCCTTAACTTAAATTATTTAATACATTTATATTAAA